>CM061040.1:12347602-12567602 GCA_030762985.1 Adelphocoris suturalis
CTTGAGAAATGCAGGTGTTTTTCTTTCGACTATCTTATTAATGTAAATTTAATCAACATAGTAAACTTGAAAAAATTCATTAGCTAAGTTCATTTGACATTTGGTTGACCTGAGTTTTCACCGGGCCACAATTATTACAATAAAATATCGCACAACGTCACATTCCAATCTTAATGAGACAGCATAAAGCAAAAGTTTCTTAGTTAACCAACGAAACAAGTTTCCTATTTTTCATCATTCTGTACCGCACGGTGCGGCTGGGTTGAAGTGACTTGGCGCTTTCGTTCTTTGGTATATTCAAAATTTGATCCGAGGCAACTTCATCTAACTTTTAGATAATTTTGCGCGGGTTGAATCATGATTAACAGCGGACGTTTCAGAAGACTTCTGTCACAACGACTACTCAAACAGGTTCCATTCATTGAGAATAATAGTTTCTTCATTCGTCGAGTGACAGATCGCTAACTGCAAAAGTTGGGATTCGTAACTCTTTTCCTCAATCCTTCCCTGAATGGGGGGAATTTCAATTTTTTACCTCATTATAAGTTTGGTGTTTGTAGAAATATGTACCTACCAGAGAGGGAGGGAAAAAGTAAATACTTTTTTTTTTCCGGGACTCGTCTAAATAATTCTGCTTGTATTGTTGGTTGTTCATGCAAGATGACGCCAATTGTACTCATTTTTGAAATTTTGATATACAGGGACCATTAGAAGTCATCGACAACCCTTTGCTGGTATATTATTCATCTCACATATTTATTTATTTCTTTATTTTTTCTTAACCGAAATTTTTCGATTCGTTAATGAGTGAAGATGACAGAGGACGACCCCAAACGTCCACATTTCTGTACAATGGGGATATTGAGTGGATTGATCATTTTCGCATCCGCTAGGTTGGTTAATTTTCCCGCGTAGTGTAGATGCAAGTAGAGGAAAAACACCTGGACCGCTGATTCCGCCCTTTGAGTGGGACTCTCTCATTGGGATGGGATTGCGAAAATTGGATTGGATGGAGAATGTCCTACTTGCCTGAATCTATGCTCGGTAGGTCGGTCTGAGTCCTTGGAGAGATGTGGGAGGAAATGAAATTAATGTGGGGAAGAACCAAGACTATGCCAAAGGAGTAAGGGTTGATGGTGAAGGGTAGAAAGTGAGTGGAATGTTTCGGATTAGATGTGGGAAGGTGAAAAGCGAATAGTTTGGACGAAGTCGAAGGATAAACAGCATTCATAAACAGTGAGAGAATGAATACTTGGAGATGGCGATCAGACTAGGTACTGGTTCGATACAAATCGAATGATGTCATGCATTTTGTGGCTTGACATTTCCTGTACGCGGAACGTCATTTTGGCTTCGCATATTTTGTACGTAGAGCGTCGGAACGTCATTTTGGCTTCGCATATTTTGTACGTAGAGCGTCTTTTTGGAGGGAGAATTATATTGGAAAATCACTTTCGAAATATCTCTAGGTCTTCTGCGAACAGGGGATACTGAACCCCATTAATAACTAAACACACGTTGTTTACAACAACTAGGAATGGCCCAAATTAGGATCCCTCAAAGACTCCCTGAAAGAAAGGAATAGGAAGGGGTTTGACGAACATCTTTCGAGCTTTCCATCATTTAACAGAACTGAAAGTTAGGCATCCGGTACCTAGTCTAGCTTTAAAAAGCTCGAGGTGATTTTCAGTGTTCCATTGTATTTTTTATTACAGCGGATAGGATATAAATATCAAAAAACTCCTTAAAACATTTCTAAGTGTATTTATAAAGAAAAAAAATCTTCTGTTAGGATTCCCTGTTTAATAATACCATTATTTCGTCAAAATGTTCCTTCAGTCCTAATGAGAGAAAGGGGATTCCCAAAGCCCCGTCGTTTGTCGTTTCTAGGTGGTATAAATGTAGATGGAGTGAACAATAAACTACTTTTGTTATTTTCAGATTGTATTGCCTTGTTACGGGATTCTAAACCAGATATACATTTAAGAAAAAAAAGTGTATACTACCTATTACTATTTTTCTAGTCTATAGGCCTTTGCACGAATAAACCAAAAACAAAAGTCGTTTGTTTCTGTGAAAGAAGGGGGATGGAACAAGGAAATTAATTCAGTATCAGTAGCTTCAGAATATATAGGCGACTTCGAGTTCCTCTTGGGTTCACTGGGTGGTTTCCAAAAGCTATGGTTAGTTTTAAATCAAATGCAATGAGAGCTTGGGGAAGTGCAAAGCAAGTTTCGGATAGCAAATGCCAAAGTTGGGAATCCACCTGTCACATACTAGATTCGTTGGTAGAACCGTTTTACTCTACGATTTGGAGTCTGTGTTTCTGGGATGGGATTGAAAAAAATTCACTGAAAATATAACAGTTGGTGTATATGATTTAAACGGACACACTATGGAAGAATATAATGAGGTCGAACAGTTCGGAAAAAGACTTATCGGACTCGATTGGCAAGAACTTTCGTAAAATCAAAACCTTAACGAAATAAAAGAAAAATGCTCAACTATTAATCAAACTTATGTTACGAGGTCAAAATACTACAATTATGAACGTACATAATTCTCTTCTTGTAGTGACTATTATAAACTTCTGACTACGAGCATATTCAAACCAGTGCACTACTTAGAGCTTGATGTACATATCATACAAAAAATAATGCTGGTCCGATTAAGAATGAGTAATATAACACGGTTATCTCTATATTAGGCAAAGAACTTTCCATAAAAGTGAAAGAAAATATCCCCTGTATTTTATGCAACATGCAAACGTAGGGGACTGTGAGCAAAATATCTAGGAGCAAATTTGTATACCGTAAAATATCTAGGAAATGAAGGATATCAGAAGAGCATTTGCTTTATGTATCATCAAATGAGGAAGTAAGGAGGAATTTCTCGTGGTTTTCCAGTATATCGGAGCATAGATTAGAATTAGAAGGTTTATTCACCAATTATTCAGAGATGTTAATTTAGTGTAAAATAATATTAATGTTGCAAAAACTTGTAAGTAAATGTACTTTGCATGGGTTAAGGACCTGAATGATTTGATTTGATCTTTACAAACGAAGTTAATGGATGGAATTTGATGTTTAACACTCACATTTTCATTTTCAGAGAATGAAAATGCATAATGAACTGGTACTCAGAGGGAAAAGAAAATTTTTGAAGTCGACTCAGACATAGGGGAACATCAAGTAAGTCAAAAATTAATCAATTTTATATGTATATATTATGGTATAAATATATTTTTCATGTGCGGGTCAAGGTGATGTAGTCCCCCAAGATTTTCGGTGTTCCCAAATCAATACTTCACTAGGCGCACGCGCAAACGTGAATTCCATCAACCATCATTTCCTCACGCCCCCGTTATCCTATCTGCCATAATTTTAAGGATAGGTGGAAAAGGGTAATTAAGCATTTTCTAGCAATTTCAACATAATCCTATCATTAGTACCTTTCCTTTTAAACGTGCCTAATTTCAACAGTTCTCATCTGATTTTGATGAAATTTTCAGGGAATGTGCGGGTTAGGCAATGAATGGTTCACTATCAGTTTCATACTTCTCAAATCATTAGTCCATTTTTCGCATGCTCAAACGAAAATTCCATCAAGCATCATTTTGTAACGCCCTAGTCGTCCAATGCCACTTAAATTTGGTGCATAGTTGGGGGAATTTTTCTCGAACCATTTCTCCATCCTGCGCATGTGCTAACGTACATTACTTCAAGCATCATTTTATCTTTTTTTAATATCTTTACTGTGATACGTAAAATTGGGGGGGTCTTGGAACTGTAAAAGTGTGAACCCTTCTCAGAGGAACGATGCGCCATGTTCTGATCATGTATTACAAACGGGGTTTAATATTTATAGACACAATGATCTGCGTAGAAGGGCTATCTAACACAGAAATAGTTAGCCCCTGTTTAATAATTTGCAACGTTATAATCTTAGAGATCTTGGAGTAGTAGTAGGGTAAAGCCTTTTATTAACAATTTTGAATAGTAATATAAGTGCATGGTGATATAAATACATATAATGAGTACATTCATGGTTTAGCGAATTCTACTGCTCGACTTTTGCCAACCATTTCAAAAGGCATTGTAAGGCATGGCGCGTAGGCCGTCAGCCTGTGAGTCAGTCACAGTTATTATATTGCATTAAGTGTCTAGTGTGGCAAAAAAGAACATCAGCTCTACACTCAAGAGGATAAAGCAGCAGATATTAAGAAATCGGAATTTCATTAATGTAATTTATTTTTCTAAATTTCTGTTTCAATTTCACTGATTCTTAGAACTATTTACAATAATTTCAACAACAATTGTTATTTTTATTTTAATAGTTCGTTTATTTTTAAGTAGCTTTACATTTGTCATTTATAAAATGATAAGGATTAAATTAACTTCCAGAATGGTACCTAAAATAACTGCAATGAAAAAAAAGTCCAGTCATGCAGCATGACCCCTTGAGCGAATTTTTGAAGAAATCTTCGACATTTCAGTCGCTATTGATCGTGTAGAGAAATTTTAGTTTATGATTTTGATAGACAAACATGGAATAAAATTATTAAAAATAATTAGGAGGTACTCTTACTTCCATAAGAGTAGTTCAATCTGAATTTGGACAATGTTTCATGCAAATATTACCGATTTTTACAACTAGCGAACGGCATTTCGATTTTTGACTGATTTTTCAACTTTGAAATTTTTGAAAACTTGATACATATTCTTATAGATCATTTTACGCTGATTCCGAATATACCACATGTTAGTATGCTGAAAAAATTATTTCGCACAACAAATCGCAAAAAACAGGCTATTTTGAAAATTTGGACTACATTTTTGAAAATTTCAACCCGAAGATGTAATCCGATCATGCTGGCCAACGAACATGAACTTTCGTTTTGTGTCCTAAACATTTTAAAATTTGATTGCAGTTTCTAGCACAATTTATTCTACGGACAGTTATCGTCTGGAATGACACATACATATATACATACAAATATACATACCAGCATTTTTTTGTTTTTTTTTTTTTCAATAGAAACCTCCGTTCAAAGACGAAGGATACACACCATTAAATTGAAAAATAAACAAATAGAATAAAAAAGTGGGGAGGACACCCAGGTTTACCCGACGCCGGCTCTGGGGATAAGGGAAGTTGCAGGACGAGGAAGAAGAATGGGATGAATGGAAGTGCCCCTATAAAATGACCACCAGTTCAAGTAAGAACCCCTCAGGACGCGGGTGGTGATACCACGGAGTACTCCTGCTGAGATACCCAACTCGAGTAACTCCGTGGCACTTTTCCCGCGCCACACCCCGCGCCATGTTATTTGGTGCCACTCCTTTTAGCTCAGATATCGCTTGGCACAGATCATTTATATCATATTTACTTTTCTTAGCCCGCCAGGTCCTTAGCCATCCAGGACTATGGCAGACCCATCGGGCTTGATCGCAACGATATCTGGCTTCTTGCCCCGGTCACTCGGCATGTGGTATAGTCTCTCCCTTTCGACATCCCAACCGCTAGATGACAAAGCACCTGCTATCTGCTTGGCAACCGCATTGTGACGTAAAATGCAAGGCCACCATGAGTACGAGGACACTGCTGCCCTACATGATACAGATTCTCATTTTTACCCCGACAGGCACGGCGAAGAGTGTCTACTGTCCCCCGACTACTCCTTGAACACCTCACCAAGATGGCTAGTGTAGCCATCCGGATGGCGTGAAACGGCTTTACCATCTACTGACTCAGGCAGCGCAGCAGCAAACTCAGCAGATGAGCTGGGTTTTGGAGCAGTTGGTGTTGCTCGATCGCACCACAACAACTGCTGCCTGACAAAGTCCAGGTCAGCAGCAGTGCGGGCGACCTCCCAGCTCGAGCCCCTAAGGGCAAGCAGGCGCTGGCGGCGTAAAGATGGGATGCTGGCAGAAAGAGAGACAATACCGAGCGCACCGGCCTTGACCGGTGCGTGGATGTAAGCACTTGGGACATCAGGTTGAAAGCCTACCCAAGAGCGCACAGCAGAGCGAACTTCACGATCTAACTCAAGCAGCCTCCCCGCAGTAAGCCTGCCAAAGACTAACCCACAGGTTAGCTTTGGCAGTAAGTACGTGCGAAGGAGGCGCAGCTTCTGCTGTGGCTTCAATGGAGCCTTGGTGACACGAGCTAATGCTCCGCCAAGGTCCGGCTATAGTGCGGCTATAGTGGCCACACCCATGAAGTCGATCCCAAGGTACCACCAGACCTCCAACACGGATCGGGCGGGGATGGGTGTCTGTCCTAAGACAAAACACTCCTCATCCACCACCTTCACCTTATCCTGGCGACCTGATGGGACCAAGGAGACCGAACCACACTTAGAAGGTTTGACCACCAAACCACACCTGGCTAGCTGCTCAGCAAAGGCATTGAGGGCGACCTGCAAGCCCTCGCGGGTTTCTGCGAGTAGGATGACATCATCGGCAAAAGCCGGTGCACCAACTCGCACCCCAGGGGCAAGATAAACCTATTTCAGCTGGCAACTTACCGAATGCCGTATCCACGACCAGGTTGAAGAGGAGTGACGACAGGGGACCCCCCTGGCGTACCCCGCGCTCAATGACAACATCCCCTGACATCTCGCCTCCTATATCGAGGACCGTCACGCCTTCGTGGTACAGAAAGGCAACATACTCAATTTAAGGAGCAGGTGCCCCGACACCACGAAGACAATCGGTCAGGGCAAAATGGCTAACTGTGTCAAAGGCCTTAGCGACGTCCAGAGCGGCAAGATGGAGCTGCCGTTTCTTGATGCGGGCCAGCGAAATGACAGTTTGGAGAACGGTTAGGTTCTCTGCTGTGCCATCCGCTGGCCGAAATGCTCTCTGGACGTCACCTATGACACCAGCCACTTGAAAGCGAGATGCCAGAATCTTTTGAAAGTGGCGGAAAACTACCGATGATATTGAAATCGGGCGGTAGCCTCCAGGCCCACTTCCTCCTTTCTTTGGGATGAAGATGGTACGGGCGCGGGTCAACGCTTTCGGGGGCCTTCCCGATAGAAGTAACAGGTTGAGGATAAGCAGCTTGACACTTTTTGGGGCTTTATTCCAGCGTCGGGCAGAAATACATACATACATACATACATACATAAAAAAATGCGGTAAACTTCAGAAGATGATTCAAAATAGTCTGAAACGGATTTCTGCATAATTTTTTTTCAAAAATTCACATTCTACAAATTTTGAGGCGAGCGCAATAGCTTAATTTTCTTCAAAAATTCGCTAAAACGGAAGTTGTACAATGTTAAATCATTGTTGTGTACAATGTTAAATCGATTTCGCTGGCTCGTTAGTCCATCATCAGTAACAAACAATAACTCAGTTATTAGTTACTGCTACAGTTATTGTTTGTTAGCGATGATGGCGTAACCGTCGAAAACGATTTAACATTGTAACTCTTCATTTTTCGTGGAAATAGACAACGTTTTTCACTAACTTCAGTTTTGAAATGGGTTTCCACAACTTCGTCGCGAGTGATTTAGTTCGTTTAGCTTTTAGTTCGTAGCTGCAATGAAATATACTGTGGTTAATTATAATTAAATTCTCCATTCCATTAGTATTTTCCATTCGTCTGGTGCGTTAACATTGAAATAAAGTCATATAGGGTTACATCGACACGCCCAAGCCATCTAACCCTAAGCTCTCTCAGAACGGGGCATTCGCAAACGAAATGGTAGGTGTCTTCCCTAGCTCTTCGGTTACACAGCGAACGCATCTCTATTCTCTCTTCTAAACAGGGCTGGTAATTTGAGTCGAGAAGCTCAGTTCCTAATTTAAATATTCAGCGGGTGCGTTCAACGGTATCTACTGAATTGAAGTTGGCACACATTATGTCATGGTTTAGCTGACGATACCATATGTAATGAGTTGTGTTAGCGGCTCTTTCCTTACATAACTTTTCGTGCGCTTCCCTTAATTTTTCCAGGACTTCTTGAATTTTCGATTTGCTGTTAGAAAGGTAGTCCAGGTTAACTATGATCAATCTCTGCAGAGCCCTCAGCTTAACAAAACCATCCACACCCCTATTGACAGCCTCCAACGCTACAATAGGTACTTACGTGGAAATCTACTTGCAGTAATCGAAAACACTTTTTTTCAAGTAATCCAAATGCAGTTTGAGGCAGTGAAAGCATAGGGGTGCCAATCTGGTCACCAGGTAAAGCATGTAATGCGGAGCACGATTGGGTAACCAAAAAACTTTTCTTATAAAATACATTTTATCTTTTTCCATGTCTTGAAATTTTCTGTACCCCCACACCTGAGCGGCGTAACTGAGTTTTGACCGTAAAACTACCTTATAAACGTCCAATCTCGTTTTTAGGGGGGCCTTAGAGTCTGATAATATATTTCTCCATACCACATTTATGGCATGTTTGGTTGTAGGGATCTTTTCCTGTAAATGGAAAAAAGACAGCCGTAGCGTTAGTATGATCCCAAGATACTTGTATTGTTTCACAACATCAATCGTTTCCTTACCATAAGTGCAATGCTTATTCGCCGCCAAAGGTCCCAAAGGTCCGCCTCCACGAAAAACCATATCTTTGGATTTTTCCAGGTTCACTATCAGATTCCACCTTTCACTGTACTCCTGAAGAGCGTTGATGTTTCTTTGTAATTCATTAGGAGATGTGGCCTGCAGGACCAAGTCGTCAGCATAAGCCAACATGGAGATGCTTACGCCCTCCACCAACACACCACATGGCAGCTGATCGGCAAGGTCGTTCAGGAACAAAGAGAAGGCCATCTCTGTTTAAGACCGTTCATAACGTCGAAATAGTCAGTTATTTCATCCCCAACCCAAACTGCCACCCTTATTCCAGAGTAAAGTCCCCTCGCGGCACGAACCAACTTAGTCGAGAGCCCAAGAACAAGCAACTCATAAAAAAGAGCTTCGCGGTTAATGGTGTTGAAGCGTGACTTGAAATCTACGTGAAAAACATAAAGTTTATTGTCTTTGTTGTTGAGGTGTAGCTTAACAAGGTTCGAGAGCACAAAAATACAATCAATGGTGGTGTACCCTTTCCTAAAACCCATCTGATTTTCACACAGGATATTCTCTCTACTGACAAACGAATTTATACGTTTCAGGATTAATCCGGAGTAAATTTTCGATTCCGTGTTAATGAACTAATGACCTCTGTAATTATTTACCACGTCTGGATCACTTTTTTTCAATAACGGGAAGACTATCGAGTTCTCATAATTATATGGGCATCTTCCACTCCGGAACATCTCGTTAAACGAAGACAGAAGATCCCCGAGAAATGTATTTCGAGCATTTTTATAAAATTCATAAGGGACTCCATCTACTCCGGGAGCTTCACCATTTTTCAATGAACCCACTATTTCCTATAGCTCTCTCATTGTGAAGTCAGCATCTTGTAGGAGGCATCCACATAGAGGTTCCGCGTATTCGATGGGGTCCCTCATGTACAAAGGGTTCAGCAGGCTGCAAAAATGTGAAACCCCATCCAAAAGACTTATGTTTCCAATAAAATGGCTGGTACGTTTCATGAAATGTTTTACCAGAAATCCTCGGATATTTTGCATGTTCTCAAGCCTTTGATAATTCCCACGTGGAATTCTTGTGATTTCCGGCGACATATGTCCTTGTAATCATCCTGTGCTTTGCAATACGCTCCCAAGGTGATAATGCTATCATCATCTCGACTCGCTTGCAAGTGCGCAAACACTCGCTTCCTGGCTTTCTCGCACTGATCATGGAACCACGGCTGTTTATGTTTCTTCGAATTCATGCCTACAAGCAGGTTGAAGTTTGCTGCGGTTTTGACAAAACCTACAAACTGGTGGGCCTTGAGATCAATATCGTGTTGGGGACTCAACTTCATTCTGTCGTCATATGAGTAGCCCTCACGCCACGCCAACCGAGGAAGCAACGGATCAGCATGGTTATCCGCATCCCCGATGATTCTCAGCTGAAAGGTCACCGGCTAATGATCGGAAAATGCTCCGCCTCTACCTTAAAATCCACTATGTTCACAATTGCTGTTCTGGATGCTACGCAGTAGTCAATAACAGATCGACCTTGATCCGAAACAAACGTGTACCCACTCTCCGGGTCACTTATAGAGCGACTGTTGGGAACCACCATATCATTATCCTCGATAGCGATAATAGTTTCTTGCCATTCAAAGTCTTTATCTAGTTTCTTTTTTCTGTTTCTTATTATCTTTATCTAGTTTCATTATCGCACGACTTTCTCAAATACTAAAAGACCTTAAATCCAGCTGTTCGTGAAGTTTACTGAGGTCTTGCTCTTAACCTGTTTTGCCATTTAGATCCCCACAAATTATAATTTTTTTCTGAAAGTCTCCGTGCACCAAAGTTCAAATGTGTGATGGTCCTGGAGCCAACTGTTGCAATTAAGATACATAGGCAATAGGGAAATTTATTCTTTATTTGACTTAACCTTAACAGATGAAGTTTCGCTAGTTAGTTGGAAAATACATCGACTGAGATACCCCACATGCCCTATTGTCAAAGTTTGGCCAATTATGAGCACTTTTAACATAATAATCGATTTTTCCCACTCATTTTTGAATCTTGGAGTTCTGGGAGGGGTTGCAATCGACTCAGCACTGCAAATACGTTGACTTACCCCACATAGCCTCTCGTCAGAAAACCGATTTTTAAGAATTTTTTGGGCCATTAAACTGTAAATTAAAACCTTGAATTCTAGAGCGATCTTGTCTTTTGCCAAGACGGATTTTTCTGCTTTGGAACGAATTTTTTACACAGTTTTTAAACGGAGTCATCGTCTGGAAATACCACCTAAAAAAAACATGAATAATTAAATAGGTATATATATATATATATATATATATATATATATATATATATATATATATATATATATATATATATATATATATATATATATATATATATATATAAGACGTTCAAACACTTTTAAAAATTCAAAGCCATCTAAATAGATCTAAAAAGAAAATAGCGATTTTCTTTGAAAATTCGCTTATAAATTGTATAATAGTTAATAGACAAGACAGTGTTCTTTGTACGGTTCTATGCATCTAGAAATGTAAATCATCAACAACAATCTACATCTACGATCCAATTGCAAATTATGGAGGGACTTCTCAGATCAGCTGTGGGACCTCTGAGATCAATTCCGAAGAAAGATGACTTAGTCAATATATGGTTTACTAAAATGCGTGAAATTGTGGAGTTTTAGTGCTGTAATGAGAGAGTCAGCATAACTATAATGAAATTATTCGTACAAACATGCTACTTCCAATTAGACTGTGGTTGACTCAAATTTTCAATCACGACTGAATTTCACCCCTTTAAGGAGTATTGGCATTCAAATCAAATCAAATTAGTAAATCAAATCAGGAGGGCCAGGTCTATCCCGACGGTTGGCATAATGACAGATCGCTATGCGATTTAGATCACCGTAAAGCGGTCGCAAGCACCATGTTTAGGTTCCATTAATTTATTATGACAGACCTCAAACGTTTGCCTATTAAATGGTTAAAATGAATGCTCGCTGTGGGACCCAAGAGTGTTTGATTTTAGTAGGAACCAAGTTCATAATTCAAGACTCCCTTCGCTTGCTGTAATCAAGTTGAACTATCACGGAGTTGGCCGTGTATCAGCAAAGTGTGACGGGTGTAGAGATAAATGATAGGATAGGCAACTGTGGTAGTTTGGAGCCGGAGTTAGGCTGAATGTGGTGCCATAATGAGCCTCTAACTCAAGTTACATTCCGAGCTTCTAAAAGACCATACGAAAAACAAAACCACGTTAATGTGAATTTTATCAGAGGAAAGGTCGCAAAACTTGGTAGTCATGCTGAAAGTGAATGGGAAAAGGTCTGAAGCTGTGACATGACCAATACATATCTGTGACGGTGTCGGTGAATTGCAAACGGAATCTTCCAAGATATCCGAATGGCGGATCCCATATTGAATTGGGACTTCCAAATTGCGGACCTTCTATGCTTCACAGAAACTGACTTCCTCAGTCTAGTTGCGTTGACTATCTATGAAAAAATCTGACTTAAATAACACAAAGATTAGAATATCTGCATTGCAAGTGGTGACTCATTTATTTCCAGACTTAAAACAGGGTCCAAAGCGGGAGGTGGGGTTGAATTTTTTCTTGTCAACTCGTGGGTGACTCGTACAGATTCAATGCCTCAGAAAGCCCCTCATCTCATTTCAATTCGTCTGTCAGAAAGTGGAAGTGGTTGGAAAAATTACATTTTGAACTTTTCGTGAACACTCTTGACATACTGATTCGATGAAATTTAGCATTCTGTTTAGAGTTTCAATTTCCTTTGTGGGAACACTTCCTTGCTTTTCTCGCGTTTCTAGTACTTGCGCATTGATTTAATGGCCATATTTATTTACATTAAATATCAATGTATACACACTCTGTCTGAACCTGCCGAAATATCATTGCGAAGAGACCTACTTGGGTCCTCTTTTAGAATGTGATTAATAAAGCTCACGAAATAGCCTACGCTCCTCCAGCCATGTCTAGTCGACCACATTCCAGAGTAGAGTGTTTATCTTACCCCCACATGACACCTCTTCTAGTGGGAGCTTATCGGGCACACTTATCGGGCACCTTATCGGGCACACTCGAACTGGCCACCAGCCAAAAAGGTTCTGGGCACCTTCCTACACTAGGTAAGTGGTGCGTTATCAAGTAGTCAATCCCTTAGCGACTAACTAAATTCACTAAATTCTTAACTAAATTCAGATAAGTTAGACATATGGGTCAGAATTTTATAAACATCGGACCAGTTTGACAGAGACCCTTGTAATCCCTTGCATTGGCGATCGGACCAGCAGGACGGCTTCGACCAGTTCGGACCGCCTTCTACCTAGAGCAAGCCCTGACTATCTAAGATGAGGAAAGTGCCCAGTTCAGGTGGTTTAGTTGCCGCTGGTACCCAGTTCAGGTGAGCCCACCTCACTATATAAAAGGCATGAAAAGCGAATCATTCGCCGCACCATACGGATATCAAAGATGGCCTTCTCTCTTACTCTTCCAACAAGTCACCACACTAACCCACCATACCTCTACGTCCGTCATTTATCTACTGGGCCAAAGCACCTTAACATCTTACCTCTCGTATGACCAACGGTGTAAGTACCTACCAGATTATATAGCATTTACAGATATAATTCAACCTTTTACAGATTTATTTAAACCTTTCACAAATTCAATTCAACCTTTTACAAATTCAATTCAACCTTTTACAAATTCAATTCAACTTTTTACAAACTCAATTCAACTTTTTACAAATTGAACTCATTCCAACCCTTCAATTGATCTCATGAGAAAAAACATCTTTCCTATTACTCTACGGATGGTACAGAATTGTGCGAATCAGAATCACTTTCTATCACAAGTCTCCTACGTCTTCCTCTAACAACAAAAGATTCTGAATCGGAATTACTAACACTCATAATTACTTCAGGTTATGGAGAGAAAAAAAATCGACTAATGTAAAAGTTATCGCTTTCAAGGGCATGATAACATAAGTGATTGTCAACATTGCGAACAAAAGCGATTCTGACCATACAGTAGACATTGAATTGGCAAGGCGCTGAGGTCACGTAGGTAGGTAGTATGTACGTAGCTACCTACTTACCCACCTCATGTAGCCTACTACTTATAACTTTCCTCCTAATCAATCAGCTACTTTCCATATCCACCCCTTCCGGTGGAGAGTTGAAATGAATTTGTAAAAGGTTGAATTGAATTTGTAAAAGGTTGAATTGAATTTGTAAAAGGTTGAATTGAATTTGTAAAAGGTTTAAATGAATTTGTAAAAGGTTGAAATAAATCTGTAAAAGGTTGAATTAAATCTGTAAATGCTATAAAACTCCTCTCTGCCGACGGTTTCGCTACTGGGTAGACTCTTATTACCGGTCCTATATTACCAAAGGTTTCAGTATAGAACTTAGTGAACAACGCTGTTTATTTCCACGAAAAAACGTAGCTATTAACTTTTATCACTTAAAGATGAACTAGTGAAACGTAGACAAGTAACAGATTTAGATATCCTCATTAATTTTCAGTTGGCTGGTCACCTCTTATTAAATAGTAAAGGACTAGTGAAATGAGTTTTTATTCAATTTAATTTTTTTAATGAAGTAACTATAATTAAGGATTTTATGAGCCAAAAATATACAAAGTTTGAAAACGCTGCAAAATTATCACACAAGGGTTTAGTTATGTATTAGATAACACTTTAATTAAACGAAGCCAATTATACATAATTTAAATATATCTGCAGAGGCATAGACGCCTACCGAGAAGAAATTAAATTAGAAACTCCTACATTTTACTAGTTTTTTGAATTTAACACAAACTGATCCACCAACTGAAAATTAACGCTTTAAAATAAATCACCTACCTACGCATCACAGCTCCAGTTATAGGTGACAAAAGTTATAATAATCTGAATTATATCAGCTGATACGATGATCATAGTTTATTAGGTCATTTTCACTGTTTCACCTGTTGCGATTCATCCCATTTTGATTTTTTCCCTGTTGAAGTTCTTTAGGGAGAAGAGCAAACCTATGAAGTTACAGCTACCTGGGTGGTGTCTTCCAATTCTTTGGGATGATATCTATGAACTATTATTAAACCCCGTATATAGTAAATCTATATTAGATAGCACTTAACCGCAGAATACTGGTCCAAAAATATTTAACTATCAAACTAAAACTAAGGTGCACTATCGAAATATAACTGGACGACGTCACCTACCAAAAGAAAAATCTACACTACATGCAGAAACATCGGTACTTGGATATGCCTTATTTTTTCCCCTGTGAAATATGTGTTTTGTGTCTCAAGTTGAAACGCTGCAAATTATTTCACAAATTTTTATCATTTTTTCAATTGAGTATGATCATAGTTGTAGTTGGCTTGCGTATGTCAGACTCCTCGGCGTGTCCTATTTCGAGTTGCCACAACCTATACTTCAATATACTTCTACCTATACATATACGTATGTTTATATTTCTCGATTTGAGCTCCTATCTATTCAAATAATCATTGCCTTAATAATATCATTATCTAAGTACGTACGAAAAGTCGAGGGGATTTTGTATTAAATATGCGTAGGCAAAGCATTGGTATTAACACACAATTATGACCTTAAAAAAAAACGTATACCTATTCATGCCTCGAAGGAACATGAAATTCGAAAGCAATAAAAGTGTAGGAAGTTTTCCACGCCACCCTGGACCTACTCCCTAGGTCTCTTTACCTCACAACCGTTTTACACACCGCTTTACGCTTACACTATCATATCACTCATATTTTTCCATCAACATTCATTTGAAACTTGTGCATTTTGAGATGAGTGAATTTTGTCCTAACCCATGAGAATAATAATTACTAGGTCGTGCAGTTGTGGTCGTGCATGATCTGGTCCTAAAGTGTTCTATTGGGAAGTCCTACTGCCCATTGTTATCCTAACCGTGGAATATTTGCTTGCGCAGTTGTGGTTGAGCAGGTTGGAGTTTTAACACGTCAGTCTAACACTCAACACATTTTCGCCCGTTTTTGGCCCATAGCATCTATTCGAGTAAAGCGATCAAGATGGTTAAACGTTAGGACCAACTAGACCCCAAATGGAGTCTAAGTGCGAAAGAACGGGTTTTTTTAATCAATTTTCAGGCCTTTTATGGCGGGGACGGCGGACGGTGGACGGCAAACGGCGAACGGCGGACGGCGAACGGCGGACGGCGAACGGCGGACGGCGAACGGCGGACGGCGAACGGCGGACGGCGAACGGCGGACGGCGGACGGCGGACGGACATTTCAAATTTGGATTCTACGCACCTTGAAACGTAAAGTGACAAAGTTTGAGGGGGGGTTATACAAATTTTTTGCTATACAATCACATAGGCATATTATTGGAAATAATAAACCAACATGTCTCATTTAAATTAGCTAACTCTGCCGATCAGAAAATACCCAATCAATTCAATCGTCTCGTAGTGCCCCAGAGAGTCTCTATATCTAATCCTAACTTCCTAGGATGAACAGGAGAGAGGATGTAGCTTACTCGGCTGATTGAGAAAGAGCCAATAACTGCAATTGTCCCTTAGTGTTCCAAAAAGTATCCTACCAAACCTCAACTTCACTGGATAAAAAGAAGACAATTAAGCTCACTCAGCTGAGTACTAGGATGAACAGGAGAGATTTTAGCTCACTCAGCTGATTAGGAAAGACCCAATAACTGCAATAGTCTAGTACCTACTGCTTACAAGTACCTACTACTCAATTGTATACCTACCATATACCTAGTGTCTTCTTTCACATTATTAGTTCATTGTGGTTATTCAGCACAATTACTTTATAACTTGGCGCAATAAGTCAGCTTTCTATGACACTACAATGGCTCAGGGATCACGGAATACTGTGATAAAATAAGAGCATTCCAAAGAGGCGAACGATTTTCCTGCTATGAAAACTAATGGAGTTACACTCCGCTAGTAACGCATTGGTTGTACGTGAAAATCAATAGAAAAAAAAAAACCTAAGTAGGAGGACGAATAGGGGAGAGTGGGGTAATACCGCCAAGCCGGGGAATACCGCCACCGGCAAAAATTATTTAACCAACTGAGAACAAATCTCGTAGCCAAATAATATCGTCATCTTTATATCAGCAGTACTTAATGTTAGAAAAGTTGGTTTTGGGTCATTAATTTGTTTTCATCAAAGATAAACGAGTTCGCAGTTTTTGAAGGTTGGTGTTCTAATTTTAATAATGTTGAGTTTGCGTGGTGAGTAATAGTTTTTCATACGTTTATTCAAGTTGTTGAGCATGACGACGTAGAAAAATCATCTAGCTTTAATTTCCACCCATCACTTCATAACTTTTTAATAAAACTGTTGTTTTTAATGATTTTTTATCTCGAAAAGTTTACTGGGGAAATATCGCCACACCGAATTCAAAAGAATTCCGCCATGGCGGTTTTGCCCCAATGCTCCAATCATCAGATTTGTTGGAAGTTTTTGAGGTGATAATCACCTACTTCTGTTGATTCTGAGTAATTAAAATATAAATTAATATTTAACATACGAATTATATTGTGATAGCTTATTTCCATAAACACCCGTATCGTGATTAATTAGATGTTTACCTACCTATCTACTGACTAATTGTACAGTAGGTATATAACTAACTGCCTTCCTAAGTTCATAATCGTTGTAAGATTCCACTCTTCTTGCTATCGTTTTGATTTTGACAATGGACGTTAGTCTTGTAAATTTGCTGCAACCTGAAAAGAGCACAAATTTAAAACTTCAAAAGGTGGGAAGATGGAATGCTAAATACTTACTCTTTCTTTTTTAAATGAGTTCCGCGTTGAACGTTGTCAATGATTCAGTTCCTGTGAAGAACCAGCATTATCTTACCAGTAATTATTTTGTTCCAATTTTACTATTCTGATGTGGAAATTGTCAAGCTTTTGTGAATCCTTTTCTTGTCAACTAAGTTCCCAACAGTGGCGTAGCAAAGCAATTTATCACGGAGGGGCAACAACAACAGCCAAAGATTATAGGTATATGTAACTATAGTATAAATATGTATGGTGGGTACTACTAGCCACAAAGAGGGCATTGTAGCATGTATACAGGGTGTCCCACAGAAAGGTTACTCCCCCCCCCCCCCCCCCCTTCATTTCCCCTGAATTCAGCGTAAAAAATTATGAAGAATGATGTTCTTCATAATTTTTTAAGTAGATCTCAGGAAAAATACTTTCGCGTGCGCCACTTGCACCAGAAGTTTAGCAATTAGCAAAGTAAATATAAAATCACCGAAATTATACCTTATATCTGCACAAAACCGAAAATCCAAATTTAAAGTCCTGGTCAAAAAGTCCGGGTCATATAAAATCAATGGAAATCTGAAATATATAATAAATTATAACGAAGAGGAGAATGTAAGAAGTAGATGGGAAAAAGCGTTATGCTTAGTACGACGCACAATAGGTATTTATTTTGTACTTTGTCCCGAACGAACCTTGAAGTGACAATCGGTATTTTTACCCATCTGATTTCGCAGAGGAGAAATGCCTCCCTCGATGCCGATGCCAGAAATAGTTTATTGCAAAGGTTCATTGTTGAAAAACATTAAGCGAAAACAATCACTGTAGAATTAATTTGAATTTGAGTCTTAGGTACCTACCTACCTACCGAGAGAAAATGAACATAAAAGTAATCATTATGTAGGGAGACGAATAGGGAAGAGCAGACACATTGTATTATTTTTACAGCATAACCTTACGTACCTTAAATTAAGGTAATTAATCCTTCTTGGACACTAAAAGAACATTCTTACCAAACTAAATCTGTCTTTATTATGAGAAAATGCTCATGCACTGGGGAGCACTAGGCTTACCATTGACTTACCGTTTCCAATCCAATCGTCTTTGTAGATCTTGATGTATCCCTCCAAGGGGTTCATAACTCGTAACTTTAGCACTCACTTTTACACTAATTACGGTTCCTTTCATGTTAAACATTGTATGACAACTACCACGGAATAAGATACAGGATATAGGGCATTAACCTGATCGCTCCCACGGCCGTGTTTAAGCGCAAAACAACAGCGTCGCCGTCGTACCAGGCCCGTGTTTAAGCGCAAAACTCCGATACAGCCCCTGGTCCCAGGCCGTGTTTATGCGCGAGCCGCACCATCACGCGATCTGAACTCCTCTGCCATCTATCTGCGAGGCTAATGAACTTATTTTTTAGATAGTGTTTACTTGGGTATCCGAGAGACATCGCTGACGTCATAATCGGCCTTGTTAGTTTTAGTGTCACTCGGAAGATCGCAGAAAGATCAGAAAGTAAACATCAGAAATCAGAAAGAAATGAGAAAGAGGGATGGGAAACACACTTATTCTCCTTTGCAAAACAATAAACAACTATAGTGCATTCCGTTTATTCATAAGCTGAATCGTAATCTTAATGACTATATTCAGATGTTGAAAATAGAAATATATAAATAAAAAAGACAATGTAACTAGCGAAACATTGTTTGGTTATGAGTTATGATGAAACTTAATCCAGAAAAAGAAGAAAAAAACGGGAAAAAACTTGTATTTCAAAGAAAAACAAAGTGAACACTTTGCTTGTCTAAATGTAACATGAAGTATGACGGGATTGGCGAAAATAGAGGGGTGAACGCAGCGCGAAACCGTCGGGAAAAGGCTGAAAAAAGCTTGGGCTGGAGGGTGAGACGGCACCACAGTGTCTCGGGCTGCAGCGGGAGACGGGCGCGCGATCGCTCGGTAGCTATCAGGTTAAACGTTGATGAGAGACATCACAAACATTTAAACAAACTGAAGTAAAATGATTTATCGGTTGGTTCACATATCGATTCTTTCAATCGTTTCCATTCGACTATGGATATTTCAATCACCACAGCACAGACATTTTTTAGTCCGTGTAAGATTCTATTAATTTTATTTTACCGTTATTCCTACTGGGACTCATACCACAAATCAGGGACAATTGAAGACTTTTATGAGTTAGAAAACTTATTGATGGTAAGAAGGACGCAATCGATGCTACTGCATTGAATCGATCAATCGAACGTGAATCGGAGGGCTGTGAAGGTGGAGAAAGGTAGGGGCAGTGAGAGTGGGGCAAAAATGACTTATGGCTTCCAGGAGGGAAATGAGGATGGGCGAGCCCCAACAAATTACGCCACTGGTTCCCAATATGGTGAGAAACTAAGCAGGAAGAGTTTTTGAAATTCAATAAATCGTTATTCCGATGTTCTAATGAGACAATTAATTTTCTCCTTGTTTTAAAACCCCATAGCGGTGTTTCCCCAGCTTGCTGGGGTAGTACCGCCATCTACAAGGGCCTCTTAAATTGTTGTTTACTGATATAAAGTTGTTACACAACCAGCAAAAACTTGTAATACACTACAGAAGATGTGTTTTAATAATTTTCTCCAAAATCTGAAGCTTCTGAGTGCGAACCCGAGCTGTGATAGACAGAAATGCTTAAGTTATTACCCCATTTTCCCCTATGAGCTAAGAAAAAAAAACGTTTTAGTTAATTTTTGAAAAAAATTAAGCTATTGCTCTCGCCTCAAGATTTGTAGAATGTGGATTTTTGAAAAATGTTTATGCAGAAATCCGTTTTAGGCTAATCTGAATCATATTCTGAAGTTTAACGCATTTTTTTATGTGTGCATATATGCATATATGTATGAATGTGTCATTCCAGACGATCACTCTCGATAGAATTGAGGTAAAAACTTCGTTCTTTCGCCGAAAAATCAAGCATTTCAAAAGAAAGGATGAGTTCGTTGGACAACACTTATTGAGCACATTAAATTGGTTAATTTTCAATAAAATCATTAAAAATAGCTAAAAACCGCTAAAAATTGTTTAATTCATATTTGCTGGTAGAATATTGCTCAAATACAGTTTATTAACTACAAAATAGAACACTCAAAAATTTATGTATAAAATTATGCTGAAATATGTACTTAAAATTCATTAAAATTTGTTAGAAAATCGATGAAAACTGCAAAAAAGCTAAAAATTTAAAACCTCTATTTGAACTGGAGATTATTATTTAGAATACGTTTTTTGCAATAAAATCAATAGTTAACAATTTACTTGCACTCAAAAAGCTCAAATTTCAAAACAATCTAATAATATATAATATTATGATTTACGAAAATTCGCTCATACGATCATGCTGCATGACTGGAACTTTTTGGACCATTTTAGGCTCCTAGCGTTGATGCGTGTGAAGAGATCGTGCTGGCTAGATTATAGGACTAACTAGACCCCAAGTGGAGTCCATGTGGGAAAGGGATTGTTTTCATTAAGTTAAAGTCCTCTCATGGCCTGAAGGGCGGAGGACGTTTCAGTTTTGGAATCTACGCACCATGAAACGTTAAGTGACCACGTTTGAGAGAAAATACGTTTTCTTCCCCCTATACGATTACAAAGGCTTATTATTGCATACAATAAACCGAAATCAATATATAGTTTATGGAAGCCTTCTACTTGGCAGAAAGATGACTTTCTCACGAATCGTTATGTTTCTCGAGTTTACTGAAAACCGAAAAATTGTGGGGTCCTGGCACTGTATTGGGGTCAACACGTTTTCGGGGGCAAAGGGGCGAAGCGCCGATTTTCGATAATATACTATACATATTAGGAGATTGAGCATTATATTACTGTGGAAGAGCTTTTTTATATATATATATTATAAGCCATTATGTAACGATTTGCAGTTTTATTTTTCTACGCATTTTAAAACGTAAACCACAAAATTTTTAGGGTGGGAGGTTACAAATGTTTCTTCTTGGTCGATTACGAAGGTTCATTATACCTGCCTACACCAAATTTGGGATACAAATGTGAAATAATCAACATCCTGCCATCAATTTCCATTTAAATGTATTTGATATCGCTGGTTCCTTCCCGTTGAAAATATTGAATAGTCGCACCAGGTTTAGTGAATATGGGCTGAGCCTTTAATCGGGTCCGATAGATATAAATGCAGACAACGGGATACGCTATTATTACAAGTGATTGTGGTCAACAGTTAACAACCTCAATTGTCCAAGTCCTGGCTTGACCTTATAATTCGATATAATAACTGCTTCCAATTATCTCCAATTATCGCTTAGTCGAAATTGAAATGACTAATCGAGGGGAACAGAGAAAGCCATTACTCCTCCACGAATGGGTAAAATACTGGGCATGAGCAAATTCAGTGGTGAGTTAGCGCATTAGAAACAATACGAACGGGACGATAGAGTTGGAGGTCCGACCCGTTAATCAATCTTGGCAATGAGTGCGAGGCTAGGAGGGCTTCCGGGTTCATTCCACTGCCCAGCCTCACAAGGGACAATAGGGGATTCAATTTACTTGCTACCCTGAATAAAATCCGTAAGGATCTTTTGAGCTCTACTGAGATTTATCAAATATGGCGATATCTCCTTGTCGATATTTCATGAATAACCAAAATGTAGTAGACGCAACGGTAGAAAGTTTTATAGACACGGTGGGGAGAAAAAAAATCGAGCTTTCCGAATGATAAGAGTTTTTTAGCCATCACTTTTTGAGCACATCCAATTGCTCAAATTACAAAAACTATAGTTCAGTACTAACGTAGGGAGGCACATGTTAACCAGATTTTTTTAGGACGTCCCTCTAAAGCTATGTCTAATAGTCTTCATTAACGTGAGGGACGTCTATTAGAATTGACCCGGGAGTGTGAGACAACCCTTTCGCGAGAAAAAAATAAAAATAAACAACCTCATACAAATCCGATTCATACCATTCCGTAAAAAAA
This sequence comes from Adelphocoris suturalis, assembly GCA_030762985.1. Lineage (NCBI taxonomy): Eukaryota > Metazoa > Arthropoda > Insecta > Hemiptera > Miridae > Adelphocoris > Adelphocoris suturalis. The sequence goes on from CM061040.1 coordinate 12,370,003, forward strand.
CATAGTAGGTGCATGTCTGTGTGTTACACATTTTGTCGACGCTGCCCAGGCCACAATTCTCAGTCGATTTTCGAGAGTCTTTTTTTGTTCGATCTCAATTTTATTCTAGTTGTAAAAAAAACTCCTGAAATTGTAAATTCCTTGATGGAAGAGGGAGAATGGAGGGGGTACTTAAAGTCGAAAAAAACGTTTTTTTTTTTTTTGACAATTGTTTTTGACGCTACCCAAGCTACTAATAATCTCGACCGATTTGCGAGATTCTTATTTTGTTTCATTATTAATACGATATAGTTTTGATGTCAGGGGGTCTCTCATTTCATCATGGGAGGGGGTGAATGGACGGGGTAATACTAATAAATCATGATGTGGAACTATTCTAGCCCAATTTTCATGATTCGTTTTTTGTTCAACCATGATTTCGGTCAAGTTTTGGATCTTTTATCGGGAGTTTCAAATTTAATTATGGATAGGGGTGAATGGAGGGGGTAATAATTATAAATCATGAAGTTTCAACTAACCTCGTCTGATTTTCGTTATTCTTTCTTTGTTCAACTATGAATTCAGTCAAGTTTTGGAAGGTATATCTGAAGTTTCAAATTTTCTTGCCGGAAGTTTTGCGAAGGAAATTTTCCTACGGATAATGCGGATTCTTTCGAGAGTTACCCAAGTTACAAATCTCGACCGGTTTGCGTGATTCTTATTTCGATCCATTACGAACTCAATATAGTTTTGGACGTATGTCAAGGGTTCCGAATTTCATCATGGGAGGGGGTGGATGGAGGGGGTAATATCAATAAATCATGATATTTTAATTACAATTCTCGTCCGATTTTCGTCATTCTTTCCTTATTCAACTACGAGTCTGTTGAGTTTGGATCGTATATCAGGTGTTTCAAATTTCATTACGGAAGGGGGTGAATGGAGGGGATAATATCAATAAATCATGATATTTTAACTAATGCTGACAGATTTTCGTAGTTTTCCCCATTCGGTTTTGTTTCGGAAGGTAGGTGTATCAGGAGTTTAAAATTCAATCCTAAAAGGTGGTAAATGGATGGTGTAGTAGCAATAATTCATGATTTTTTGACTAATCCTATCAGATTTCAGTGATTATTTTTTTCTCCAACTACTTAACGAATTTGGTTTGATTTCGGAAGTTAGGTATATCAGGAGTTTAAAACTCATTTATAGAAGGGGGTAAATGGAGGGGGAAGTAGTAATAAATTATGACGTTTTGACTATCCTCGTTAGATTATCGTGATAATTTTTTTGTTCAATTATGAATTTGGTATAGTTTTGGAAAATATGTCAGGAGTTTCATATTTCATGCTGGAAGTTTTATGGTGGACATTTACTGTCGATGTAGGGAGCTAATGGGAGGGAAAGGCATATCCGAGAAGTCATGTTTTTCTTTTTCCTATCATAACTCTCACCAAAATTATATACAATCCATTTTTCCACTTTCGTAGACCCCCACAGGGGCACAGCTGCCCAAAATCAGGAAGTGTTGTTTCTTTATATTACCTAATCGCTGAAGAGAATAGCTCCATATACACCTTCCCCTCCCCCAGCACCACCCTAGCGTATTAATCGCTTGCCAATGTAAGCTAGATTTCACCCACAAGAGTTTGATGAGCTTGATTTCGTTCTTGGGAACTGAAGGCAGGCCGCAGTCCTATTTGTTTCTCGAGAAGTTACCTACCAACTTGTGAGCGATTGATAATAAATTATTGTTTGTTGGAGATTTCAGATAATATTGAATGTGGACTTATTCCTTTGCAAGTCAATGATCAAATAACTGGTGTTTTTCTTTCTAGAGGTTTTTAATGAAAAATAAACTTAAGAAAGTCCGATTTCCTTGTGATAGACGACAATTATTAGTGTCCTGCGTAAGTTACATGTTTTTCGGAATAATTTGACTCCAAGTTTCTTCATACCAGCTATTTAAGTACTATTTATTTGTATTCTCAAATTTTTTTTTTTTTTTTTTTTTTCCTTCAAAAAATGTAGAAGGCTCAGGATAGAAAGTGGCTGCAGTACCTACCTGTAATGGTATTGAGTATTTTGTAATTGGTTTATCATTCGAAATTGCAACAATTCAAGTTTGTTTTGCTCAATCAGTTACATGTGGATGATTCATACTTTAAATTCGAATAGAACAGAATGCTCAATGAAAAACCGGCACTCTATACCTATTTCAGGTTGAGCTAATTCGATTTTCGTTTCAATGTTACAATGAATCGACGCAGAACTTATTATTCAGAAATAAGCTGATTAAAATTAATATTGTCGCATGCCTCCCAAATAACTACGTATATCCCTAAAAATTTGCGTTGCGCTCTGTGTCCCCCGAGCGGTCCAAGTTGTTACAAAGAGGGGAAGAAACTTCGGAGAGTTGAGTGTTGAGTCTACACGTAGACAAGGAATGACGGAATAAGAATTTCGATGGTGGGAGGGGGGGGGGGGGGGGGATCCAACGCTTGATCAGAACAGTGTTCTACCTATCTCACAGAGGCTCCGTTCCAAATTTCTGCTTTGTTGGATAAATTTATAGTAAGGAAATTAGCGTTATGAGTTCACTCAGCTGATTGGGGGTGGATCGGCACGTTAACATCCTACTCCAACTGTCTCACACAGGTTCAGTACCGAATTTCAGCGTTGTAGGATAAATTGCGTATACATTGACGTTAGCTTATCCGGGCGGCTCGGTAAGTGGAAATCTTAGTCTACTTGTCTCACAGAGGCTCCGTTCCAAATTTCAGCTTTGTTGGATAAATAGCATAGAAATTTGCGTTATGAGTTCATTCAGCTGATTGGGGCTGGTCGAAAAGTTAAAATCTTATTCCAAATGTCTCACAGGGGTTCCGTTCCAAATTTCAGCGTTGTAGGATAAATTGATGTTGAGAGCGACATTAGTTTATCAAGGTGGTTCGGAAATTGGAAATCGTACTCAACCTGCCTCACCGTAGCTCCATTCTGAATTTCAGCTCCATGAATAGCATAGAAATTAGCTTTTTCGGCAAGTTAAAATCCTATCCTACACGTTTCACAAAAGTTCCGTTTCAAATTTCAGCGTCGTAGGGTAAATGGCATAGAAATTGGATTTTTTTTAAACACGAAATCAGCTCACACTCTTGATTGTCAATGACGATATTTGCAATCACTTTATTTAGAAAGACTAACTGATCATTTTGCGACCCATTCTGTTAATTTAAGAGCACTAATACTATAACGCATTACAAAGAAAAAAAAAGTTCCAGTCATACAGCATGATCTTGTGAGCGAACTCTCGTAAATTATCATACTATATCATGTTACATTGTATTAAAAATTAAGGACTTTGAGGGAAAATAAATTTTTTACTACCAATTTGATGGAAAAAAAAAAATCGTTCTAAAAAATATTCTGCGATTCAAAAAGGGATTTTGGAATATTAATATTTACAGCACATATAATTGAAATTTTTCGGCATAATTTAGTAAATGAAATTTTTAAGGCTCTATTTAATAGTTCACAAACTTTATATGATCAATATTCTGCTTAAAAAAATGAATATAACGATTTTTATCCGTTTTTTTGCTATTTTTAGTAATTTTTTCAGCACTTTTTTGAAATGTCACTAATTAATTGTGCTCAAAAACTGCTGGCCAATGACCTCGTCCTTCCGTTTGAAAAGCTTGATTTTTTGGTGCAAGAACGATGAACGGAATTTTTATCTCAATCCTAGGGAGAGTTATCGTCTGGAAGGGCATATATATATATATATATATATATATATATATGTGTGTGTGTGTGTGTGTGTGTGTGTGTGTGTGTGTGTGTGTGTGTGTGTGTGTGTGTGTGTGTGTGTGTGTGTGTGTGTGTGTGCACTAGGATTCGTTTCGAAATGTCTCGATGAAGAAAATTTTCAAAAATTTTGATTTTAAACTTTTTGGAGCCATTACAAAATATTTTCTATGAAAATTCGATAAAAGCGAAAAATCCAAAAGCTCCTTTTGAAAAGCCGACTATCTACTATTTAGAATACGCATTTTGCCATAAAAATATTTGTTAACATTCTCTTTGCAATCAAAACAATTTAACATAATTTATAATATGATAACATAAAAAAATTCGCTCATACGACCATGATTGAAACTTTTTTTTTACCGATATTTTACCACATTTTAGTGAAATTCAAGTCCATTTTTCAGCATTAATTTGTAAAAAAACTATTAATTGTTCTATTTTATATTTAAAAACTTCCTTTCAGGAATATTCTTCTAAATAGTATACATTTCTGGTTAGAAATATACATTTCTAGTGATATTTTCATCACTTTTTTGCAATTTGACCAATTTAATGTTCTCAAGAAATGCTGGCCAACGGACTCGTCCTTTCGTTCGGAAAACTTGACTTTTTGGCGTAAGAACGGAATTTTTATTTCAATCCTAAGGAGTGTTATCGTCTGGCAGGATATATATTCATATATACATGTATACACACATATGAAAATGTGTTAAGACTCTAAGATTCGTTTTAAGAAACCCCCAAAACGGATTTCAATGAAGAAAATTTTCGAAAATTTTGATTTTTAATATTTGGAGCGATGGCTTCATTTTTTACAAAAACTCGCTAAAAGATAACTAAAATGTTCCAGTCATGCTGCATGGTCTTATGAGCGAATTTTCTCAAACTATATATCGTATTGTAATATGTTAAATTGTATTGAAATTTCAGTAGAATGAAATTTTACGGTAAAAAATTCAGACTAAATAAGATCTGGCAATTCAGAAGAAATTTTGGATTTTTAGAAGTTTTCATGGATTTTTAGCAAATAATAATGAAATTCAAGTACGTTTTCCAGCGCTAAATGTCTTAGTTAATCGTTGATAATTTAGTTTTGACTGAAATTCTGCTAATAAATTATAAATTCAACAATTTTTAGATGTTTTTAGCCACATTAATTGATTTTTTCAGTACATTCTTCGAAATTTGACCAATTTAATGTACTCAACGATTGTTGGCCTACGAACTAATCCTTCCCTGTGGAATGCTGGATTTTTATCTCAATCCTAAGGAGAGTTATCGTCTAGAATGACACACACACACACACACACACACACACACACACATGTATAAATAAATAAATAAATAAATGAATAAATATATATATATATATATATACTCAAATTTCAGGAATCGTTTCAGAATGTCTCAAAAGATTTCAATGAAGAAAATTTTCAAAACTTTTGATTTTAAAATTTTCTGAGCCATCGCAATAGCTTCATTTTTTATTAATTTTGCTAAAAATGGATAGAAACTGTAAAAAAAACGTCAAACATTTTCTCAAAATTTCAGTAAAAATACTGTATCACTAGATTGAGAGATCGTTGTATACCATTATTTTGAAATACGTACCTTAACTTTAATACTTCGTTGAAAATCAATAAAAACTGCCAAAACTGCTAAATAGAACATTTAAAAAAAATTGACGCCAAATATCCTGTAGAACTTTTTTAAAAATATATTTCTTTAATTTATTTATGTATTCTTTTTTTGCAAAAAATTGATAGAGTTGATAATTTTATTGCACCCAAATTGCTCAAATGTCAAAACAATCTGACATAATAAAATACGCTGATTTACTAATTTCGTAAATTGAGTTCGTTGGGCAGCATATTTTATGGGTATAAACGTATCGCTAAATTTATATTTTTCATCAGAATTAGAGACAACAGAAGTTTATCGACAATGAAATAGAACATTAGGAAATTCAAGCACAAAATTGTGCTGAAAATGCCCTTAAATGCCATTAATACTTGCCAAAAAATATTCAAAATTGTAAAAAAACTAAAAATCTAAAATCTTTTTCGAATCGTATAATATAGTACAATAATTCACGTAAATTCGTTTATGCGATCGTGCTGTATGACTGGAACTTTTTTAGTTACCATTGTGTAGGTACGCAGATCAAATTCAGGAAACGCACGATAACTAACTCGCCATGTATGCGACGTACGTGTGACTGTCATCTGTCAGTGGGCTTACATTCATGACAATCGAGGCTAATATCCCATACAAAGGTATTAGCGCATTGCGGGTGCTCATAATAGCAATCCTGATCAAGTGGAAATTACCTTCATTTCCTACCTACCTGCTGAATAGGTACCGCTTAGGGTTTCCTTAAATGCTAATTATCCTGAATTAATGACCTGACCCCCCCCCCCCCCATTCACCTTCCACCACAGAGACAACGGTGAAAATTTCAAATGCCTCTCTCGTTAGGCCTTAATAGTATCAGATTTCGTTCTTATTTTACTATGAATTGCCACGTCAATAGGTAATGTTGATCACGCTATAAGACCTAGAAGCATCATTTAACCAAATTGGATGTTGAACATTCATTGATCATTCGCATTACCTTTATCAAAATTGAGATCACCTCATCAAAGCTTTAGTTTAGCTTCAATTATCTCAATCAAACGAAAATTATTCGCAATCCCGTTCAATTAGCGAGTTTCTATTAGCGGTATTAAATCACCAGTTCCGATTGGGTGCATTATGTTGTTTTATTCGGTATTTCTAATTAATCAGGGAATTATCGGTATACACCCAACTCTACATTCAAATTTAAATTAATAAGAATCACAAAACTTTTAATGAACTAGTTCATTATTCGGATTCAAAATTGTATCCTCACATAATTTAAATCACTTCTTTTTTCTACATGAAGCAACCGAGCATTATTATTGTTTCATAAAAACGCTGCAAATTGTTACACAAGCGGTGATTATATTTGTGTCTGGTAGTTCTTCTGCACGGATCACAGATCTCAATTCTACATATATATATATATATGTATATAGCTAGCTCGGGCTAATCTGTGATTAACTTACATTTTTTCAAGACTGAGTTATTGATATCAAAGAACGGTTCGTTGAGATCTCCTGTAATATTAGCTTGTTGAGCTATGTAACTTCAGAGACGCCATTTTCTGCTTTGAATCAATGAGGTCAACGTTTGATTTCGCGCAGCAAGCGTAATGCGAGTATTCCTCTCAAGATCAATAATTTTTCAGGATTTTCTTCCGTTTTTCTTTTAGCATGGTACATGCTTTAGCCTTAAACTATCTGTCGAAAAGTTTAGGTTTTTTCGGGAGACGCGGGTGGGAGACGGCGATGTGTCACGAAATTTTTGACATTTTCATGTCTTTGCCCTGGCACATTGCACAAAAAAGTGTCACGTAACGTAACGTAAATATTTTGACGATTTCCGCTTACAACCGAGTCGTTGCTAGGGAAATGGTACTTCGTCGTTTTTCATCCCAAAAAATTCGTTGACCATTCGTTCGAAAGCTCTCGATTTATCCAACCATATTATGTTTACTACTGCGAAGTGCGTGGCAACAAGCGGAGTTATGAGCAAGGTTATTTGAATAATTGTGTACACTCAGGTGATCATTCTCAATAATTGATATTGTGAACATGATTGCCACCGCTTGTTAATTTCTGATGATTTCATTGAGCTGGTGTTTCGCTGATTTGATTCATAGCAGGTGATCCAAATATTGCGAGAACGGTTTGGTTTGTGAAGCGGTGGTTAAATAATTTTAATAGGTAATTTCTATGCTTTACACTCTAGGAAGCTGTAATTTCTTATGTAGCCTCTTTAGGACATTGACTTGACGATGCCCAGGGTCCGGATCAGATGAGTGGCTTTTGAAGCTAATTTCTATGTTTTACACTCTAGGAAGCTGTATTTTCGTATGTAGTCTCTTTAGCACATTTACGTGACGATGCCCAGGGTCCGGATCAGCTGAGTGGCTCTTAGAGCTTGCATACGAGTCTGCAGGGGGGTAGGTGATGTAGCCTGGCTCGAATTCAATGAAGTACCCACGGGTGTCGGAACAATGAGTCAACACGATCGCCCATTCTCTTATGGCCCATTTAATTGATTTGTACGCCCCGCCATGCGATGCACGGGTGAGATCTGCCTAGTAATAAATACAATAAGAAAACACACATGAAAATGTCCCAATGTGTTGCAGACTCGTATGCAAGCATTTCAAGCTGCTTTGTCTTTTCAGTATCAAGTTGCTCAATCCAGAATGGATAAAAGAACAATCGTCTTTTAGGGTTTTGATGAAAGTTGCAATTTCACATGGCAAAACAGGAGATAAGTACAAAGAATGGGCGGGGGATACATTCCTTGAGAATTTCTTATCAAATAGGTCGTCAGGAACGACACAAGCCGCCCCAACGCTTCTTGCTATGTCACTACCAACATTTGCGAAAAAATCATTGAAGCTGTCAGCAATTACTTTATCATCAACAACTACATTACCAGATAGATCTTTCTTTCTTTTGATTTTCACGTACAACCAAGCCATTGCTCGGGAAATGGAACTTCTTCAGTTTTCACCGGACAAAAATTGTTCTCCATTTGTTGGAAAGATCTCGATTTATCACGCATTTCTTCCATACTTGTTCTCTTTTGTTGATTTCCACTTACAACCGAGTCGTTGCTAGGGAAATGGTACTTCGTCGTTTTTCATGAAATTCGTTGACCGTTCGTTCGAAAGCTCTCGATTTATCCAACCATATTATGTTAACTACTGCGAAGTGCGTGGCCAATAAGCTGAGTTATGAGCAAGGTTATTTCTGTATAAAGTATAAAACTGTGAGAAACCTGTCTACAGTGAAACTTTTTCCAGTATCGGTGGACAGCTCTAATTTCTTTTCTTATTATTTCCACGTACACCCAAGCCGTTTTAGGGGAAATATAACTTCTTTAGTGTTTATGGGACAAAAATCGTTGGAAAGCTCTCAATTCATCATGCATTTCTGTTGTGATCCTCACTCTGTGTTCACAGTTTTATAGTGTATTCATATCTCGATAGATGCCGTCATGATCGCCTCCCACTTAATTGTTTACCTAACCTGAATAAATCACCAGTCATAATTGTTCTCTCGTCTCCATTATTTCAACCCTCGTAGTTTTCATCTAAAAGCATCGTATAATATATGAAACATGGTGTCAGAAGATAAATGTGAGTAATATCGCAAAGACGCGGATTGTTAATTAATTAGTATACAGTGTTTAATTAATAGTATACAGTGTTTCGTCGACGCGTATTTCGGCAGTTAACAACCAAGACAACCGTCGTCATTAACCACGGTGCAGCCATAGAAAACGGGACGGCATGTCTGATGCACGGCCACCGCAACAATTCAATTTTGAGGCTAGCGATTTGAAGAAGGAGTGGACGGACTGGTTGCAAGCTTTTGGTTTTTTCCTAGTTGCTTCCAAGAAAAAGGCGGAGAAGGACGAAGTGAAAATAGCCGTTCTTCTGAACCAACTCGGATCCAAAGGCATAGAAATCTACAACATGCTCAAGGCCGATCGTGAAGCAACTTTCAAAGCAGATGATGCGACTGCGACGAAAACTGCTTTAAGTACATACCAAGAAACGGTAGACGCCTTCTCAGAATATTTTTCCCCAAAGAGGAACGTGTTGCACGAGCGTTTTAAGTTCAACACCCTATCGCTACTCCATGAATTTATTACCCAGTTAAAAACGGCCGCCGCCTCCTGTGATTATAAAGAGAGGGAGAATATGATACGGGATAGACTGATTTCGCAAGTAACCGACGAGGGACTACTAAGCAGATTGCTGGATAAAGGGGACGAATTAACCCTGGAGGAAGCAACCAACATTTGCAAGCTGCACGGAACCAGGAAAGTGGAGATACAAGATATCACCGGTGGACATACCCAGAAGGAAGTAGATGCCATAAGAAAAGGTACAGCTAAGAAACTAAGAATAAAACATAAAACTAGAAATCGATCGAATGATAACAATAGAGATAGCAATAATAAGAATCCAACTTACCATTGTAAAAAATGTGGAAATACACATGAACCTAGAAATTGTCCTGCTTACGGAAAAATCTGTAGTTTCTGTAACAAATATAACCATTTCGAAGTAGGTTGTTTTAAGAAAAATAACAAAGATACTAAGAAAACATATAACAAGAATAAGAAATTTACTAGGGCCATCAATGTGAATAATGAAAGCGACAGTGATGAATCGCTGTATATTGATTATATAAAAGTGGACAACGTAAAAGATAATAATCAAAACGATAATATCTGGGAGGAAAAAGGTATAATAAGCGATACTAAAATAAAATTCAAGTTGGATACGGGAAGCCAAGTTGATATATTGCCTCTAAGAATCTTTAAAATAATAAATAATAAAAATAAAATGAATTTAAACAAAAGCAATGTAAAATTATCTGCCTATAATGGTAGTTCTTTAATAGTGATGGGTGAAGTAGTGTTACTCACCAAAATAAACGATAATTACTCTAAGATTAAATTTCTAATTGTAGACACTAACGATAAACCAATACTAGGTTTACGCACTTGTGTGAAATTAAAATTGGTACAACGTGTAGCATCCATTAGAAACACGAACGTCGAATCCAGAGAAGTGGTAATAAAAACATATAAGAAAGCTTTCACAGGTCTAGGATCATTCCCTGGAAAGCCGTATGAATTAAAATTAAAAGATAATTCCAAGCCTATGTCACATGCACCACGTAGAGTGGCTAAGCATTTACTAAACAGATTAAAAAATAAATTAGCTGAATTAGAAGAAATAGGGGTAATAAAACAAGTAACTGAACCCTCTGAATGGTTAAATCCTCTCGTCATAGTGGAGAAACCCAATGGCTCGTTAAGGCTTTGCCTAGATCCCAAATATTTAAATGATCAGCTAGTTAATGATAAGTTTCAGATTCCCACACAAGACGAGATCTTGAGTGATCTAAATGGTAAACGATTTTTCAGTTGTTTAGACCTCAAAGATGGTTTTTACCAGATCCCTATTAGCGAAAGATCCTCAGAACTCACTTGCTTTGGCACACCGTTTGGACGTTATAAATTTACCCGGTTACCGTTTGGGATAAAAACGTCGGCTGAGGTGTTCCAGAAAAAGAATAGTGAAATATTTGGTGAGATAAAAGGAGTAAATATATATATAGACGATCTTATAATTTCAGCCGAGACAGTTGAACAACATGATCAGATATTGATAAATGTACTTGAAATAGCAATAAAAAATGGGATCACTTTTAACCCAACAAAATTCAATTTTCGACAGCAGCGCCTAAAAATTTTAGGTCACATAATTTCCCATAAAGGTTTAGAAATAGACCCTGAGAGAATAAAAGCTATAACTGAGATACCGTTACCAACAGATAAGAAAGCACTACTAAGATTTCTAGGAGTAATTAAATACCTAGGAAAATTCATTCCTAAACTTTCGGAACTAACAGCCCCTTTAAGGGAACTTACGAGGAACGACGTCGTATGGTCATGGTCGGAAAAACACACTAATGCAGTAAACCATTTAAAATCTATATTAACTTCAAGCCCAGTTCTCTCCCATTACGATGAAAATAAACCCCTACTAATTCAAACTGATGCATGCAAGGATGGTTTAGGCTGCGTTTTACTGCAAAAGGGGAAACCAATAGCGTTTGCGTCACGCTCTCTGACTAAAACAGAGAAACACTACGCTATGATCGAGAAGGAGATGTTAGGCATATGTTTCGCATTAGAGCACTTTCATTATTACACTTACGGTCATGAGATCCAGATCCAAACTGATCATAAGCCCCTGATAAATATTGTACAGCGGAATATAGAGAAAGTACCGAGTCGTTTACAAAGGATGATGCTGAAGCTTACTAAATATAATTATAAACTATCTTACCTTCCGGGAAATCAAATGATACTCGCCGACACATTATCAAGAGCGACAGTAGGTCCGATGCCAAAAGATGATGAAGAACTCAGTTACGTAATACATACGTTAATAGCAAATACAATGTCAACAAATAAACAAACAACCTTTAAAAATGAAACAAAAAACGACCCCGTATTAAACAAACTAAATACATTTTTGAAAAGCAATTGGCCAAAACTAATAAATGCCGAATTAAAACCCTACTATCAGATCAGGGATGAGTTGCTATTTGAAGATGGTTTACTGATGTTTGGAGATAGAATATTGGTTCCACTAAATCTACGTAAAGAAATTCTGAAGCTGCTTCATGAGGGACATATAGGGATAGGAAAAGCTAAAGCAAAAGCTCGCCAAAAATTCTATTGGCCTAATATGTCGAAAGAAATAGAAAATTACATAAATCACTGCCAGATATGTTTACTAAATAGGCCAAAAAACCCAAGTGAACCAATGATTCCAACTAATATTCCGGCTCTCCCATGGATAAAACTAGCCATGGACATTCTCGAATTTGAGAACAAAAGTTATTTAGTTACGATCGATTATTTTTCCAAATGGATCGAGTTAAATAAACTCAAATCAAAATCCGTAAACGACATAAAAAAAGTATGTATACAAATATTTTCCACCCATGGCTACCCTCAGGAGATTGTCACTGACAATAATCCTTTCGGTGGTCGAGAGTTTGCTACCTTTTTGTCTGAATTAGGGACAGAGCTGACCACTAGTAGCCCTCATCACCCAAAAGGTCATGCTCTGGCCGAGTCAGCGGTAAAGATGTGCAAATCAATACATAGAAAATCCAATATATCAGGCCAAGACCCTTACACTTTACTATTCCATTATCGGAATACCGCAATCCCGTCTATCAATAATTACTCCCCAAGTCAACTCCTATTTAATAGGGCACTCAGGGATAAAATGACGATAATTGATAAGGAACTTCAACCCCAAATACCTAATAGAAATATCCTAAAAAAAATTGTTCCCAAAAATCTCAGCAGAATCAAAAATGTCAACAAGACAAACGATCGAAACAATTGAGTGACGTTAACGTAGGTCAGCATATTGTATATCGTCATAACAATAGATGGGTACAAGGAGAAGTTGTTGAGAAAGCGAAAACACCCAGATCATATTGGGTAAGTGATAAAGAAAACAGAAACTATCGTAGAAATAGGAAGGATATAATACCATGCAAAGAAGAAACGAATGAAAATGTGAAAAGTACTGATAGACGAAAATACGATTTACGAAACAGAGAAAATTTGAAGGCACCAAAAAGATTTATGGAATAGACATTGATTAGGAGAAAGATGTAAACAATTTATTTGATATACATACACACATATAGGTATAAGAAGATTGTACATAGCTAATTAATAACATAACGTACCCAGAGGTATACTCAAATTAGAGGTATTAAGTATCACCTAAACTTTGTATTGAATTATTCACACTATGTATAACCCGTTATTCATAATAATAATCCTAATCACTGCACTTTTGTTGAATTAATTAACACTGGTCAAATTTGGTAATGTAAAAGTATAAATTACCGCATTGTCACGAAGCTTAACAATATAACCTTACTAAACTGCGAAAACGGCGAGGCGCCGCCATTTGTTATCAATGCCTGGTAGATTACTATTGCCGTGGCGATTATCAATCATACCAACTTACTTAAAGAGGAATGATGTTGTGATCCTCACTCTGTGTTCACAGTTTTATAGTGTATTCATATCTCGATAGATGCCGTCATGATCGCCTCCCACTTAATTGTTTACCTAACCTGAATAAATTACCAGTCATAATTGTTCTCTCGTCTCCATTATTTCAACCCTCGTAGTTTTCATCTAAAAGCATCGTATAATATATGAAACAATTTCTTTCGTACTTGTTCTTCTATTTATGTCGTAGTTTTATATTTAATCATGTTATAAATGGATATAGTAAACAATGCCACTTGTTTTGTTGTCACTTGGTTGAGAATTTAATCTTGGTTATAGTAATTGTGGACGCGCACCATAACAGAAAATTACCTTCCTAGGTACTTTCTTCTAATTTCGATTCTATTTGTCGTATGAAGCTCCTGAAAATTTTGATTTTTGTTACTTGGTCACTTCTGCCAGGGATGTTCCATTTTTCTTGACTTTTAGCCACGGGCTCTAAGTAATAACATCCGGGGAGTTTTTGTTATTCTTAAAGGAAATATAACTTTATTTGTAATATTTTACATCTCAGTTGGTGTCAGAAGCTTGAATGGAAGAGGCACTTCCTAATTAACATTAAACTTGAAGAAGCAACATGCCCATTGGCTGCCCTCCGATTATAAATATAAAATTCATTTTCTATTGAGGTTAGATGTCTTTTGGGTGTCCAAAAAGTCCATGATGCGTTTTCTCTTCAGTCGTCGTGTCACCAGTGTTGCCAGATAGCGGGATTTATCCCACGGCCGGCGTAGGGATTTTTGGGTCGGATTATGAGGTGGGATTTTTTCATTGAAATTCCTCAAAACATAAGGTTTTTCCGAAACGCCTCTTGATCAATCAAACTACCCAAATAAGTAGAACAGAAAGTAATGAAAATACGTGTTTCTATGGTTACACTCGACTTTAGGACCACCTGGAACACTCTGATAAACAAGGGAATGAGTGGATCTTATTCCATTGCTCGGAGGAGTGGATGCAATGCCCGGTCTATTTCTCCATTCCCCGACTACGTAGGTTCATGACGATGTCCGCTCTGTTATATGTAAGGGAAATAATGAACTATAATTCCAGAGAACTCCACCAAGAGCAGAAGTTCTACTGCCACTGCTCGTTTGAACTGAACTTTTTCCCTTAGTAATTTGGAAATAGGTACTATCAGTTAACTGATTCAGGGTTACACAATATTTTATACACATCCGAGTTATTTCATTGCTAAATTATAATTAGGCACCTTCTCTCTATTCCCAGTTCACCTGTATTCTGTACAATATGGAACAAGAGAGTGAGTGAACTTCTGCGCACAATATAATATTAGCATATATCAATAATTTCAACTCCACCTCAGGTGTTGACTTCTATTTTCGATTAAAGCAGCAATACCTACATATTATTCTATATTTGAGTGGTCGCTGATCTCCCATGCATCTTTTTTTTTTTCTTCCTAAATCATTTTATGGGGTAAAAGTACCTACCCGTTCTATAAAGTTTTTTGAAGAATATTATGACAAATTCATTATTGAAATGTTAGAAATCATATAAAATTAACTCAAATTTCCTCTTCTTATAAATTTATTTGAAGAAAACAATGGTATACGTAGTAGGTACCTACACTTAGTTTTGTGAATAGATTAATAATATAAAATTGTAACAATGAAACTTAATTTTAATTGTCAACCCAATTAACCCTATATCATTCGGAAATATCGGGGGTGGAGGTTGTAGGGATATTGTGGTACTGCGGGGAAAACCAAAGGAAAATGTAGGGATATTTCGACGGGTATGGTGGGAATTTCCTATCTAGGCATCTGGTAACACTGCGTGTCACTCGCGGAACAGGAATGTGATTTACTGTTACATGTACTGATGGATTTGTGTGAGTTTGTAGTCATTGATGTATGTAGTCTTTTGTAACGGGTCTTGATAACTTCTTCTACCCAGGGAATCGGCAGACCATTATGGATTATGGTGATGCGTAGAAACCATGGAGCACCTAAGACCTTAGGGAGATTTGTTGTTTTGTCTTTATTTTTCTAATTTGTGATTTGCAGGCTGAACTCCAGATTTCACACCCGTACATCCAGATGGGGCGCACATGTTTTAGGTACATTAATTTTTTGAGGTGGAGAGGCGACGATTTAGCTGACACTAAAAACTTATTACATTATTTATACGCTTTTTATGCTAGAATTTTAGAACCATTGATTGATTTCTCTCCATGTCCGTGAATTCCAGTTTTCCGAACAGGGAACTTCCTCATTTAGGGAGTTGTACCTATTTATATTCAAGTGTCTTTGAGAGATTTCAGTTGATTTTACGGGTTTCTTCTTTGATTTTTCTGTTACATTTATTCTACCCTATTATAATCCCGTTTAAATGGACGGGATGGTTTCTTTTACTTAGAATGACTTGGACAGAATGTATAAAATCGGAATCGCAAGTGGTTAACATCAAAAAGTGGCTGGATAATGTTCGGAAGTTAGGAACCAATTCCGGTCAGCCTTAAATTTTTAGGAAAAAGAAAACTCCATTCCCTGGGAAGCTGTCTTTCCGAACTAAATGTTTGTGTAGTACCAAGAGTAGGTACTTATTCCAACTGATTTGTATTTTAAAATTGAAATTTTTAGAGCTACTTTTATCGACACTCTTAATCGTAGATCAAGCAGATCTCTGTCATTCCACTGAATAAAGAAGGTGTCAGTATCATTATAAAGGCGGAAAGGTAATGAGTGGAAATTTCAAGTACTATTGATTGAACAAAGATCAAGCGAGAAGCTAGTCTCGCATTGCAAAGCTTTCAATTAACCATTACAATCGCATTGCCAAGCTTTCAATAAACCATTGCAACGATACTCGCCGAGATTAGTAATAAAGTAGAACTTCGGACCAACTTCGGGTCCTTTCGAACTAACCCAGTCCGATCTAACTGAATTTTTATTGCATACCCTGTGAGGGGCAAAATCGTGTGATACCCCCCAAAAAGACGCTGCACGTACAAAAGACAACAAGACACAAAATACGTGATATCATCCGAAGGTAGGAAAGCCTTGTGTTCGTGCGAGAAGTCGGAAATATGTGTGTCCTCCTAAATCAAAATTTTCCACTCGCTTTTTTGCGTTTTGCGCTGCTGACCGATTTCAGTTCAGTGTCCGTCTGTCTGTCTGTCTCTGGTAAATTCTTGTCACGCCCAAAATTATACTAAATTTTAGTTCAGTTTTGATGAAATTCCAGGGGTTGTGTGGTTTAGCTCCTAGACGGTCCCCTTTTATTAGTACCCTGTACGCATGCGTGAACGAGGAAGTCAATTCCTGATCAGCTTGAATTCAATTCTCTCCTGTTGACCTTAGAAATTTAAATTAGACAGGGAGCGTTTCTCGGACAGCAATCCCCCCTTCCCCCCCCCCCCCCAAAAAAAAGACGCTCCGTCTATAAAAGATGCTGTGACACAAAATGCTTTACTCATCCGATTTGAGCCAAGACAATAGTCGGATTACCGTCTCCTGGTACGAAAGATTCTACTTTCACACTTTTTGATTGCGTTTGGGCGTGGGACGGTTGTATAAGTGAAAATAGGCAACCCATTGAAGAAGCGTCTAACTCCCAAATGCAGTAAAAAGAGAGAATCAATGCACTGCACCAGAGGACGGCAATTCAACAATGGATGATATGCATTTGGTGGATTGGGGTATTTTTATGCGGAGCGTCTTCTGTGGAGGTTAAATGTAACCATATTCGGCCAAGGTCTTTATATATAGTCAGAATGAGATCTTGCCAAATTAGCACAGTTCATCTTACCGCTGCATGCCAATGGCAATTTGCAATTTACAGTCATCTAGACGATATTGTCTTCCAACAGGTGAGAAGCACGAACGGTAGGACATTCAATGCTCTAATGGTCTCATCAAACTGAAGGGTACAAAATAATCTTTTCACTACAATGTTTTGGACATATACATAGATGTCCACCTTTAGGTTTTAGCCCCTTGGGAATTACTATAAAGAGATGCTGAGATTTCTGACACACCTAGCTTATGAGTGATTTTTGAGCTAAAATCCACTAGTTTAGTAAAACCACGGATGGCATTTTTTTTTTGTATTTTTCAAATTGTCTCGCAACGGCTACCAACAAATTTTGAAGTAGGAGTCAAAAATCATATTTTTTGGGTGATTGCAAAGGTTTATCAATGAAAATTACAAATCGAAAGTATTATCTCACTATAACTGTCTCGAACTCAGCTGCTTAAGTTCGATAAACCATGATGCTTGATTGTGAAACATAATTTCATTAGCGAAATGTGGGAGATCTGTTCAGAACCACATGAACAACAAAACGATCGGTCCCTGTGTTCAACGTCTTGAGGCTGTCAAATCTATTCTTGGAGAATTGGAGAGGGTCGAATGATGATAACTGGTGGAATTTATGGACTCCACAATGAGTGCAACAGAATGTCGGTCGCGCGCGAGAGGTTTTGAGTTAGTAGTTGTCGGGTTCCACTCCTGAAAGGAAGACCGTTTTGTCATTCCCCGCAATGAGTAAACCTCTCACCCATAACCTTCAGCAGTATTGTAAATCGAAAATAAGTGGGGCGTTTAGAAATATAGTTTGGAGCTTGGTTTCTCCGTAGAAGGAACAATAGATAATGTTAACTTTTATGGAAGATGAACTAGGTATCTAATTAAATATGTATTAGCAATACACTATATTCTAAATAAACTACATTGAATTGATCACCTGGGACTATCAAGGTAGTTGAATCTCTCTCTCTCTCTCTCTCTCTCTCTCTCTCTCTCACTCTCTTTTGGTTTATTATTTTTAATAATGAACCTTTGTAATCGACCAAGAAAAAATTTAACCCCCTCCAAGTTACTTGGTTAACGTTCCAAGATACATAGAATCTAAAAATAAAAAATGAAAATAAAAAATCCGTCTGTACGCCGGTCTAAGCTTTTTTTCAAAATTACAGGATCAAAGTTTATGAAATTTTCCTGAAAAATCATACATTGGCTGATGTGCCAGTGACATTGACATCAATTTTTATCGACCTTAAAGGGTTGTAATCAAGGGCTGAAATATTGAAAAATCAAGATCTCCAAAACTTTCAAGGTAACAGTAATGTTTTTTGGTTGTCATTTACATATATTTACCCCACGATTTACCGTACGATTTTCCGTTCTCTCATTACAAGCTATAATGGAGCAGCAACTCCAAGATTGTTCAGGAGAACTAACTGCGTTTCACCAGTGACTCCTAGATAGTGTAAGCCTAGTAAGCAGCAAGCGAGCCGAATCAACGCGACATACGCGCCGCCGCCGCGGTTTGCCAATTCCCGGCACTGCATTATCAGCCCGTGCAAGGAAAGTTTTGCCGCGTTATTTAATTTTATTAATTTCTGTTCAGAAGGCATCTACACCTATGCAGACATTAAATACCTAACTAATGATTCGTTTAATAATATAGTCAGGTGTTCTGCGTAGACGTGCTGTACAATGCAAAAATATTAAACGTTTGTGTAATGATTTGCATCGTTTTTCATTCAATAATAACATTTCAATTTACAAATAAGACTTATTAATTGCCATCTATTATTATTATAATTTAGAGTGAATGAGTGGATTCTGCTCTTCTTGGTACCTAGAAGAAGTAAGCGAGCGAATAAGAACGTTCCATTAGTCATTTCGCCCTTTAGGGATGACTTAGGATTGAATGTCAGATCATTCTTTGGGTATTTCATCTCAGTTGTAACAATAGAATTCATCAAATTATTAAGATTCTTCTGAAACAAATATCATTTTCAATTTACATTCGATGTTGGTAACCTACATTTACCTATAGGTATTAATCAGGTCAGGCTCAAAATGTTTTCTAACAAAACTCACAACTTTCTGATAAAAAGTTCCCTCAGAGTGCACTCGAAAACGTATCAACTTCCAAACCAAATTTTAAAGCACCATTTTGTGTGATCCTTATTAATAAATTATATTTTCATAATGTGAACTTCTGCATCACGATTTTCAAATGATTCGACACAATATACAGTATCCTCCTACCTAAGGGCATCTCACTGATCTATACATCCAAATCATTGATGTAAATAAAGCTACGTGTAATGAGGATCTGGCAGATAGTTTTGTAAAAACTCTTGAAATTAATAAAGCTAACTGGCACCGTTTTTTTCCAATTCTTCGGAAGCTTGCAAAGCGGAAGCATAATATAACCTATTCAGACAGACTCAGTGGTGAGTGCAAGCGGAAATTAATAGGCGAAATCGAAAGCCAGCCAGTGGGATTGTAATTGATCTCTTGACAACGACCTTCTTTTGAAACCCCTCCGTAGTTGAATCTCATAACCAAGGGATCACTATATATAAAGCCGATGGCATCAAGGAATCTTGGATAAGCAACTTCTAATTACTTACGTGAGAAGTTTTGCTCGTGAAGCAGTAAAATTGACGACGCGGAGTCACACAGAAACTTTTATTACATTCGAACGATGAAGATGATGATAAAGAAGGAAGAAGTTCAAAAATCACCTTTTAAACTTTATTAATTCACTAGTAACAGGTATCAGTTTCCAGCCAATTTTTGAAGAAAAAAACTAAAAAATTAGCAAAAAATATAGGCCTAATATTTTTAATTTAATTTTACCAACTATAAATTGGAACGTTCAGAAGTTATAGTGCAGAAAATTAATTGAAATTTCATTGATTCGAGCTAAAAAAAAGTGCTAAAAACAGAGAAAAAATAAAAATCATAAAATTGGCTCTTATATCAGATGAGTTTTAGGCCATGTATTTTCGCCATAATTTTTTATTCAACATTTTCCGTGCTCAAATTAAAAAAAAAAAAAAAAAAAAAAAATTGACAGGGAATTATGAAAAGAACAATCACCAAAATATTGCTCATGTGGTGCATGACTGAAACGTTTTTACACAGACATGAATGATGAATGGATAAAATTAGGGAGGAAATGTTTCGTTATTACCTACCCTAGTATACGAGTATACTGGTTGCAGTATATGTACATGTGTAATGGACCACAGGATCTCTATTGATTCTCTTTCCCTCTACTGTCCTCGTTTGCAACTCTGTGGGTAGTGAGTAGATTCCCAAATAGGCCCTTATTATGCGTTTCACGTTCTCCCTTCTACCACAGAAGTAATTGAATTCCTTTTCTTCCCTATTCCAGATCAATTAGATTTCGGCAGTCTTTTTTTTTCCATCCTCACTATTCTTTATTTTTCTAAAATAAGTGAAGCCCCACAGGCATGACCTTGTGAAGACGGAATCACGTGGACAATATAATATCATGATCATCTTTTACGGTGTATGAGATCATTGATGATTTTCATCGTGGCTGTCAAGGCGCACTCAAATTTAAACTTCCTAGAGTGCTAACCATCTCTTGACGTTTCTAAGAAGCTCTCTAACAAATTTCAACTTTCTGGAGAGGATAGAAGATAATTTAGAATGTTCAGTGGATCAGGAAAGAGCCCATCACTTTAATCATCTCTTAATGTCCCAAAGAGTCTTCCAATACAATTTCAACCACCTAGGATGAACACGAGACAATTTGGCTTTCTCAGCTGACCAAGAAAGATCCCTATATTTCAATCGTCTTTCAATAATTCAGAGAGTCTCCCTATCAAATTTCAACTTCCTAGAGTCAACAAGAGCAAATTGAGCTCACATAGTAGAAATGAGCCCATCATTCCAATCGTCTCTTGAAAACCCAGAGAGTTTCCCTACCAAAGTTTGGCTTCCTGAGTTATCAGGAGAGAATTTCCCTCACTCATTCGATAAGGAAAGAGCCTTACATTTAAATAGTCTCTCATTAACTCAGTGAGTCTTCCTATCAAATTTCAACCTCCTAGGTTGAAATGGAGACGATTTAAGGCCCGATCACACAGGACGCGTTATAACGCGACGTTAGGCGTTCCAGTAACGTCGCGTTACTGAGACACGGTACATTGCATCGCCTCCGTCACACACACGGCGGTACCTCTCAGCGATACTTTCAGTAACGCGACGTCAGCCAAGCGGGTTGTACAAAATTACAAAATATCGCGCGCTGAGGGCGTTCTCCTCGGTCCTTCTGGTTATCTTCTGGATATTCACTGCTAGTAGTTCATGTAGGTCCTCGAAATTTTGTCTCGACATGCGGAAATAGTTCACAAAACGATCTTCATGTGAGCGCAACTCCCGACATAGACGGTGGTATTCCCCAAGCTCTTCCCTTCTTCCCTCCTTTGATTGATTGGGTGCACCCAATACCGTCTATTCCTGCAATCTAATAGCGCTAGAAGAACTAGAGCTTCTTCCTCATCAGAGTCATTGTCAGAAATCATTATAGATTATAGACCAATTAGATAAATTATAGACGCTGGGAACCGCGAACCTCTTGAGTAGCACAAAAAAGACTGGGTCTTGCGCCCTGATAACGCCCAATAATAACGCGGTGTAGGTATGTGACGTTGCTATATCGCCGAACGTCGGGGGAACGCACGTTCCTATAACGTCGCGTTATAACGCGTCCTATGTGATCGGGCCTTTGGCTCACTCAGCCGATCAGGAAAAAGCCTAGCATTTCAATCGTCTCATGATGACCAAGAAAGTTTTCCTACCAAGTTTCAACTTCCTAAGGTAACCATGAAAGAATTTAGCTCACTCAGCTCGCGGTTTGCGGTACGCGGAAAAGTACCAAGTCGAAATAATTAAGAGACGCAGAAAAAGTGTGACAGCCTTAAAAACATGGAACCAGTCATTTATTTATTTATTTATTTAGAAGATACGGGACGAACCCAATTACAAGAGAGAGAAAAAAAAGAAAAGTGAACAGGTAGTACCTAAATTAATTATAAATATATGAAATGGAACCACACTAGAGAGTCACACTGCTTCACCAAAGACACAGGTTGGCAAAATAAGTTATTGAGGGGTATCCAAGCAGAGGTGGCGGAAAAGTTGAGTTTTGATGGTTGAGATGGGCGAAGAAAGAATGTCGATGAAGGGAGGTGATGATGAGAGGAGGTTTGCTTGGCGAGGAAGGCGGGTCAGTGGGCGGTGATATAAGTAATTTGTGGAAGAAAAGGGGATGGCAAAAGGCGTGACAGAACGGGAAGAGAGGCGAGGTACGAGAAAGCCAACCCGAGCCAAGAGATCAGGGGCATCAATCCGACCCGACAGCAAACCATGAAGGAATGTAACATCCGCA
Organism: Adelphocoris suturalis; assembly: GCA_030762985.1. Taxonomy (NCBI): domain Eukaryota; kingdom Metazoa; phylum Arthropoda; class Insecta; order Hemiptera; family Miridae; genus Adelphocoris; species Adelphocoris suturalis. The sequence goes on from CM061040.1 coordinate 12,392,720, forward strand.
CACAGGCGACGGTCACGTGGAGACATCAAGCTGAAGCGACGAGCGAGTAGTTGGTAGTCCAAATTCTCACGAGGAATGGAGAGCTTATATGCCAGGTAACGGAGGAAAGCCCTGAAGACGCGTTCAATTTGCACAATATGGGAGTCATAATATGGACTCCAAATCACTGATGCATACTCCAGAGTTGGCTGCACGAGAGTCTTATAGAGTGTCAGAGAGCTGGTGCCTCAGAGAACTCTCTGGTATTCCGTTTCAGAAAACCAAGTGTGCGCATTCCACGGGACGCCACCTCAGCTATGTGGTCGGAGAAGGAAAGCTGGGAATCCAAGTGCACGCCAAGGTCCACAATATCAGCCCTACGAGGAATTGTCACACCGTTGATTGAGTAGGGGTGGATGACTGGAGAGTGGGAACGATGGAAGGAAATGACTGCACATTTAGATGGGTTTAGGGCTAGTCCGATAATGTCACACCATTTAGAGAGGGCATCCAGGTTTTGTTGGAGAAGTTGGCAGTCTGAGGGGTCACGGAAGGAGATGAAGAGCTTCAGGTCGTCAGCATATATCAAGAACTGTGTGTGGTGCAGGAAGGAAATAACGCCATTAATCACCAGATTGAAGAGAAGGGGACCAAGATGCGAGCCCTGAGGAACCCCCGAAGTGGCAGGAAAGGAGTGAGAAACGACACCACTTACACGCACTAAAAGCTGCCGAGCAGCAAGGTAGCTAGCAATCCATGCATGAAGTGGTCCAAAGACACCAAGCGATGAGAGCACATCAAGGATCACACTATGAGGCAGCCTCATATGCGGCAGTCATAAAATATTCATATTATGTCTCACAAATTTTGTTAGTATCAACTTGACAATCACGAAGGGCAGTCCTTCGGATGAGGATCAATATATGAACAAGTATGTTATTCATTAGATTGGGGTTCGCCTTATCAGTTCGTGTTTTCCCGTCCCTTGCAAGCAGTAAGAGGATTTCACGTAGTAGAGCGGAAAAGTCATCAACTCCCTTTCGTTCATCAATGGCGTCCTCTGGTACCGTCTAGTTCCTGTAAATCTCCGTAGGTCGGTTGGGATTAGTTCAGCCCACGCTTTCGTACTCAATCCGCTGAGCGTTCAATCAAAGAAAGACCGCCCCCACGGAACAGGTTTTTGTACATTTGCCTTTCCAAATCAATCTCACTTGAGCCCTATTCCCTCCCACACTATTCACTTCTCACTTTCTGCCCTTGATATTGAGGTAGAGCGAGATGAGATCGTGACTACATTCGAAACCTTTTCCATGACAAAACGTCGTTGCCTGAACTAAATCAATCTCCTCGGAACCGAACTTTCAAATGAGATAGTTCAATTTTACTTAACCTGTATGGCGATAGGTGGGTATCGGGTACCCTGTACTCAGAGGGATATTTCATAATATTGTGTTGGCGATTCTACAAGACCAGTTGGGGACCGAACATAATACCCCTAAAACACACAAACTGTTCATACTAAAGGAACTCAAATTTATGAGTTGATGTGTAAATCTCGGTTATAACTGCTTTGGGGAGATATGCAAGTGTTTACTATTGTTTGATTGATTCAGCGTGAAACCGAACCCAAATTCGTATTTTCATAGAAGGTTATTTTTAAAGAAAACCCTCGATTTCATTGAAAAAAAAAAAAATTCAACATTATAATATAGTTTTATCCCCTAATAGCAAAAATAAAAATTGACTACACAGAAAGGTGAGAGCTTGGCCCAGTTTTTACCGTAGTTGTATTTTGGAAAATATTGGTTCTCATAGTTCGATTCCTGATTGAGAAATCTCGGGGTTTTCCAAATTAGGTAAATTTTGCTTTCCATAGGGCTTTTTTGTGTAATTATATAAAAAGTCAGAAATCTATTCTGTAGAAAAATTAATTTTCTTTCCAACAGTCAAATCTGAATTTACACAGTGAATATTGAGCGAGTTGTGACCAATTTAGAAACGTAAGGTAAAATTGACGAAAAAATTAAAGTTGGAATAACTCATTTTTAAGCGGGTTAAAAAATTTTTTTGAGGGACAAAAGTTCAGTTTGGCAGACCTGTTTTGTGTAGATCTTGTAGGTATAGTAATATTAAGTTGGTTGTTTTCCGTAAATGGGGCAATCGTTGTCCGGAGAGAATTTCGACTTCTCTCTGATAATTTGGGGGTCGAGAACAATTTCTCCATAAATTATTATTCGTACTCTGCATGTAGCAATTAATAAATTATGCACTTATCAACTATTTAACATACAAATCTAAATTCAAACACCGAATTGTCCACTAGTCTTCCATGTCCAGAACCCAATATTCCAACTTTGCGTGAATAGATCATTGGTTCCTACTAGCGCTCCTAAATTTACAGGATTTTCAATACATATCTAAAGATGGAAAAAATAAAAACGTGGAGTCCAGTTGCATTTCTAAAAATCTTCAGAAAAACCCGATAAAACTTAATAAAACTGCTTCTCAGTTGGGTATTTTTGTGTTTACTTTGCCCACCATAAGGGCAGACTATAGACATAGAGGGCAGATTAAAGCCAACACTCAAGCTGCAATTTTTAATTCCTAGATTTATCGAGTTTTATTGCATTAACAGATGAATTATTGAAATATGTATAATTATGAATTATCATAATTAAATAATATATGTATCTACATTATTTAATCAGAATGTCCTGAATTTGAATGGGAAGAAGGTCTAATGACCAATAATGATGGGGCATTCAACAAATTCCAAGTAGGTGGCATTTATTGTCTCATTCATTCAGATGGGGGTGGGTTGTTTCATAGCTTAAGGTCATTTTTGTGTTTGTAGCAAACTTGATAAAGAGAATCAGCACTTCATGGCAATTTATTTCATTACGCGTGCAGTTTTTCAGGTAAAATTATTTTTGTGAATAAGGTAGGTAAACAGAGTGATTTATTTGCCTAATGAATAAATCTTACGATTTAATTTTTGTCTTCCGAGTTTGCAAGGCAGCGGAAGTTTTGTTCTCACTTTCGAAATGAAAAAAAATAATCGTGCTCCAAAATCAAAATTTCTACTCGCATTTAGTTTTCCATGGCCTCCTGAATAAATTTGGTTTCGTGTCTGTCTGTCCGTCCGTCCGTCTGTCTGTCCACATCTCCTCGCCACAGCCACCACCACCACAATTTTTTAATGAAATTTTAAGGAATAGTGTGGGTTTAGTCCTAGATGGTTCCCTATCAGTTTCATGATGATTGAATCAGCGGTACGCTCAGCGCATGCGTGAACGTAATTTTCTTGAGATAGTCATGTCTGTCAATGTTGAACTGATTTTAGTCAGGTTTTTAGGGATGATGCGGGGATGTTCCCTTGAGGTCCTTACGAAATTCATCATGATTGAATCAGTGTTACGCAGTGCACATGAGCGAGCGTTTGTCTTTCTAGATTTCCTTGCCACAGTCATTACTTCCACAATTTTGATCGGATTTCAATGAAATTATCAGGAACAGTTTGGGTTTAGCCCTAGATGGTCGCCTATCAGTTTCATGATGATGGAATCAGCGGTAAGCTCAGCGCATGCGTGAACGTAATTTTCTTGTGATAAAAGTCGGCTTAACGGTGACATATTAAGAAGGCCACGAGGAAGCTTCAATGTCACTTCCTTGGCAGTGTATTTTCAATTCCTTTCTAGCGAATGAAGTAACACTTTTTAATCGTGCAAGAAGTCGAAAAAAAAAAAGAAAAATTTCCTCTTAAATCGTTTTTTTTTTTTTTTTTTTTTTCGTTTTAGAGATTGCTGATCAATTTTGGTTTCCGTGTCTGTCTGTCTGTAGTACGTGCCTATTCCTTGTAGCGCTCTTACATCTTAAATTTCCTGGAACTTCTAGATGGTGAATGAATTTCATTGTCACCAGATCGTTTGTGCCTATGCGCAAATGTGAATTTTTCATAACCCAATGATTTCTCACGATCTATTACTCCGATTTTGTTCAAACTCAGAGACTAGTCGGGAATAAGTTTCAAAAAAGTTCCCTATGATTTTTAATGCGTTTAGTTGAGTACAGATGCAAAACTAAAGTTGGTTGACACACGAGAAACTCAAAAACTAAAGGACCCATTTTGGTGAAAATGTTAGGAATTTCGTGAATTAGTTCCTCAATGGTTCCCTATAATTTCCTTCGCTTTAGGAATGCTAATTGCATGTGCCCATGCGCAAACGTGAGTTTCTTATAACGTCGATTTCTTACGTTCTATTGGTCCGATTTCATTCAAACTGGGGGGGGGGGGGGGTGAGTTGGCTTGATTTTGAGATAAATTTCAAATGCATTTTATTGGAAATGGTTAAGTAATATCTATTGCGCATGTGGAAAACTGAAGTTGACTGACATACATACATGAAACTCAGAATCTAATGGACCGATTTTGATGAAATTTTCAGGAATTGTTTGGGTTAGTCTCTGCTACGAATTTCATTGATGTAGAATCAATTGTAGCGAGTCCACAAGCACAACCACGAATTCGTGATAACGTCTATTTGCTCGCTAATGAGTCTCTAAAATCATTCTACATGTCTAGGTTACAACAACTGAGAAAGCTATACCTCCCACCTAACTTGGCAGAAGTTTTTTAAATGTTGGATTTCACATTGTCTTTCGTCTACCAGTATATGACATTAGTCTTCCGTAGTCTTTATCTTTAGTCTGCTTATAGGTTTTCTTTTTTAATTTTTAGTTCCGTAATCAAAAGCCCTCTTGCGCGGGCGACCTATAAAATTCAACGAGCATGGTGCAAGGGTGACCCCGTATTTATGGCAAAAATTAATTTAAACTTCAGGTTCCCTGAAATTTATGGGTCCGGGTTGTCCCTTTTACGGGAAACGACCCAGGTACCTAAGGGAACAACTTAACGCTGGCTGAGTCCATTAATACAACCAGATTATTTAATTTCGGAATATCGCCTACACGGTTATCCGTTCTCTTCTAATGGACAACAAGCGGTAGGTGATTACGTGCATGTATATTGTATGTACCCACTATGAGCAAGTGCTATCTTATTCACATTACAATCATTGTTGGAAAGAACGCAGAGAACGTTCTTGAATCTTCCTACTTTTATGCCCTTGCCATCCTTTGTCTGGATAATTGAATTTTATTTCACTTCCGAATAATTCACGTCGCGATATTCGTCGGGATAAAAGATCCTCCTCTGGTAACATCGGCAGCGGCGTTCCCTACACCTGTTCCCTGGCCGTTTCCGTGCCGTTTTATCGCGCCCGAGGGCGTCTGAAATGGGCGGCTATTTGACAACGCTGTCACTGCATTATAAATCTCCAGCGGCAATAAAGTTGCTCAGTAATGGATCTCTTCTCGCAGAACTATCTGTAGGAACTCAGCATTTAACTAACTTATACAGTCCATTTAAAACTACCAACTGAGCTAAGAGTAATTACACAGGTACTTTGGAGATTAAAATCGCTACATTCAACTATTCTTTAATGCTACGATGATATTATTTTGTTGGTATAACTAGGTACGATGCTGGATTAAGACTGAAAAAAAAAATTAGAAAATGTAACACGTTTAGAATGTGAATGCACTGGTCAAGGCCGATGGGCTCGGTATTGTCTCTCTTTTGGCCAGCATCCGATCCTTACGCCGCCAGCGCCTGCTAACACTTCAGGGCTCAAGCTGGTGGGTCGCCCGCACTGCTGCTGACCTGGACTTTGTCAGGTAGCAGTTGTTGTGGTGCGATCGAACAACACCAACTGCTCCCAAACCCAGCTCATATGCTGAGTTCGCTGCTGCACTGCATGAGTTGGTAGATGCTAAAGAACTCCGACACTGCTCTGAACCCCCCATTTCTTCCCAATGGGTGAAATGGGCTTCAGAGGGCATTGGGGCCTGCGACTATCGCAATTTCCACGCTGTCCCGGTAGCTACACGAGCTCAAGGGGTAGTCGCGGGACAGTGGACACCCTTTGCCGTGCCTGTTGGAGTAAAAATGAGAACCTGTACCATGTAGTGCATCAGTGTCCTTGGACTTGGGATTCTACGCCACGATGCGGTTGCCAAACAGATAGCAAGCGCTTTGTCATCCAGCAGTTTCGATGTCGAAAGGGAGGGACTAAATCATATGCCAAGTGACCAGGGCAAGAAGCCGGATATCGTTGCCTTCAAGCCCGATGGGTCTGCAGTAATCCTGGATGTCCAAGCTGTCAGTGGCTGGGTCGACATGGAGCAGACCTGGGGGGCTGAAATAAATAAGTATGACAGAAATGACCTCCGCCAAACGATTTCCGAGATAAAAGGAGTGGCGACCAATAACATCTAGGTCATGGCCGCGACCGTGTCATGGCGCGGGGTGTGGTGCGGGAAAAGCGCCATGGAGTTACTCGAGTTGAGCATCTCAGCAGAAGTTCTCCGTGGTATCACCACCTGCGTCCCTAGGGGTTCTTACTTGGACTGGTGGTCATTTTATAGGGGCACTTCCTTTCATCCCACTCTTCCTCTTCATCCTGCAACTTCCTTCGGCCATTCCTAGAGCCGGCGTCGGGTAAACCTGGGCGTCCTCCCCACTTTTTTTAATTTTATTTGTTTAGTTTTCAATTTAATGGTGTGCCCTCTCCACCTTTGAGGGGAGTTTCATTAAAAAAAGAAAAAAAAGTATGTTTGTGTGTGTGTGTGTGTGTGTGTGTGTGTGTGTGTGTGTGTGTGTGTGTGTGTGTGTGTGTGTGTGTGTGTGTTATGATAGAAATGATCTGCGCCAAGCGATATCTGAGCTAAAAGGAGTGGCACCTAATAACATCAAGGTAATTGCCGCGACCGTGTCATGGCGCGGGGTGTGGTGCGGGAAAAGCGCCACGGAGTTACTCGAGTTGGGCATCTCGGCAGGAGTACTCCGTGGTATCACCACCCGCGTCCTGAGGGGTTCTTACTTGAACTGGTGGTCATTTTATAGGGGCACATCCTTTCATCCCATTCTTCCTCCTCGTCCTACAACTTCCCTTATCCCTAGAGCCGGTGTCGGGTAAACCTGGGCGTCCTCCCCACTTTTTTATTTTATTTGTTTATTTTTCAATTTAATGGCGTGCCCCCTCCGCCTTTGAGAAGAGGTTAAAAAAAAAAAAAAAAAAAAAAAAAGGTGTGTGTGTGTGATCCAGGCGGTAACATTCCTTAGGGTTGAGATAAAAATTCTTCCGCCAAAAAATTCTAGACGGAAGGATGAGTTGAATGGCCAGTAGTTTTTGAGCATGTTAAATTGGTACTAAAAACAAAAATGTACTAAAAAGGGCTAACAAAATGTTAAATTTATATTTTTTCTAGAGGACTTTTAGTCAGAAGAATTAACGATGACCATTTCAACTACTCTCCTCCCCTCCCGTATCTTTCCTGTTTACGGCTGAATTTTTTATCAGTGATGTTATTTTACGCCAAAAACACCTTATTTTCACGTCAATATGGTAACTGGTTTTATCTTATACTATAGCTAGAATTTCCTTGTTCACTTTCAATAATTTTTACGTTTCATTGATGGCTGGGCCATTGTGGAAGTTGGTGATTGGAGGGCATTTCAGATTCCTCTTCAGGTGTTGATCTTACTAGGATATTGCTTGGAACAGTAGCCAAATCAATTACCGAGAACCTTCCCTGATAAATATTTGTTCATTCCCCTTCCCTATCCTTTAAATCTGCCGTATTTAGTTTATAACTGTATTTATATTACTACTGAATCGACAAGTCTTCATCTACCTCTGGTTTATTATTTAACATTACTTATCTTTGGAAATAAAATTTTATTTTACTTTTGAATATTCCGTTATATACACCACCAAAATGGATTTGAAAAAATAGTTCCTGTTCTTGTACTCATTCCACTGATGACAATGAATGGCTGATTAGAATTTCCAATTAGGTGTCCCAAGAAATCATTAGAGTTCTATTGTAATTAATCAATGTCCGAAAACTAAAGAACTTCACTCGTTTAGGCTTCGAGAATAATTACCTATTAACACTGCATTTCCTATTAGCTCAGTTGTGCACGAACACCTGACACATTTTTTATTGATTTGGTTGGCGAGAAGTGGAACTAAACACAAATGAAAGACTGCCACCGTTGCAATTGTAATTTCTTGTTTCTGCTGGTGTTTTATAATTCAAATAATAAGTCCATCTTCGGTTATTTTGATTATTTTAACATGAACATGCTTTAGCCGTGACCTAACTACCAAAAAACATGACATTAAAATCTCAGAATCACTCTAAACGCAAAGATAAGAAGACCGTTGGAAAGAGCGTTGAATTTCTCATCTGCCGACCAAATGCCAAACGAATATAAATTTTGAGCCGACTTAACACTACTATAAGAGACTGAAAAGAAAATTCTCTTCAATGCACTCCACGGGGAAAACTATCTCAAAATTTCAGCTATTCAACGGTATACAGTCAATTTTACTTTTACTTTTTCAATTAGGGTTCCAAAATATTTTTATGTTGAAAAACAAGGTCTTCTCTATTAAATTTAGGGTTTTCGTGAAAAATAACCTTCAATGAAAATAATACTTCTGACCCGGTTTTTACGTATTTTATAAGTATGTTTGCGTATTTTATACGTATTTTTTACGTACTTTTACTTTTTCTACGTAGCTTTAATGGTATCTACCTAATATTTACTTGCAGATCTCGTCAACTCCATTTTAACCGAGTTTTACACTTTAACTAACATTTGCACTTTAACTTTAATTGTATTCTTAAAAAACACATGAAATTGAGCATAACAAATTAACAAAAAATCGTTAATTAAATTTTAGAACTCAGTTAATTACCGGTGTTGATGAGATATTCGAGACCAACCATTCGATTCGGCTTGAAAAATACGAGGAAACAAGCCCCAAACTCAAATATTCATGGAGGGTCATTTTCCCCAAAATCCATAGATGTCATGGAAAATACAAGATTTTCAACATACAAACATAATTTTCCTTCCTAACTAGCAAAGTAAAAGTAAATCTACTATACAGTTGAAAAACTGAGATTTTGAGGAAGTTTTCTCAGTGGAGTTATCTTCATAGTTATTACACCACCAATCGAGATATAATTTATAGGGCATATATTTAGAACATATACCCAACTACCTACCGAGTTTGAACTAAATCGGACTGACACATGATGAAAAATTGACCTTATGAGAAATTCAGACAACTCTTCATGCGACGGAAATGAAAGTTAGAGGGGACTGCTCAGGAGTAATCCCATACAACCCTTGAAAATTTCATCAAAATCGGACCGAAACGTGGTATAGTTTTGAGAGGGACAAGAGTTTACCACAGACAGACAGGCAAACATTAGACAGACATACATACATACATACATACATACATACATACGTACATACATACATACAGACCGACAAACAGACAAGGAACCAAAATCGATATCAAGTTCTGAAACATAAAAACGCTGCGAATTATTTCAAAAAGGTTTATTATTTTTTCAATAGAGTAGGATCGAAGTTTTAGTTGGCTAGCGTACCTACGTCAGTGGCTTTCGTTTTAGCAGTGGCTGGCGTTGGTACGTCATAGGCCCGTCCAGACTCCTCGGCGTGTCCTATTTCGAGTTGCCACAACCTATACTTCTATAATTTTATATACGCATGTTCATGTTTGAGCTCCTATCTATTCAAATAGTTATTGCCTTAATAATATCATTATCTAAGTACGTACGAAAAGTCGAGAGGATATGTTATTAAATATGCGTAGGAAAAGCATTGGTATTAACACACAAATATGACCTAGAAAAAAACATATATTGATGCCTCGAAGGAACGCCGTACCCACCTCATGGTGCCGCGGTGTATTATATGGGTATAACACGTAAAAGTAATAAATATCCATTCTCCTACACCCCTCTGCTACGCCCCTGGTCACTCCCAGTTACCACAAGGTGCCGCGGTGCCTCCTCTCACTCCACCCCCCGCTCACCTTCTCACCCCCCTCACCACCCACCGTGACCCCCTGCCAGGCGTGCCAGGCGTACGTTTTACACGTCTAACATTCAAAGTCTCGAAAAAGACACTTTTTCGCCCGTTTTTGGCCCGTAGCATCTATGCGAGTAAAGCGATCGGGATAGTTAAACGTTAGGACCAACTAGACCCCGGATGGAGTCTATGTGCGAAAGAACGGGTTCTTTAAGTAAGTCTAAAGTGAGTCAGGAATTTTATGGCCCGGACGGCGGACGGTGAACCGCGGACGGCGGACGGAGGACGGACATTTCAAATTTGGATTCTACGCACCTTGAAACGTAAAGTGACAAAATTTGAGGGGGGGTTATAAAATTTTTTTAGCTACACGATCACATAGGCTTATTATTGGAAATAACAAACCAAAAGCAATGGGACATTTTGATTTAGGAGGAAACAATTTTTGCGACTTCTTTCACGAACAGAAAGCTTCCCTACCTTCTCAATAGAGGAAGCAGAAATCTCTAAGAGGAACTTTCGATCAAAAATGAGCTTTAAAATCAACCCCGTGATTTTCTCCCATTCTTATTGTAGAAAACCTGTGTAGTTTTTTCATGGTTGATTAAAAAAACGGGCAAAATCATTTCCGCATTTTCTAATAATATTCATTTATAGTATATTGCTATCAATTTTCCATTCCTTAGGTCTCCTTAAAGTTTTTATCCACCCTGCCTGTTAGCTCCCACTCCCCACCGCCTTTCAGATGTAACGAAACTATTACTCGGTACACCGGAATAGCTGCTCCGTAAAATAGACAAAAGAAAGATCTAGAAGAGAATTGCGATTGAAATCATGCGAGCTAGTTGACCAGGTATCTAGCTCGATGGTAGTAACAGTAACCCATCAAACAAAAATTAAAGAAGTAGTACTCTATAACTGTAAACGGATATATTCAACAAGAAAAGGAGTAGCCTCACTACCTAATTGGGACAACCCTTCAACTCGATTATCTGGACAAGAATGAATTAGCCACGTCTCACCAAAATGTCATCTTCGTCTGGGTGACCTGATTTCCCAATCACTTGAAACGGATGTGGACACATCACCCTTCCAATGACTGAGCCGCGACTGATATAACCTACTCAGCGAGCTGCTTATCTCAGGCTGTTCCCAGCTTCGTTCTCCTGGTTTTATTGCCGCGACGGGCCGTACCGGACATCGGGCGGTACACAGATTACACGAAAACGGTGGCTTCAATTTTTCGACGTTTTCTGTAATGGCTTTAGTATGAAAATTTCATTTTTCAGAACAATCAGTTATGAGGTGTTCATAATTGACATTTGCTTCTCACTACTCTAGAAGATTTGGAGCAAGGTCAGAAGTATGCACTTTTACTTGCTTCTTCCGTTTTTCATGGTTTATTTTTTAGACAATTTTAAATTCAGATTAACAGATCATTTGTCAGCCAAGCCTTTGGTAAATGCTTGTCGTAGGTAGGACTGTACTTAATTATGGTCCAACTACGATACATATTCATATAGGTGGAGTTAAATGAATTGTTGTTGGGTTCCATTATTGTTGGACGAAATGTGCAACCTGAAATGGGATCTATGGAATGCCTCGTTTTTGAAAATTCTGTCCGAATGAGGTCGCGTGATGAATTTTATCGGTGGCGTGAAATTAGTTGTCAAAGGCCAAAACGCTGGATCATTTTGATAGTATTTTATCAATTATCTAAGGTGGTTTCTGGTGGGTTCCACTTAAGTTCCCCCGCCCTTGAACCATTAGTAGCTACTACCGTTAATCAGAAAACGATGGTTGATTGCAATCGAGATTAGTTTTAACAATTTCGTCTCATTTTGCAACAAAATAACCCTATATCCGGGCCAAGTTTGCGGATGTTCCTTTGTAACAAAGCACGTAAGCATTAGTCTATTATCATCTCCATTGCTTGTAGCTTATTCCTCTAGTTAAGCTGCTAGTCTTTTAGGTATTCCTTCCCTTATCTTCACCTCTAGCCCCACCCTCAACTCCATTCCAACTTCTTTGCTCGAGTTTTCAATATTCCTAAGCTCCGACTATCCCAGTCATCCGTTTGATCTCGCCCCAGCCGCATTCTTGTTCACGTATCCGTCATATTTCTAGCTCTCAAGAGAGTTATTTTTTCTTGGGATAATCTGGACGCCAACCTACACAATCTGGATTTCCAGTTGAAATCGAATGAGTATCAATTGAGGATATATGTGAGTTACAGGTATCACAAGTAGGTGTCTGCGCAAAGCAACCATTGAATCGCAGGTGAATTCATTCACTACATATTTTCACTAATCTTTACTATAACATTCACTATAATCATGTTTAGTACCTCACATATTTTTCATCATGCAAACCAAAGCAAACAATCAATTATTGTCGCCAAACCAAGAAATCGCCGTTCTTTGCCCTTCATTTCACGTTCATAATACACATATTTTTAGAATATTTTATTAACTCGTAGCATGATAGAAAAAAGTATGCGTTGTGATAGAATTAGTTTGGAGCGGTAGGTACCAAAAGTATACAATTTCAAGTCGAATAATTATCATCACTCGACCTTGGATGTCGAACTCCTATAGACTCCGCTTGTGGCAGTAACAAAAAATCCCACACCACTTCGTTTCGTAAAATGCAGATAAGTTGGACAAATAAATCAAAAATAAATTTGTTTGTCCTAAAAATATGTTTCGAAGGTTGAAATACAATGCAAACATTTTGGAACCATGCTGAAATCGAACCCAATAGCCTCTGCCTAGAATAGCCTCTAATGCTAACCAGTTGGCTGTAGTGGACATTATAAGATTATGAAAAATTACAGCACTTCGCTAAATGTTGGGCCAGGTCGAGTGGAATTATTTTGATTTTTAATGATGTTGAGTGATTTTCCAATGTATGCTGTATTGGGGATTACACACTGGGCAGGGGGGTCCCGCCCAGGCAGGAGGGGTGCTTTGACATCACCAGTGTGCGAAACTGAAGAATCGTAGAAAGACAACTAGGTACTCATCGTAGGAAATTGCAGTTAATGCTAAACTTCTTAGGAGGGAATCTCCTTCCATTTAAAAATAGTTAAAACAACTTTCTCGCACTTATGGGTAGCGCTCGATTAAAAATATCTTATCCAGATAGCTATAAAACAGTCTACCTCTTAAGGAACATCCAATTCTATTCGCGGTCAACAAGCTTTTAGTTAATTTTTGTAAAAAATTAAGGTATTGCAATGGCTCGGAAAATGTTAAAATCAAAGTTTTTGAAAACTTTCTCCATTGAAATCCGTTTTGAGGCATTCTGAAACAAATCCTAGAGTTTATACATATATTTATCGAGTATCGAGTCGATACCAAAATTTATCGATTCCCGATACCGATACCTAAAAAATCGATTCCCGATTCTCGATACCGATACCATGGGCGTATAATACCTAACTTACCTGTAGGTGAAAAACAAAAATTCCTCTTGAACTAGTATTATATTCAAATTTTAACACAGAATGTGTTTTAGCCATGGACTAACTAGCCGAAAATGGAACGCGGGATGGTAACGAAATGTGTGACGGATGATTTTCACGTACAACCGAGTCGTTGCTAGGGAAATGGTACTTCGTCGTTTTTCATCCCACAAAATTCGTTGACCATTCGTTCGAAAGCTCTCGATTTATCCAACAATATTATGTTAACTACTGCGAAGTGCGTGTCCAACAAACTGAGTTATGAGCATGGTTATATAAATAATTGTTTACACACAGGTGATCATTCTCAATAATTGATATTGTGAACATGATTGCAACCGCTTGTTAATTTCTGATGATTTCATTGAGCTTGTGTTTCGATGATTTGATTCATAGCAGGTGATCTGAGTATTACGAAAACGGTTTGATTTGTGAAGCGGAGGTTAAATAATTTGAATAGGTAATTTCTATACTTTACACTCTAGGAAGCTGTAATTTCGTTTATAGCCTCTTTAGGACATTTACTTGACGATGCTTAGGGTCCGGATCAGATGTGTGGCTCTTAAAGCTAATTTCTATGCTTTACACTCTAGGAAGCTGTGATTTCGTTTGTAGCCTCTTTAGGACATTTACTTGACGATGCTCAGGGTCCGGATCAGATGTGTGGCTCTTAAAGCTAATTTCTATGCTTTACATTCTAGGAAGCTGTAATTTCGTATGTAGCCTCTTTAGGACATTTACTTGACGATGTCCAGGGTCCGGATCAGATGAGTGGCTTTTAAAGCTAATTTCTATACTTACACTCTAGGAAGCTGTAATTTCGTATGTAGCCTCTTTAGGACATTTACTTGATAAATCGCTCTTGATTTATCACGAATTTATTTCGTATTTTTTTTTTCGTAGTTTCATACTATAACTATATAAATTGATGTTATAAATGAATAGTAAACAATGACGCTTGTTTGGTTGTCACTTGGTTGCGCGACAACGCAAACACATTCTGTGTTTCAATAATTTCGTCCGAAGTATGTAAATAGAGGTAACCGGGGGTCCAGGGGGCTTGCCCCCTGGCGAGGCGCGGAGCGCCGAGTTTTTGTACAACATCATTATACTTACAAAAAATTGATCCCAATATATTTGCAAATGAGGTAGCTTTTAAATAAAAACAAAACATGGATAATAAAACCTTTATTCTCCATCTGTTCTACTTAAGGTTTTTGTTTAAAAAGACCAACATTTTAATTCTGTCTGGGTCTATTTAATTAATGCTTTAGTCACTTATTAAAATTAAATAAATTTTAAAGATTAATTCTTATTACAAATTCCAAATTTCAGATTTATATTTTCATTCAAGGCTTTAGTTAATTTGATTTGTGCAAATATAAAATTTGATATTTTTTTGTTATCTATCAAGTATCAATTAATAGGCAACTTTTATTGCCTAGGATTGATTTCTTTCTGAATAAAACAAGTTAAGCAGACTGACTTGGTTTTTTAGTTTTTCGTCGGTAACTGTAAGGTATTTCCAAATAAGACTGGCTCTAGGCTTTTATACTTGGAAAACATAGCTTTGTCTAATGCTTCTGTTGTCACAAACAAAATAACACAAGCCTACTTGTAAACAAAGTTATAATTTTAAGTTGTGTGTTGGACAATTCATGTTTCGCAACTGCCAACTTCACTCAACAGTTGCACGGTACAACCATCTTCGTTGTTAGTTAGGTTGCAATAGTACCGTAGTGTATTAAAACGCGCATCACCGGGCGGTATCGGTATCGGCTTTAGGCGATCGATTCTCGATACCGATACCAATGCCTAAGAATCGGCGGTATCGAGAATCGGTATCGGGAATCGACTCATCCCTTAACGAGTGATGCCTAACATAAATACCTGTGATATGTACAAAAATAATAAACATTCTTGTAAAAATTAAAATTTTTTGCTTCCGAGTTTTTCTATTGAAAAAGGGTTTGGAGCATTTATAGGGTGATGCCGGTTCCTAGCGCATTCTCTTACCGTCGAAATCGATTTAACATTGTAACTCTTTATTTTTCGTGGAAATAGACAACGTTTTTCACTAACTTCCGTTTTGAAATGGGTTTCCTCAACTTCGTCGCGAGTGATTTAGTTCGTGGGGTCTAGTGTATAGCAGTATAGACTATGGAGTTAAGGATTCCGGTCTCCATTCCAACTCGGCACCAATATTTCGAATCGTAGGTAGGTATTACAAAATCAGAAACATATTTTTAAACGTCATTTTGATCTATTTGATCAACCAATCTATATTTTACTAAAAGGATTGATTTAGGATTTTTTTTTACTTATGAGATGCGAGTATCCAGGCCAACAAACTATACACAGCATTCTGATATGTCTGTCCAGCTAATCTATATTTTACACTAAGAATTTTTGGTGACGGAAGGTGCTTTTACGTCATATTTTCAGGGATAAATAAAATCAAATAAATCACCTACCTACACTTCATTAGTCCATCTGTATTTAACAAGAGCTGACCCAAACTGAAAATTAATGAGATAAAAGTTATTATAAACTCGATTTCGTGATAATTCCATTGGTTTTATAACTGCCAATTCGATCAGAGTTGAAGATCTTGTTTGTGGCTGACGTTTAGAGACAATCCGTTAGGATGTGCTCAGTACCAGCATCACTGTACCAATGCCCTTGACTCTTCAACCTATATGTAGTGGAAGCATTGTTTTCACATTCGAGAAATAAAAAGTTTTACGTCACCTAAATCAAAATTTTCACTCGCATCCTACTTTTTAGACCATTATGAACAACTTTCGTTCCGTGTCTGTCTGTCGTGTGACCGCAAATCCTTGTAACAAGCGCGATTCCAAAGTTTTGATCCGATTTTTATGGAATATTCAGGGAATGTGCGGATTAGAGTTTTGATGGTCCTTTATCAGTTTCATTGATCTCAAATATATACTTCACTCTGTTCAGGCGAAGAAGTAATTTCCATCAAGCAATATTTTCTTACGCCGTGTTCTTCCGGTCTCGCTCGAATTTATAAGATAGATGATAATGGATGATTTGAACATTCCATATCAATTTCAACTCCATCGTAACAATAGCAGCTCCTGCGCATGCGCAAATGTGAAATTCTTGTATCAAGCTTAATTTCCACAGTTTTCTTCCGATTTTGATGAAATCCTCAGGGAATATGAGAATTAGACTGTAGATGGTCCCCTTTCAGTTCCATTTTTTTCCAAGTAAATATTTCACTCAGCGCATGGACAAATGTAAATTCGACCAAGCGTCATTATCTCACGCCCTAGTCGTCTGAAAACATACTCCATCCTAATTTACCATTTCCCTCAACCAACAGGTTCCAGCTGTGGGATCATAATATAATTTGAAACATTTCAGTGATCTAAACATCGTATTTCGGATACGAGAAAGCAATGTGCCACACCCAACTTGGCAGAGACTTTTTTTTTTCTTTTCCTAATTCATGCATCTTAAAACCTAAACCAAAATAGTTTGAGTAGGGTTAATTTTTCTCTGTTTGTCGAATACAGAGGTCATTTACCGATTAAAATAATAAACCAATAGAAATTTAATATTGAAAATCCAGCGTTTTCGTCCTTCAATATTTAGAATCCTGGTTCCTACAAACACATTATGTGGTAGGAGACATCAAGTCAAATTTATGCCTATCTCAATAATCTTACAATCATAATAATATACGAACTTCTATGATACGGGCTTAACTACGTTTCAATAAAATAATGTTGGCTTTTCACTGTACACACGCACGTGAGACAGGTGAAATAACCGCCACACACTTCTTCACTCCATCTCGTTTTCTGGTATCAAATCCAATTATTCAGGTAAGCCCAGTGAAACGCATTAAACAGATTATTGACATAGAACGAAAAATCTGTTCGAAAATTTTTTTCCCGGACAATATCATACCTCCCAAGTTGTTATATTTGTCTGTTTCGTCCGTATTAAGAATTTTTATTAATATCAGTTTGACAATAAATCTTCATTATTGTTTCATTATCACCACTATAGATATCATGTTACTTTTTTCATGTTACATCCGAAATATTGAATTATTTATTCAAACTAATTATGAGGCACCTATTAATTTGGGTTTTATGTTTCAAATAAGAACTTGGCCATACGATTCACGAAAGACGATCTTTTTTTATGATAGTATCATTTTACATTATTCACATCGTAATATTTATTTTATTATTTATTTTTTCCGATATATAGTATTATTGATGAAACCGTTGATGTCCCTAATGACAGAGGAGAGAAAAAAGTATTTTACGGCCAGGGAGAGATCTGTGTGGCAATGGTGAGACGGAGAAGAGCGGTAAATCAGACTTTTACGAGCCCCCACCGAAAGCGAATAGTCAAACCCCCGAGGTAACTGATAAACTCGATTTGTTCGGGTCAAATCTTCACTTCCAGCAGATTAACTCACTTTGCTAACTTTATATATAGACCAAGTAGAGTCCTAACGTATAGAATCACTTTCAATCTTGGGCAAATGAAATATTTTGAAGAAATATGGCAAAAAGGTAGTGTTGCAAAATAGCGTGAAAATTAAATAAGTTAATTAGGCAGTGACAGGAGAAGTAAATGATAAAGAATAAAATGTATTAGGTATTTAATAAATAAATGAGGCTGAAGTAGGAGAATCTGACTTGCAGCTGAGGTGACCATTGATAGCACACCGCTTTTCCGTTTCGCTATTTAGTAGATATTCTGACGGTTTTACTTCAGTGGGCTACCTTTGAGTCCCTTACAAACAGATTTTGGATCAAGAGTAATCGATCCCCGATTCGTGATAGTTTCACAACCTAGTCACAAGATTTCCAGTGGATGTCCAAAAATTATGACTGGCCAGCTTACTCACTGTATTACGAAGAATTCCTCCATCTTCTCCCTTCGGCAATTTATACCCCCCCCCCCCCCCCCCCCCCCCTGCCAACACACTTCAAACTTATATCAATAATAAACAGACCAACGGAACCTACATATATACAGATGGTTCAGTGAACTAAGCCCTGTTGGATGGGCATTTTTGGATTCCAGCAAAAACCGTTATTGACATTTTAGACTCTGGAGCAATGCATCCGTCTTCTCAACGGAAACTTATGCGACCACGGAGGCTCCCAAGTATTGCATTGAGCTTGAGCCAATTGGCTTTGAACTAATCATTCTGTCAGACACACAAAGTACATAAAGTAAATAAATTAGGTCATGTAACGCCATATACACATCTGAACCGCATCGAGTTGACATCATTCAAATAATTTCAAATTCGCGCATCAACGATAAAATAGTAAGACTGAAATGGGTTCTAGGGCACATAGAGAATTCAGGGAATTAAATAAGGAAATAAGGAAGCGAAACTAGTGACAGAGTTACCTCAACAGTTACATTGTCCACTGATTTTATCTTATAATGACCTACAAACGTTTATGTCAGAGACAATAAATTGAAGAATGGAGAGAAGAGCACTTAAAATATGCAGCAGGACAGAAATACAAGAACACAAGACCTCTACCCTGCTCCTTCAGAAAAAAAGCTTCCAGCAACTTACTGAACCTCTTTCAAAGGATTTATTCGATCGAGGCATGGAATTTGTTAGTCCGCCCTGTGTTGGCTAGCCTTTGCTCATAAGTTCTGACTTGCTGCTGCTCATTAAGAACATCGTTTCCATAGTGTGAATTGCTGTTTCAACTCCACTTTCTGGACTAGCACATAGTTGCTTGCTCCGTTACTGCTTCTTACGGGAATACGCCGTAGAAGTAATCCCATCCCAATTGACCTTATTCCAGGGCACTTGTCGAGGGCTACACCAACAAAACTACCCCCATACTGCCCCAAAACTACCATTCCACGGTAGTTGAACCAATGAATGAACCAATTAATTCGCGCAATTTAGTACGATGGGCTTCAAACCTCAACAGCAATCATCCACTCTATTCCGTATGTTCCATCATGGTTTCTTCATTCAAGAGAAATCCATTATTTTCATCTTGTAACCCTACCTCCTCTAGCCAAGGATAGGTGAAAACCCAACAGAAGTGTGCAAACCAATCTACCTACATTTGAGTTGAAACAATAAATGTTTAGTTATCACTCTATTCAAAACAAGTAGAAATCACATGTATAACACAACAAAATGATCTACCTATATGAATTTGGAAGGTACGAATGCAGCGGTGATCATTGGGCCAGCGGATCATTCAGAGGAGGTTCATTAAATTGCTTTAGTGAACGCCCCCACCGCTGTATCATCATACCCTGCTTTGCTTTTGCCGTGGCTTGTGGTTGATGATTTCATCTAGAATCTCCTTGAAGTGATTCTATTCAATAGAGTATATTATTATTCCACAATGATGGTAAGGAGAGAAAGCTTAATGAAAATTTATCAGAACAGAATATTGGACCGAACTTTCTCTTCTTTATCCTGTCCACTGTGGCGTTAGCATAATTTCTTTTGTATCCCGACGTAGAAATCAAGTACTGTGGAAGCCGCATATTATAACAACACCGAGTCTCAAAATTTTCAATAAAATAGCGGTCTACCAAGGTGAATGAATTATATTTTAGTTTTTCAAGCCTACATTTTCAAGTATACGTTTTCTTATCTTAAGGGGACCACTCCATCCCAAAAAAAATTTTTTTTTAAATATTTTTTTTTATGACTTTATCATAAGCTATATGATAATAGGAACACATTGTAAAAATTTGTAAAAATTTTATTGTTGGAAGTCGTATTTACATAGGACCAAAGTCAGTAACCTCCCGGTTCGTTAGATGACAGGTGACAGCTGTTGTTGTCGGTTGATATTTTTGATATTTGTTAGTCCGTGGTAACCATGAAATACGAACAAATATCATTCACACCAACATGGATATGATAAGACTGAATAAATTCGATTCCATGAAACCATGGGCTTGAGCTTGAGGAGCGAGATCAATGGCGCTGCCAGGTGAGCCCAGCGCGGCTGTGGTTGGTTGGAGAAAACTCACTCTCCTGAAAAACTGTGTTTTCGCACACTGAGGAACACGTTTCTCCGGAACCACTTGGAGGATTTTGATGAAAAAAATTTTTTAGTATTCGTATTGAGTAGCTCTACAGAACTGCTGAAACATTTTTCGGAAATTATGTTGAACAAAAATTAGGTTTCATACGGAATGGAGGTCAAATTTGACAAAAGTTTGTGATCCAGCCAAAATTCAGGATTGAAGAATTTCAAAAATATGACTCAGCAGATTTTTAGAGATCGATAAGACAGATAAGTAAAAAAAAAAAAAAAAAAAAAATCGATACCACTCATATTGACTGAGGAAAACGTTCCCCCAAGTTTGAAAAGTTGGTCATTAAAAGATCGTCATTTTTGAATTTTTTCTGTGTCCCATGTTATGATTTATTCGTTGCCGTTCTGATTTTGGGTAATATACCTTTGATTGAATATGTGATGCAATTTTCAAGGTCCTGGAGTAAATAGGAACAGCGATAATGAAGATATAAGTTGGAGGGCGCGCCAGGCCCCAACCAGGGTGGAATGGTCCCCTTAAACGCCCAAGAAAGGACTAATGAATGGATTTTGTTGGAACAATTGATTGTTGAAGATATAGTATTTTACCTTCTAATAAAACGTTTTTTACATTGATTTAAACCTATTTAATTTTGATTCAGACCTTTTTTGACTCCAAATTATAATTTTTATCATTATTTTTCATTTGTTGCTTTCATTTAAGCAATTTTTGAAAACCAAATTGAGCCTTTTTTATTTTTATTTAAATCTCTTTTAGTTGCATTCAAAAAAAATTTACATTGAATTAAACGTTTTCTATCCCCATCTGGAAAAGTAATTTTTTCAAAGATAATAACTCACGAAAACTTCAATTACATGCAACGAACTAGCACACTCTGGATATGGATGTCACCCCCACAACCCAACATTACGTTCAAGAAGGCGCATTCATATGTACAACATCAATGTCGGGTTGCCTTTCAATTGTGGTTTCGATTAAATAATTGATGTGTTTCCAAAGGCAATTCGTTTTTTGTGCC
Organism: Adelphocoris suturalis; assembly: GCA_030762985.1. Lineage (NCBI taxonomy): Eukaryota > Metazoa > Arthropoda > Insecta > Hemiptera > Miridae > Adelphocoris > Adelphocoris suturalis. The sequence goes on from CM061040.1 coordinate 12,414,221, forward strand.
CTCGGGGCCTGTTTTCAACGGCCTGTTCATCTTCGCTCTTTTACTTTCGAAGAACAGTATTCCCAGTGTTCAAATTGATATTTGATGTAACTCGTCTTCATATAATTTATTAAAATCATATAATTGAATAAATCTTCTTCTTTACAAGTGAAATCCTTTGGTACCTACTTCCCACGCCTATACCTCTTGCGTTGCCAGTTACAGGGGACACTGAAGAATATTCAGTTTGATCATCTAAATCTTCACTGTAAATTATTCGCCTCCATCACCATCTATCTAGCACTTTTATCGAATTTGACTATCAGCATTTCATGCATGAGGTCATTTTCTTCCCAAATTCACATTCCCATCCAAGGTTCAATTTAAAATACCAAAAAGGTAATTCAAAATAAAAAAAGGTTTAGGTAATGTAAAAATTGTCCAAACGAAAGTAAAAAAAGTTTAATTTGTAGTTTGAAAAGGTTTAAATCAAAATGGGAAAGGTTTAAATAAATGTGAAAAATGTAACTAAAAGGTAAAATACTATATTTTTATCTTACAAACTTGGGCTAGCATCTTGATGATCTCCATGTGGTTTTACGAAAACTATGTGATGACGTTTCTACTATGGTTGAAGCACCTATCATACCGCAGATAATCTTGCTAAATCCTCTGTTTTTTGCACAAAAACAATAGCGTTACCGGCTTTTATTCACATTAAACGAAACACTTTGTACGTAAAATGATTCTACCGATCGATCCCGACATGTTTCCATGACGATACCCGACTTATAAATATAAACCAGTTAAAAAAATAAGCGGTGCCAACTGTATTTATCATTCATTGGAATATATCATATCCAATACTTATCCTAAGCAATTTCTAGCTGAAACTGTGATGCTGCATTGAGCAAAACTAGATTTCATGCTCCCTGTCAAGCAAGAGCGTTTTTGCTTTCCACTGTGTCCCCCGCGCGGCCACGCCCGGGAACCAAGGGGAAAGTCCAAAATTGAAAAAAAAAAAAAAAAAATGTTATGGCAAGTTGTACTTTAACATCTAACGAATGGATATATACAAAAGTTAAATCAAAATTCAGAGTGGAAGGGTAAGAAAGAAAAGTTTTACGTAGTGCAGACGGCTAGAAACTGCGAACGAGAGATCGCCATTGCAGGTCCTACATACAACAAATGGAGACAATTTTTGCCACAAATCATTGATATCAACAATGTCATGCCTTCGGTTTCTTTCATAGGTAACACTCATAATTCCTTATATTGTCTATAATTTTCCTCTCAGATGTGGTGAGAACAGTCTGGGAAGGCGCACGCTCGACAGGTCTCGGCGTTTCCATAGAAGCAAGTTGCGGCGTTTAAACAGGTTCTCCGGCATGGGGTTTTTCTGGCCATCGACGTGGCATTACGCTCTTTTTGAAAATTCTTGTTGATTTCGGCATTTTCAATTCACGAATCACAACACAACGCGCCAACACGAAACACGAACAAAGCAACACAATAAATTCACCAACCGAATGCGTGAAAACACTCGAAAGCAAGGTTTGAGGTTACTAACAAGGAAAGTATTTCACAAACAAGATCTAGATTCGATTAGATACAAACAATCCGAACGTAAATACTGAGTTGTCATTGGTCACCACTGTTTTGAAAACTAATTGAAGTTCGAGAATCTTGAGGGTAAAAGTCGATCATTTTGGTCGCTAGGCACGTAGCGTTTTCCCGCCTTCACTTCAAATCGCTCTCCTGAACAATTTACTTTTTCCCGACAAACATTCCTTTTTCTCAGGAACTACTTATCCAATTTTCTTGATTTTTGTTTTGTTTTGAAGAAGACACCTAGGAGAAGGAACTCTTTGATCCTTTTCGCAATTTTTTAAATCTAACACTTCCAAAGCCAGCGCAAAAGCAGAACAAAACCCCCGTTTTTTTTGGAGGTCTAGAAAAAAAACCGGGAGGTAAAAAGAGAAGGACAGGAGTCCTTTGTTTTCAGAACGAGGGCCAAGTTCGTTAGGTTTTTGGTTGTAATCGTAACAGCTGACTACGCCTTACGACCACGTACGGATATCTTCCGTATAAAGCAAAAACTCTTTATTACACTAAGTACATTGTTCTAATAGGGTGAAATTGAATCTAGGAAAAATCAAAATTTCGCTAACACGCTATTTGTTACTACGGTGCAAACTCGGTGTTTCAAGTCACTTCAGACGTCGTATCTTATCAAATGTTTTGTAACCTGATGCTGATCCCTACATCTTGTATTTCTCCGTCTCTGTTTTTCTTGAACCTGATCCCAGTTTCCATCATCCGTCATCGGGTTGTTTTATTTTGTTTTGAATTCGTAGTGATAGTGATAGTTGTAAAGTGAACCTTTGTAATCTGCCAAAAAATTTTGTTATCCCCCCTCTCTCAAAATTTGATGGTTTCGTATCAAGATACGTAGATTTCGAAAATCAAATCAGTCCGTCGTCCTCTGGTCCGGCGTTTTATTTGTGCTATGAAGTTCAGCGAGAAGTATGACTTCGTAGGCTTATAATTATATTATCACGCTAGTTTATTCAGCAGAGACGAGCCCGACGATGCATTTCAGGTTTATCTTGAAGACACATCCGTCAGGAACATTGGCGATCGTTCAATAAGTTCGTATTTTAGTAGTTTAATGTTTGCATTTTGAAAAAGGTTGTTATGATTGAAATGAAAAGATTTTATCCGTTTTTCGTCAACTCTTTATCCTCCGTTTCGTAGACTAAATATTTTTTGGGCATTCGATGATTTAACTGTTTCGAGTGAAAATGAGATGAATATAAATAAAATTATTATATTTTAATGTAATGTTTAGTATAAAAACATGAACTGAACACGCTTATCACAGAAACCTTCCTCGGGTTTCTACTTTTACGGGCGTAGTGTCGAAGACGTGGTAACGAGGACGTACTAAAGCTTCGTTTTCAGTGTGCGTTCTGCGAGTTCGGAACGGTTCTGGGCAAGCGCAGTCGAGTTTTGTCGTTCGCAGTGCCAGAACGCCCAGTTCCTGAACGCCCAGTTCGCGTTCGCAGTGTTTTGCGAACCTAGTTCCGAACGGTTCTGACAATTCCCGTTTTTTTTCGGAACTGTCAGAACTCGAACGCAAGGACGTAGTTAGTCGCGCGATTGTAGTAATTTGTCAGCTGTTGATTGTTACCAGATCAGCTGATCATGGTTCATGTGCACCGTGTGAGCTGTAACCAGGAACTCTCTATTATATTGAAGTACCATTAAAATAAATAAGTAAATAATAATAATAATAAAAATAAAAAATAAATGCATAACTCATATTGAGATCATTAAGGCAGCCTAAACTCACCTGTGACCACGAATGAGTACAAAGTAAAGTAAACAGCCATTCCTGGTTGGGGCTTTTTTTCCGATTCATTCTGATTGTTTCGCTTAAAGCTACTCATTGCCTCTCCCCCTTGAGCAGAGAGGGGTTCGCCGTACAGAAGCGTAAATATAACCACGGATATGGTAGGTATGATCAGTAAGTTTTGTAACTATGCATACGACAGTGTTATTGTTTGTAGCCGATTCGTTTATACTTGTTCTAGAAGCTTGTAGTCGAAAAAAATTATTTGAATCCACGGTACTCATATACAATTCAAGCTTTGTAGGTCTAAAATCATATTTTGGGTTGTTAGGCTGGACTATGCTATGTTTGAATCACGCTATGTTTAAAAACATGGCGGAATTCGGGTAAACATTGTATAAGTGGGTGCAGAATCTAGATGAGAGAATCGATTTTCTCCACTGAGGAGTCGATCAGATCGTTCGCAGGAGCGATGACATAGTGAGCATTTACTTTATGATCCTCCTAAAACCCTTTTATGAGGGTCAAACTGTGAGGGTTCGTGGGTGGTTGTTAAAGTATATTGAGATTAAGCTAGGCAGTACATCAATTTAGGTCGAACCTTATTCGAAAATATTCAGCTTCTATACTTAGATGGTTAGCAGTGGCTATCGTATGAATTTCTTCTTTCCTCGGGATGCGCTATTCTTCCCGTTTTCGCCCTCATGACCACAAAACGCAATGGAGAAAGGCAAAAAAAGGGCCGTCCCAGCGGAAACAGCGAGGCCACCTTTCAATTTTTCAGACCGCTCAGCCGGGTGGTCCCGAACGGCGCATAGATATGGAGATTAAGGACCGTATGGATTTCCGATTAGAAAAGGAAAGCGGGGAATTTCCTCGCAAGAAATCTTTATCCTTTACGAATGGGAAGCCTGGCTCCGTTATAGGGCTTCCTCCAATGGGATAACACGCTTCCGGTTATAAAGGAGAGAAGGAAGACGGATATCCACCTAGGACCTTTTATCAGGGGCCCTTTAAATAGCAGAGTGCCCACTTGAGAGCAGCGCCATACGAATGGCCAAGCTTTCTTCAACAGAAGGTACCTATATAAAAGTACAACACATGCATTTCGGAAATAGACCTTGAATAATTTATTACAAAGCCATCATTACATTTTTTACTTTTAGACGCACATATTTCATTGATGAAAGATGCCAAAGGGGGAAACCGGTACAGTAGTTCGTAATGATTGTTTACGCCGCTCTTTATTTTCGACTTACCTGGGATTTTCATTTTTTACTCCGTAGAACAATATTCACTAAAGCAAAATATTCTTATCACTAAACACTGTTGAATCATTCTTATCATTGCGTTATCGTTTGAATATTATTTTTGACATTTTCATGTCTTTGCTTTGGCACATAAACTAAAAAAACGTCACGGAAAATAATTGCTCACGAAAATTGCTCACGAAAATTGCTCACGAAAATTGTCCCAAGTGGCCACAACGATGATTATGACCATCAGAAATGACGTTTTTACCTAATAATCCCACGATTCTGAGATTTGGTATGTGGGCCCTTGAGGGACTTCTGAACACAACTGACCGATCCCAGATCAGCTGAGTGGCTCTAGAATCCAGTTTTTTCCCTAATGATCCCACGATTCTGAGATTTGGTATGTAGCCCCTTGAGGGACTTCTGAACACAACTGACCGATCCAAGATCAGCTGAGTGGCTCTAGAATCCAGTTTTTTCCCTAATGATCCCACGATTCTGAGATTTGGTATGTGGGCCCTTGAGGGACTTCTGAACACAACTGACCGATCCCAGATCTGCTGAGTGGCTCTAGAATCCAGTTTTTTCCCTAATGATCCCACGATTCTGAGATATTTGGTATGTGGGCCCTTGAGGGACTTCTGAACACAACTGACCGATCCCAGATCAGCTGAGTGGCTCTAGAATCCAGTTTTTTCCCTAATGATCCCACGATTCTGAGATTTGGTATGTGGGCCCTTGAGGGACTTCTGAACACAACTGACCGATCCCAGATCAGCTGAGTGGCTCTAGAATCCAGTTTTTTCCCTAATGATCCCACGATTCTGAGATTTGGTATGTAGCCCCTTGAGGGACTTCTGAACACAACTGACCGATCCCAGATCAGCTGAGTGGCTCTAGAATCCAGTTTTTTCCCTAATGATCCCACGATTCTGAGATTTGGTATGTAGCCCCTTGAGGGACTTCTGAACGCAACTGACCGATCTCAGATCAGCTGAGTGGCTCTAGAATCCAGTTTTTCCCTAATGATCCCACGATTCTGAGATTTGGTATGTAGCCCCTTGAGGGACTTCTGAACACAACTGACCGATCTCAGATCAGCTGAGTGGCTCTAGAATCCAGTTTTTTCCCTAATGATCCCACGATTCTGAGATTTGGTATGTAGCCCCTTGAGGGACTTCTGAACGCAGCTGACCGATCCCAGATCAGCTGAGTGGCTCTAGAATCCAGTTTTTTCCCTAATGATCCCACGATTCTGAGATTTGGTATGTAGCCCCTTGAGGGACTTCTGAACACAACTGACCGATCTCAGATCAGCTGAGTGGCTCTAGAATCCAGTTTTTTCCCTAATGATAAGAAAATAATAAGAAAACACACATGAAAATGTCCCAATGTGTTGCAGACTCGTATGCAAGCATTTAATATACGTTGGTTTCCCTAATGATCCCACGATTCTGAGATTTGGTATGTGGTTTAACTTAGAGTAATAAATCAGCATTCCTTGACACTACAATGGCTTAGAGGTCATGAGTTTGGTTTTTTCTGTCCGCGGCGTATCAAGGACGGGTGCGCTAGATTTGTAGTAGCTGATCCATGCTGGGTTGTCATAGCGCATCCCTTCTTCGTGTGTTTTTGTTATTTATTGCATTTCTATTCATCTATCTCTATTTATTTATCAGCTCTTTGTATTTGTTAAAATTATCTAGTTATTAGAACATGTGTTTTTTGTTTTTGAGCAAATTAAGTGCAATTAAGTGCAAGTGATTTGTTGTGCTCTGGCTTCCCTGTGACGTCACTCGCCAGCCATCTTGCGGTCAGCCGGTCACCTGGGATATTTTTTCATTATTCTATGCTCTACCATCCGTACACCGTCTTGCGCCCTCCCTTTCTTTTCATATTTACCTCTTGTGGTTTTCATACAGTTTTCAAGTATATTAGAACCCAGTTTCCTTGTGACGCTGCACATTAGTTTGACCCGAGTTTCTCACGATCTGAGGACTTGTGGAGTTTATTGGAACGAGCGATCGCATTTTCTGAAGGAGCTGCTGGCACCTGGAGGTGACCATTTTTGGGTTCTGCGCCACGTGCACCCTCGCCGGCACCTTTGGGGAGGAAGGCACCACACACCTCAAGTATATCTTTCAAGTACTTGATGGACAGAGGTAAACTTGAACGCTTATCTAAGTAATCGCATATTATTGCTACCCGCACTATATCAACTACTGCTTTGTGGAGCCACCCATTACCACATCTCTACCTACCACGTCGTCAGACCTACCTACCAATTTAAAGACTTTTACTGATCATAGATACAATACCGAATCCTTCTTGTATGCAATATTAACGTAGGTACATACTGAATATCAATCTGGGTGGCCACTCACTAGGTAGGCTTATTAATTGTTGAAGGCGCATTACTTGTCGACAAATATAACTTGGGGACACCGTGGTGTACGGTGTTTTCAAACGTACCTTTTGAATTTTATTGCTTACGTTACCTATACACAGATTAATTTTCTCCCAAATCGGGAGTGGTCCTTCGAGAAGGTTATTTATAACTATCCATTAGGTAGGTACTTATATACACATCTCATCATCAACTTAGGCTCCCGGTAATTGGTGCATATATCCACACCTATCGTCATTCTGTTCTTGAGTGGAATATAATAGTCACTACACCGGCCCAAACATGATCATGCGAACAACTTTTGTATGAAATAAAGTTGAGCTGCTTAAATTTGAACGAATTTTTCAAATTTAAAAGAACGAATTTAGCCACCTCATAAAGATTTCCCGAATTTTTCTAAAACGCTGAAATGTTTAACACAATGGTTCGTATTTCTGTATCAGGACATTCTTCTGCGCTAATCAGTGGCTGAAAGATAAAATTTAATATATTCAATTTTTAAGTTCAGTTAACATCACTAGCATAATGACTAGAATAAGTGAAAACTACATAGGAAACAGTAAGTGCGAAACGCATTATTCACCACAACAAAGAGGATTGAACATTAAAATTCAAAACAATGCTATTATTACGAGTAAAACGGGCTCTAAATACGTTAAGAAACGATATGGCGAAACAGAAGAAGCGATACAGCAGAAAGAATGCTCATCTTGAACTATCCAGCACACGCACATACTCAATGTCCAATCCGTCTCAACATTCTGACAGCGCACTTCAGGCTACGAAATAATGGAAACTAGGTCTGTAATTGGTCTAACCAATGGAGGTTCGAGCTCAACTTGACTCTGTCTGTATGATTTACTCTGAAAGCGTTACCATTCCAGCCTTCGTACAACAAGACCAGATAGTCATTCCCAAAGGGTCCGTGAGTAGGGTAAATCTGTACACTTACATTCGAAAGCTCATTATTGACGTCATCATCCTGGAGCATGGAATCCTGAATGTCGAAGAATCAGCTTTTTGTAATGGTGCAAAGAGATCTAAACCTGAACGTACATGGATTTAAGTTGACTGGTTTCACGCAGTTAAACTAACTAAACAAAATACCGTATTTATTTATTTCACAAGTACTGCCCCATATACCAACCTTATATAATACTTACTATAGTAATAAGTAGCTGATTTAAATACTTACTATAGTCTATTAATAGTCTATTAAGCGTAGCAGCAGCGGAGAAGAGGTGGTAGCAACATACCGAATCGACGTGTACGGTAAGTTTACATTGTATCATAGATTGTAATGGGGATGCCCCCCATTAACACGATACACACAAATTGGCCAAAAGAGCCTTTAGCATCGTATTGAGATTTTTATACGCCTGTTTACCAGCGCGTGCCAAATTAATGCATTTTTCAGCTCCCGACCATAGTTTTCTTGTTCCTTTTTTACTAACTAAAAAGCAAGCATAATGTAATTTTACTGTGTGTATTCGTTTCCAAGCAAAAGAGCTTCAAGATGGGCCGGTTTGGAGCTTAAAATCAAACATATTTGCATTTTTATGCGAAAAAACAGCTTCAGGATGATGACGTCAATTTTAATGAGCGTTCGAATGTAAGTGTACAGGCTTACCCTATTTCCGTAACCCAGGCCTAACCCTGGATACATAAGTGACGTGGATCTACTGAAACAGTATTTAGAGATCGAAATAGAATACAATAAAGAGGCCAGATAAATAGTCAGCTTAGCTCACCTCACCTTCTTCTCGACTTGATGCGGCTACTCTGCAGGAGTTCAGGCACGATCAGGAGTTCAACATCTACAATCCGGATCACACAAAACACAAAATCATGGCGACAAAACACAAAATCGAGCTGCTCGGTTTCCGACGATGCCCATGTTTTGTCCGTAATAATGCCTGCACGAGGATTTTAAACTCCCTCTTATTGAAACAATACTCCGCGTTACATACGATCAACTTGACACTTGGATTATGGACCATTCAAGCCTCGTTGTGAGAGGAATTGTACTTTTGAAAATGGGATATTTCTCTTAAGCTTATTGTTTCAGCTGCCGAAGGTTACTCCGTTTCCTTGTGTCTCACTTGTATTTTTATGTTTATTTATTGTAGTTAGCATGCTGGATAGTGGTACTCCACAAAAAGTTGATAAATGAGAAAAAAATTCTGAAAGCTTTGGATGGGAAAGAAGATATATATATATGTGTGTTTGTGTGTGTGTGTGTGTGTGTGTGTGTGTGTGTGTGTGTGTGTGTGTGTGTGTGTGTTTGTGTGTGTGTGTGTGTACATATAGGTGGCACTAAACCAAAACAAGTGTAAATGGAATGGGTATTGCGATAGTATTATTTGAGAACTATCTGTGAAATAACATTCATTTTTGTTGTTGAAAAGCCCCCAAAAGAGACGCTCCACGTACAAAACATGCCCAACCCCAAAATGAATGATATCATCAAATTCGCGCCAAACACACGCCTAGGGATAACAGCATACCATTTGCGGTTCACCAATTCACAACAAACTTCACTCAACAGGACAGTACAACCATTCCGAATGATTAGGCCGATTTTCGTTAGGTGTTCTGCACTACCTATCTCGATTCAGTTTGCAGACTTATTGCATAATCCTGGAGGGATTATGTACATTTCTGTTGTTGAAAAATGTGAACGCTGATGCTTGCAGGACTGGAGGTTGACCTCCTTTCAAAGTGTTTTTGATGACGATTGTTAATTCAGACTAAACATACGCTAGTCGGATACACGGGAGGAACCAGTACGATGATATGACGATTCGATCCATGTTATGTAGAGAGAGTAGCACACTTGAAGGGATGGGACCGAGCAATTACCCGAATTTTCAAACGGCGAGCATTTTTCGAAAAAGGCAGCCTATTATTTTCCGCTCACACGAGCGCTCGAACGTTACACTTGGTAGCGATGTTGAAATAACCGCGCCATATTAAACCTAAAAATTCTCACGCTAACAATATAACATTGAAGAGCCTCTAGGGAGAGAGAAGGAAGATGGCAAAGGGCAGATAAAAAATGTATACGATAAAGTGAAAGTGAGCGAAGCGGAAACGGAGGATCCCTCGAGTTTTTTCCATTTTATGAACTAAGGAGGATCTCCGCCTGGGGAAGCAATTCCTGGCATGTCCCCCCGCAGTTCTGTATGTGCCCTAGACAAGCAACAACTTGTCCAACTCTTTGTTCTTTGAAGAGCGTTTTAGATCTTATGGACTGTCCTTTGTGAGGCAACCATCTTACTACGGGATGGCATGACGCTTCTTTGACGTTGTCTTGATGGTCATCTGAACCTACTGAAAGTCGATCGAAGACATACTTATTCGCTTTGCATTCAAGTCTGAACGATTGTAGTTCATTGAGGAACACTGAGAGCTCGAGGGGAGAAAACACTCAATATCCAGCGATTGCTAAGCCTTAAAAAAAAAAAAAAAAAAATAAATAAATAAATAAATTTTAAAAAACACTTTAAGGAAACGCGCCAAGATAAGTAACAAAATAGAACTTCGGCCCAACTTTAGCTCCCATCCTACCCTGAACCTACTCTGTCGGTTCAAACTTTATTTTATTGCATATCCTGGAAAAGGCATGCTCCCTGAATCGCCTGATGCCGAATATGTAACGGTAGATCGAATCTATATTTATAAGCTTAAACAAGGCGTCAAAATATGTGTTTTTGAAATTTTTTCTTGTCACCTGATTTTTTTTTTTTTTTTACTTAGCCACTTTTACTTACTAGTTCTCCACAGTCAATTTTTAGGAAAAATGAAACGTAGGTTATACATTTGAAATTAATGAAATTCTCTTTCATTCACCATACCTAGGAAGATGAAATTTGATAGCGAGACTCTCTCGAACATCAAGAGGCGAATAAACTTAGGGGGCTTATTCATAGTTAGCTGATTGAGGTGAATTCTCTCGTGTTCACTCAAGGAAGTTGTAATTCGGCAGAAAGTATCTCTGGGACATCGAGAGATGAGTAAACTCAGGTGCTTTTTCGCGATCAGCTGACTGAGATAAGGAAGGAGCCAAGGAAGTTGAAATTTGATAGGGAGATTCTCTGGGACAATAAGAGACGAGTGGAAAGAAGGGCTCTATTATCCTGATCAGCTGAGTGAGCTAAATTCTCTCCCGTTCACCCAAGGAAATTTAAATTTTACTGGGAGCCTCATATACAGTTTGGTCCGTAAGAAACGGACACATTTTAAAATCTTGTAACATTCACAAATTCGATCGTAGGGATTAAAAAATAAGCAGAACGTGTAGAGAAAATCAGTAAATTTTAATCACAATCGAAAAATCGGAAAAAAATTATCAAGTTTTAAAAATTATGTCATTTAAATGACGACCCTGTTTGGTAACTCACAGTTCAAGACGGTCCTTGAAGTTCTGCATCAATCTTTTGCACCATATCTTCCGGTATTACCGCGATTTCTCGTCTTATTGACTGCTTCAATTATTGAATGGTTCGTGGTTTGTCCACGTAAATTCAAGATTTCAGGTGGCTTTTTGCGAACGATTTTTCCCGGACGCGTGATCCTCCGGCATTGTTCCCTGGCCTCCGCGTTCCCCAGACCTCACCCCCTGTGACTTTTTTCTATGGGGCCACCTGAATGAATGACATAATTTTCAAAACTTGATAATTTTTTCCGATTTTTCGATTGTGAATAAAACTTACTGATTTTCTCTACACGTTCTGCTTATTTTTTAATCCCTACGATCGAATTTGTGAATGTTACGGGATTTTAAAATGTGTCCGTTTATTACGGACCACCCTGTATGTATGTTATAAAAACGGACGAATTCTAGTGAAGAAGGATGATGGAGATAAGTTCATGATATCCATTAGGGAATTATTGAAGAGGATGGACAGAACCAAGAAATTTATGGAAGTTGTTTTCCGCCGGTTTAATCAGGAGGAATACTAAACACTGAATTTGTACACTATTTTACAGAATCATTCAACTTTATTGTATTCACATGGTTTAGTTTACTTGTTCATTAAAAAAAAAAAAAAACTTTTTTTTTAAGTTCGATATACATCCAAGATAATTTTCTGTTAGATATTTTCATCGATAAACTTCAGATAGAGCATCATGAATGCGAGTAATATGATAATATAAAATAATTTTAACTTTTTGGAAGTAATTATTTTCGATTCGGGAATCTGAAACGCTTAAACTGTATTTTGCGTCAGGCATTCATTTACGCATTAAAAGAGGCAAATTATTCATTCATTATAGGGGATATGAATATAGATTTAATGGACCATATGAATAGTGAAGTTTTGGAATACGGTATTGCTCTTGCGGAACTATGAAACCTAGTTCAAGTCAGAGTTTGATAAACCTGCAAGAGTTCAGGGAGACAGTAGTACCTCATATTTTTGCACGTGGGAACGATAACCGATTTGTATCCGGCATTTTGACTTGCGATGTAACGGATCATTATGCGGCAATCGAAAAAACTAACGTATAAGACAATAAATATAAATACTTATAATATAAAGTAGAGACGGTAATGCAACGAAATACAGTAAGGACGCGAACTGATGATAGGAAACTAGAATATGCTGTTAAACATTACCACTGGTGTAGAGTCAGGAGCAATCAAGATGTTTATTCCGCGACAGATATTATAATTTCTAGTAGGTATAACGGAATGTCTAAATACGGCCTCTTACAAAGTGCACATTCCTAACTCTAAAATTAAATTATTTCCTTGTATGGCAAATGGTATTCTTAAAACTATAAGGTTAAAGGAAAAATTGAAAAAGAAATTAAGAAAACAGGTTTTAACTCAGATTTAAAATCTCGCATAAGGAACTATGACTCACTGTCAGAAACAATCAAAACTAAAGCAAAGGAAGACTATTATGGCAGTAAATTCAAGAAAGCAGAAGGTAAACCAAAAGAGACGGAAGATTTGAACGAAAATTTCTTGGGGAAAACTAAGAAGGAAAATGATAAAAATAAATTGAAAATTGGAATGATGAACGAAAGAAATCTTGATGATAATGATGTACTAAAAATTGTTTCAGACAAATGTAATGTTTATTTTTCGCAAGTTGGTGAACTTTTAGCGGTAAAATATAAAAATAAAATCAAGAAACTCAAATTTGTTGTTCAAACCAGGAATGAAAACTAATGTATCGTTTAAATTTCAATTGATCACCGAGGAAGAGTTGACCAAGTTTTTGAACACCATGAATGATGACTCGGCTTCTGGAATCGACAATATTCCGATAAAATTCATTAAAAAATACTTCACTTATCTAAAAGATAGTCTTATTCATGTCATAAATTTAAGCATTTCAAAAAGTAGCTTCCCGGAGAATGAAGGTTGATAAAGTGATACCACTGTACAAGGGAGGCAACCCAATCGAATTGGTTAACTATCGACCAATATCTATTTTGAGTGTAGTTTCTAAGTTCATAGAAAAATGGGTCCAAGTTCCGCTTAATTTTCATTTGGAGACTTAAAAGTTATTGTCCGAGAGGCGATTTGGGTTTAGGAAAGGACTCGGTGTGGACGAAGCGCTTTATTACCCTTACCAAAGATATTTACAGTCTCATGGATAAAGGTAAGAGATGAATCCTTATTTTATTAGATCTTGCAAAATTCTTCGACAGTGTAGACAGGACAGTGGTTCAAATGAATTTGAAATGGTTCAAAAGTTATTTGTGTAAACGGAGACAACTCGTATGTGTAGAATGTATAAAAACAGCAACGAAGAAGACGTAAGGTATGGAGTGATACAAGGTAGTACGAGGTAGTACGTTGGGTCCCATATTGTTCATAATTTTCGTGAATAATCTGTCAAATTGGTGATAAATGGTCGAGTTTTCTAATTTGCCGATGAACGGGTGTGTTATGTGAGGGAACCTCGTGGGAGGAAGTATTCTGTAATGCCACCGCAGATCACCATTTAATCACTCAAATCATTTAAACGCTTGGTTCAGTTTGAATATTTTGAGTCTGAATGTCACTAAAACTAAGTATGTTGTGTTCTCTAAGTCCTCCTCTAAGTTGACAGTTCCTTATAAAATTAAATTTCTTAACGGGGATTATTAAGTAGATAAACATAAGCAATGTATATTTTCGCCAAAGTTAGAAGGTTCCTGGACACTAAGTCATTATTGGTAATGTTTAAGTCTTCGTGCAGAGTATTTTGAATTTTGGTATCCTGGTGTGGGGTGGCACATTCTCCTTGGTATTGAGACCTCTAGCTACAGCACCAAAGTCCATTCTTAATGCAATGGCGAAAAAACCTAAACGGTTACCCTCGTTGGAGATTTTTGATATCGTATCGTATCTGTCTTTAGCATTCCGCAACTTTATATTAAGTAATCACTTTTATTCTTTCACAAGTATAACCAGGAGTTAAATTATGATAGAAGTAACCACTATTTAGTACGACCTACCATTCAAGCAGTAACCCCAATTCCAAAAAGCCGTTTGAAGAGCACAGAAAATCATATATTTTTCAAATTGACATATATACCTACTCAGAAATCTCCCAGACAAGCTCAAATCTCCCTCAATATAATATGTTAGAAACCAATATAAAAACTGGCTCACCTGGCTCATTTCTGTTGGCGTCGGAAACTGCGAGAAAATTTTGAATAGTATTTACAATGTATAAACAGCGGCGGTCGATTTTCTTTGTCAACTATATTATTCACTTGCGCTCATTCTAATGTCTACATTTTTTTTTGCCCTTTTGTCCTTTTTTTCCCTTTTCTTTCTATAGTTTCGGATATTTTCAGTCTCTTCATTTCTTAGTTGATATTTTATTTGTGTTCTTAGCAATTATAAATTATATTAAGCATACATTTATGAAATTGTACAGTGTGCTCCCCCCATCCAGCACGGCATAGTCCATAAGATGGTGGTATTCCACAATATAAATGATTTAAACTACTGTAGTCATTACTGAGAATATTGATGAATTTTTCGTTCAAGTTATTTTTATTTACTGTGGAAATATATTTCATTTCATTCCAGGGAAACAAAAGTCGAATGAATGACTAACTCCATCTTGATCAGCTTGTACATTCTAACCTTTCCCTTCTAGACTACCAAAAATGAGTGAAATTCCCCCAATAACCGCGTACGAAAGATGTCAAGCCCATCTAATCCAATTCGGGCCAAGACAATAACCGGATCACCATACCGGGTGTTTCAAAAGTTATGATCCACCCTCCAGAATTTCCTCATTTAATTGCCTGAAAAATTAGGCCCAACACCATTCTTTATATTTTGTTATGAGGAATTAAATAAAAATACTTTCGCGCCGACCACTTGCGTGCAATTGACACTAACTTAATTTTTTCCACATAGGAAACCCCTTTTTTTATAGGAAATTCGGATTCTACGTCAAATTTAATGACTTTGCTACCCCTCACTTTATTTTTTTGACCGCGCGCTACTCGTTCCGCGAGTGTGCAAAGTTCCCTAACTATCAAAATTGCGCAAAACATGGATTCTGGTAAACCCCAAAGGTAGTACATGAATCATCATTGTCTTTTTACGCTGATTCATATGGCGCTACCCGTTTCTTGATTTGATTGGATTTTCGTGGAATAATTTCCTATAAACGTTCATTTTGAGCACCTGCTTTGAAGTAATCTTTTTCATGTTTTCCCCCCACCAGATGGTATTTTTAATTTTTTTTTTTTTTTTGAAGTGTTTGTTTTTATTTTTTTTTTAACTCCATATCAACTTCCCCCAGCCCGGTTGAGGAAGGAGGAGGGAAAGGGAATGGAAAATTATAAAATTTCATGTGCAAACAAACGCCTGAAAAGATGATTTTTTTCACGCAAAATAACAGAATTTCGGACATTATTCTGCTAAAGTCGAATCAAATAAAGAAATTGATAGCGCTATATGAATCAGCATTGAAAAATAACGAAAATTCATGAACCACACTTGGGTTTTACCGGAATCCATGTTTTGCGCAAAATTTTCGCGCTCACGGAAAGGGTTTCGTGCAATCAAAAAATCGAGTGAGTGTCGTAAATTCATGAAATTTGACGTAACATCCGAATCTGCAATAAAAAATGGGTTTTCCATTTGAAAAAATGAAGTTAGTGTCACTCGAGCGCAAGTGGTCGGCGCTGAAATTTCCTCAAAGGAAAAAAAAGAAAAAGAAAAAAAAAAAAAAAAGATATATATAATGTATAAAATGAATGGCGTTTTTTTTTATAGGCCTAATTTTTTATAACTCTTTCTTTTAACTTCGATTCTCTTCTTGCTTGCTTGCTTGCTTGCTTGAGACAAATTTTCAGATCGATTTTTAACCCACTTCCCGATATCCAATCGATCTGAAATTTTGCTCACGAGTTCATGCTGGCGTACATTTTAATCTATCGACACACAGAAACAGAAAACACCGCATATCACGTAATTTCGTTCGTCATTAGAACAAGCAGTAGAGAGTTTTTGGCGACTTCAACTTAACGTCACCCGTTACCGTAGTCTTGAGGAAGCAAACGAAGATGCTAACCCAAATGGAACCGAGAGAACGGTTACCTTAATTTTGATGTCACGTTAACGGTGGTTGGGTAACGCGATATTTTCCCACCAGCTGTCTTGTTGTCTACTGGTTGACTAATCAATTTCTTCATTTCGATATGAAACGCCGATTTTCAATCCTGAATTCGAATTTCATGTTAGTTTCAATACAAATACGGGCTAATTTCTCATTTTAGTTTTCAATTCGTAAACAGGGGATGGATAGTAAGCCTCAAGTATCCTATCCTACTATATAGTTGCACTTATAGGTCATTAGACGTTACGAGCTTCATGTTTTTTGGTTTTCTGTTGGGCAAATTATCAACAAGTATGAAAAAGTATTTATCTCTATGACAATGAAACGGGATTTTACCTGACAAAATCATCAGTGAAGGCAGCACTTCACGCAATGTTCACGAGAAAATAGCTGAGATTTCAGGTAAACTAAGAACAATTCTGCGAAGAAGTAGTGTCTTAAAATTCAGTTTTCTCATTTAAAATATGTGAAATAATAATAGAAACAAGTATTAGAAACAATAATAATTAATAATAATAATTATAATTAATAATAGATAACAATAATAATTAATAATAGAAACAATATTAGAAACAAGTTCAAATATGTGAAATAATAATAGAAACAAGGCTCTAATCGACCAAATAGAGTCTGAGCGCAAATGAACGGAACTTTTTGATCGAGTTGAAGGCTAGTAAAGCTGGACAGCGGAGGCGGTGATGGCACATTCGGTTTCTACGCGACTTGAAACGTAAAATAACCAAGTTTAAGGGGTGTTCAAAAATCTACAATCTACATCAACATAATTAGTTAGTAATGAGGCATTTGAAAAGAAAAACTATTACCTACCCCCTACATCAACATAATTAGTTAGTAATGAGGCATTTGAAAAGAAAAACTATTACATTTACTTCAGCAGTATTCGAGTAATTTTGAGGTGAGCAGTAGGGTTACATTTACAGGAAGGTTAGGCTGGTGTCGTGTGCCTTTAGGTCCCCAAACGGGTGACGTTAAATGAGCCAGTCTAACGTACGACGTTGCTAACGTCCCCTCAAGGTCACGTACTCTTGGGTACGTTAGGGTTACGTTAAGGGTACGTTAGTGGTCACCAAAAACTCTCTATTATAGCAGCATAAACAAGAACTTATAACAAGCATTACAATCTGACGTCAATGTTACAAAAATGAGCATCCTAACAATAAACTTTTTTCTTTTTCAACCAATCTGACATAAACTTGTTTACTCTGAACAATTATAATTGTCAGAACTACGAAGCAGCGTTTAGTTCCCGGTAATATCCATCGTTAGAATTTCGCAGTATCATCGCAGTTTACTCTGGGATACTCTATTATTGAATCGTTTCGTATCGTTTTGCAGATCCCCGACTCTCAGATGACTTGCTTTTGATTCATTATGGTGAAACTGGTCATTAATCGAGTTCAAATATTGATCGTTGGAATAATACGACTAAATTCCAATAATTAATGTCGATCGTAACTAATAAATTATTCAAAAGAAAAACATGTGCCAAGTTGAGTGGGCAGTATAGCACCCTGATTTACTGGAACATAGTCGTATAGAATTAGTTGAAGAACAAAGTACGATCAAAATTATTGGTAAGTCGATGTTATAAAAAACTAACGTCTGCTAATTTCGCTCATATGTCAGTGAAATTAAGGATGGTACTCTTCCTAAAGATGTATGGTGAAATGTACGTGCAATGAAGGGTCTCCGGTCTCCAACTATTCCATCTATCACCACAGCTCAGGGTGATGTGGCTCAACAACCCAAGCACGTTGCGGACACATTGGTGGCTTCTCATTATGCCCATGTGTCCAGATGAAGCGTGCACGGATGACTTTAGGCCACTCAAGGCGGATGTTGAGATGACACCTCTCCCTCAACTCGTGCCGTCGTCCATTCCCTCCATTGATATATCATTCACAATGGGTGAACTATTGAGAGCAATGAAGAAATCAAACAGGACTTCCCCTGGGAAGGATACGATCCATTACGCAATGTTGATCAATCTCCCACAGGAGCAAAAGCACACTCTCTTGAGGCTGTATAATTCTATATACCTATGCCTCAAGTTAATATCCTTCCTCCTGGAGGGAGGCTTTCATTGTCCAGCTGCACAAAGACGCAAAGAACCTTATGAGGCTGATGGTTACAGACCCATCTCCCTTACTTACGCATGAGCCAGATCCTGGAAGCTATAGTCAACTACCGCCTGGTATGGTTTCTAGAGAGTGGCTGCGTCATCAGCCAATATCTGGCTGGTTTTCGCAAACAATCCTCAGTAGTGGCCAACTCTCAACTTTTGAGAGTTATATCCAGGACGCCTTTTTGGTCAGGGAGCATGCCATTGGTGTGTTCTTTGATTTTGCTAAAGCCTATGACTTGGTGTCATAACATCTTGCAAAGCCTGCAGCAGTGGGGAGTGAGGGCCCATGATGGGCTTCCTCCGCAGCTTTTTTTCCCACCGAAAATTCAGGGTACACTTCGGGAATGTCTTCTCCGATCTCCACCCCCAGGAGAATGGCATCCCTAAAGGCTCTGTGCTTAGTTGCACCCTGTTTATGGTCACTATAATAGGCCTTGCTGATAACATCCCAGAGGATATACGTCCCTTTCTGTTTGTGGGTGACTTAACTATCCTCCTTCGAGGCTAAGATCTGATAAATGAGAGTGACACATTGCAACGTGCAATTGATACCATCTCCCAAACAGCGCGGATGCAAGGTTTTAGTTTTTCTCCAGCAAAAACTACGTCCATCCATTTTTGCAGGAAGGGCAAAACACATTATGACTACCTATCCACTCACAATTGGTGGAATCACAATACCTTACTCCACACATACGTTTTCTTGGACTCATAGTTGACCGGCAGCACCGGTGGACCCGGGATATTGAATACTTGTGACAGGCTACTATGCAGGATGTACAGCTGCTCAAGGCCCTATCTAACCATAGTTGGGACGCCCAGCAGAAAGTCCTTTTAAGGATTTTCCATGCTGTGGTGCAATCAAGATTTGATTATGGGTCTGCAGTTTATGGATTAGCAAGAAAGTCCTTGCTGTGTAAGCTGGAAGCTATATTAAACAAGTGCCTCCGTTTGGCCACTGGGGCCTTTCGGACTACCACGACAGCCTCCCTTCAGGTGCTCGGGCGTAGTCAGCCACTAAAGATTAGGCGAAATCTACTAACACCGTTATGCAGAGCGCCTTCGTTATTTTCCAGGGCACCCTTTGCATACCATGGTAACTCTACCACCCCTGGATGAAACATATTCCAGGCTCCAGAATCGAACTCGCCCATTTGGCATTCGTGTTCAGGAGGTCACCAGATTGGACTTCATAGAGAGATACCCTCTGGTCCTCTTGGGCCTCTTTCTCGATTCTAGTGGAGTGCTTCTGGTTGGTGGGCGTCTTAGACACTCGGACCTTTCATTGGCTTCAAAGCATCCTGCACACTTACCACCTGATTACCCTCTCACTAAGCTCATAATCACTAGGGCACATAAAGACTGTCTCTATATTGGTCCAAAAGCCACCTATGCTTACATACTACTTAAATTTTGTATTGTTAATGGATGTAATGTTGTCTAACGGAAATTATCTGGTTGTTCTCGATGATTCTCCATTGATCAAAAACCATTCAAAACTGAAATTTGCCAGCTTCTTCTTTATCATGTCTCCTTAATACACAGGCTTGATGATTGGGGTCAATAGCAATACATCACCACATATCCTCAGAAGTCGTTACTCAGAGGCAATCCAGCGATATGCTGGACATACTATCTTATTCACTAATGGCGAAATGACACCTGATGAGCCCCAACTTCCATGTCACTAGACGCCTACCACCTGTTGCTTCTGAGTTCACAGCTGAGCTGTGGGCAGTGACGCTGGCTATTCGACATTGCCAGCTATTATAAGTTGGAAATTATGTGATATGTCTATCACTAAGTACCATCGAGGTGATTAGGGACACATATTCATATGATCCCCTAATACAAAGCCTGCGTTTGTCACTATACCGAGCCACAACATTGGGCACAAACATAATTTTTATGAGGCGACCAAGCCATGTAGGTATTCACGTCAATGAGTGTGCTGATGCCCTAGCAAGGAGAGCCATTGGTGATGACTCCATCGAAATGTTGCCTACATGCAGCATAAAGCCAATTCCATCTGGCTCAGCAATGTCACTGGTCTGCGTGGAGTCCTTCAGTATCTTTGCCCAGTTGATCCATTCGTGACCTACCTTCCAAGGAGGGGCCGAATAGTGGTCAATCGGGTAGCCACTGGCCATACCTGTCTTACTCACAGACACCTGCTAGGTCCATTTTTGGAGGATTGACCAGCCCCTAGGAACTTAGGGTCCAGCATTCACTCCCTCAGTGGGTTGATGTTGTGTCCGGACCACACAAGGTCCAGTCCCTGTTGGCGTACCTGTAAGCCACTTAGCTTTACAACGAACTGTGATATTCTGATCTGTGATATATTTATTTATTTATTTACACTTAGTCATACCTTTATTTAACTAAGATGTTAGTATTTATCAATATATATTTATCAATAGTATTTATGTATTTGTACGGCTCATCTAGTCGTAGTTTAGTTTTATTACGGGGTATTTTTATCCGCAGTAGGGGTTATAAAGTGGTCTTCGCTGTATCCTTTGAGGTAGAGTGCGGTGATGCCTCGCTTTGCGGGTTATTATTATTATTTCTCCACCTCCAATCTGCCAGTGGAGTCCGTGATGGCAATCTCTTTAGTGACAAACGGTTGAGACGCGGCTTAAATTCTTTAAAAAAAAAAAAAAAAAAAAAAAAAAAACCCTGATAGATGTGAGCGTCACTAAGCCCACAGCATTAAACCAAGGTCTGTGTTGCTAAAGGAGAAGGAGTTCGTCATCCTTCAAGCTTTATAACTATTAATTTCTAGGAGGTAGGTACTTATGATGTGATTATTGTACTTACGTATTTATTTATTGGAATCAGGTACTTAATTATCATTATACTTAGTAATGCTGATCATACATTATTAGTAAAGTAAGTACCCAACCATTGCAGGTTTGGACTTTTCGTCCGACTGCCTCGTCATCAGCTGTCCTCCAAGTGCAGGATCAGAATTCTAATACTTTATTGGGGCTACCTTGCTGAAATATGAGTTGGAACATTTGTAAGTATTGCTGATTTTGGGGTTAAATTTTTTTTCCCCCATGATAGAAGAAAGTATGAATGAGTATACTTTTTTTTTTTTTTTTTTTTGCAATGTTTTCTAGAAAGGTGGTTTGGTTTAAATTTACTTTTCGTATTGCGTTAATGGTGGTGACTTGAACAGATTCGGAACAAATGCCATATTAGATGAGTAGGTAAAATAACATATTTGGTTGTGGTTGGTCCGTGAAAGAGAGAAGGTTAATGTTGTCTGACAAACTCTTTATTAGGCATTTGAATAATTTGTTCTAATCTCAGGAAAACTCGCTATATCGGTATTAAGATTATTAAATAGTATGATAAGTTTTAATTTATTGTTTCTTTTGATGAAGCTGATGTCTAGTTGATTGCACTACAACGGTTTTTAACAACAAAGGTCATTTCTGAAATATTCTGATTTTGGTGTTGGATTTCGTACGTGCAGACACTGTGATTATTTATTCATGAAGAATGTTAGGTTTCATCTACCTACGTGTTAGGTGATGGCAGATTTTAATTCCGAGGAGTAAGAACTGTCTAAGGATCTCCTGGGAGATATCTGTGCCAGATGAGTACGGCCATCATGGCCCCCAAAAATTTCAAAGAAAGAACTGAAGCCCTAATTTGCAAGGTGATGTGGCCAATCAACCTAAATCAAAATCAAAAATCAATTAGTTAATGCCTTTCATGGTAATGCATATGAAGGTATATGTAACTTACCTATGGAATGGCTGATCAAATTTATTTTGAGAGAATCCCAGCGAATTTCACTGGCCTGTGGATATTAGTTGTGTTAATTCTCAAGGTCTAGAGGGAGTTTGTTTAGCATTTTCAGTTCATTAGGAGGGAAAGAAGCCGCCCCATCGCTAGAGAGTTAATAAATCGCCGGATTTGAACTTAAATGAGAATCTTCGAGACCATCCATTAGTTTGAACAGGAACCTCGTTACGGGGGGAGCTTAAAAGAGGTGGATTTAAAAGAATACATAGTTTTGCCGGCAGGTTATTAGTTTTAAATGGAAGACAAACGATGATGCAAACTCCTATACGATTGTTTTAGTTTTGTTTGAGATAATATTTCTAATCGATCCCTCAAGTTTTGCAGTGTAAAGTAACGGTGCCTTGTATACTACCCCCCTTCCCCCCCTCTCTCTCTCTTTTATATGTATATATATATATATATATATATATATATATATATATATATATATATATATATTATTTTGAGGAGTTACAGAAGGTTGGAAAAAGATAGGAAACACTTAAATAAACTTACAAAATTTAGAGAATATTTCGCTGTGTCAGCGTCGTCAGCTCTAGTGAAGACTTTTTCCAGTCGTCAGCTCTGGAAGCTTTTTCCAACCTTCTGTAACTC
Source organism: Adelphocoris suturalis (assembly GCA_030762985.1). NCBI lineage: Eukaryota > Metazoa > Arthropoda > Insecta > Hemiptera > Miridae > Adelphocoris > Adelphocoris suturalis. Next base: position 12,437,367 of record CM061040.1, read on the forward strand.
CTCAAAATAATATTACACGCGAGTGTTTTCATTTTTCATCAAAACTATATATATATATATATATATAATCACTGCTGTTGAAAACGCTAGAAGCGAAACGTCCAGGTAATCTTATCAAATCACTCCTTCTGTCCTTTCTCTTGTTTCTATATATGTATATATATATGTGTGTGTGTGTGTGTGTGTGTGTGTGTGTGTGTGTGTGTGTGTGTGTGTGTGTGTGTGTGTGTGTGCTTCTTGATTAACCCAAATAAAGTGCTATATCCCCTTACAGCGAAACTTGAAAAAATGCTCATAGTAGGTATCAACATCCATATTCGAGTGTGGAAGTTTCTAATTAACGCCCTCCATTTGCTTTCTCACTACCGGTAATGAAGTTTTTTTTTTTTTCAATCGTGAAAGAAGTCGAAAAAGTTTTGTCCTCCAAAATCAAAATTTCAGCTGGCTTCTTGCGTTTTAGATTTTGCTGAACAATTTCGGTTTCGTGTCTGTCTGTCAAAAACATTTGTTAAACAATACCAAGTTTTGATTCGATTTCGTTGGAATTTTCGGGGGCTGCGTGGGTTAGCTCCTGCACGGGCCCCTATAATTTTCATTTTTCGGATCAACAGTAGCCCGTACGGATCCGCAAACATCTGCTGGCCCGATGTCATTCTAACGCGTATGCAGTTGAGTACCTATAGGTTCTACAAGAGTGCCGTATAAACTGTGTCGCGATTGGTGGAGTTAAAATCATTGAGCATACGCAAAACTAATATCTATCCCAGGCTAAATACCGAGTTTAATGGAACGATTTTGATCACATTTTCGAGAATTATGCGGGTTAGTTTCCAGACACTCCCTTATAACTTTCATTGCCGTCGTATAAATAATGCGATTTCTTATCAACTATTGGTCCGATTGCATTAAAAAACTCGAGGGGTTGGTGGGTCCCGGATGATCTCATTTGCTTGAATAGTTGGTAATAATCTAGCATAAATTGGATGACATTCCGAGAATGATATATCGATTTTAATTGAATTATCAATTATTGTAGCACATGCAAACCTGTACATAATGATGTAGGATGGCTCTTGTTTATACTATCTGATTAGTGAAGAGTACCTTCGTACATATTGTATCCTATCTCATTATTTTTTGTAGGAATTCTTAGAAATCCTATCCAATTCAATCCAGCAGTATGAGCATGAATATTCAATCCTTTGTTGTTATTAACGAAATCGGTTTATTTTATATATATATATATATATATATATATTTTTTTTTTTTTTTCTTTTAAGGGATACTATTGCCATATTATGCAATTGGATTAGGTTTGCATATCATATTTAGAGTTTTTGTCCATGATTATCTATCAGTAATAAGACCTAGATGTATCAGTAGTAAGACCTGTAGGTATGTTTTGGTACTTATTTACATAAAAATGATAAAAATAATAATTTCCGTTACTTTGGTAAATCGAAATAAAACCCATTGAGTGAACATCTTCAAAGAATCGAACGTAGGAATTTGGAACTATTCCCGTTGTTATTATTTTTCGCTCGGGGTCGGGCTGTAGATTGTCAAGGATTTCGTAATATTAGCGGCCCAGACAACGTGGCGATATAATAAATCTCGCTATATTGAAAATACATCGGGGCCATTCGTCGTCGTTCCAACGGGAGATAAAATGTTGGAGGATCGACGATTTATTGGGAGAGGGCTGTTTGCACAGTTCACCACCTTTGACACATCCCCCCCACCCCAAAAAAAGAATATTTGAATTAATTAAATGTTAAAAAACCTCCAAAAAGCGTGGGTATAGTTATTGGCAATCTCTGCTTTTGTAGGTAGGTATGTTATTATATCCTTTCTCGAAATTTCATATTGTAGCGATTTGAATCTCTCATTTCATGTATTTTTATCAAACGTATTTTATTCAATTCGGTAGCCTTTTAATCTCAAATGTATTCCTCCGGAAATTAAGCTTTGTCGCACATATAAACGAATTTCATATGTATTACCTCACTATCCCTTAGGCTGGACCTAATTTTCTTAGGTTTGTAGTAACATATGATGTGCCTGATTGCATGTGTTGATTGGTTGGAGGGGCGGACTGGATGTGGCTGTTAGATGATTGTTTTAATCGGGGTTTTCATGAACGGAGGGATTTGGAATTTTTTCTTGAGGAGACAATGTAGGTGTGGAATAAGACGGTATGGGTTGAAGGTAAGGATTCATGGGTAGTTTTTTGAAGAAGGAAACTCTGCTTAGTATGTTTTTGCTGGTGAAGAAGACTGCTTGGGTTGTCTGGAAGGGAAGTAAGGAGGACACAGCTTGATGTTGATTATTGAAAGATTGTTTTTTTATTTGATTTTATTAATTGATTTGACTGATTGTCATTAGGTTTTCAGTAGTTGCTGATTATTTTTGCAAAGCGGACTTTTTTAAAGAAATTAGGTACATATTATTATTGTTGGCTTTTGAGATTTTTGTTTAAATCAGAGATACAGAAAGTTGGTTGGTAGGAAATTGTTCTTGAAATTTACCATTTTATGACTCATACTGTGCGATTATTAAATTACAGAGCCTGAAGAACGGGACGCAGTATTCCCCGAAAGCGCTCGCAAAATATGAAAACTGACCTCCGTTTTCTCGTCCTAATTCCTTATAATGATTGAAACAGGATATCTTGATAATTTTCCTAATCTTGGACAGTGGTAGCCCAGTAGTTTGACACTACTTTTCTTTGGATCTTAAATTCATAAATTGTTTAATTTTGGCTTTCAGAGTTGTTTGTAAACGCAAACAAGGAACCTACTGCCTTTTAGCGAATTTTTGAAGAAAATTAAGCTATTGCTCTCGCCTCAAAATTTGTAGAATGTGAATTTTTGAAAACATTTTATACAGAAATCCGTTTCAGGCTATTCTGAATCATATTATGAAGTTTAACGCATTTTTTTATGTATGTATGTATGTATGTATATATGTATATATGTATATATGTATATATGTATATATGTATGTATGTGTCATTCCAGACGATAACTGTCCGTAGAATTGTGCTAGAAACGTCAAACAAATTTTAAAATGTTAAGGACACAAAACGAAAGTTCAAGTTCGTTGGCCAGCATGATCGGATTACATCTTCGGGTTGAAATTTCCAACAATGTAGTCAAAAATTTCAAAATAGCCTGTTTTTTCGATTTGTTGTGCGAAATAATTTTTTCAGCATACTAACATGTGGTATATTCGGAATCAGCGTAAAATTTCCTATAAGAATATGTATCAAGTTTTCAAAAATTTCAAAGTTGAAAAATCAGTCAAAAATCGAAATAATGCCGTTCGCTAGTTGTAAAAATCGGTAATATTTGCATGAAACATTGCCCGAATTCAGATTGAACTACTCTTATGGAAGTATCCCTGTATAACCAATCCTAGAACCATGCTGTTTAAAACGTAGGTAGTAGGTGCTTGTAAAAAAAAAAAAAAAAAAAAAAAAAATGTAATCACAACTGATGAGTTTACTCTGTGAAATATTCCGTCCTCCGATTTTCTCGGTCGCTCTCTTTAATGTTTTACGCTCAATTATTTTAGGACTTGATGTAGCTTTAATATTGACTGTGGCTTAGAAAATATCAGCCATGAAATTATGAAGAAGTTCTATTTATGTACGTACTAGCACGCAGACCCAAGGCCTCGCTCCGCTCGGCCGTCAGTAACGTTAATCTCAAGGCCTCCCTCCACTCGGCCGTCAGTAAAGTTAAGTACTGAGTTGAGTACCTCCTAATTATTTTTAATAATTTGATTCCATGTTTGTCTATCAAAATCATAAACTAAAATTTCTCTACACGATCAATAGCGACTGAAATGTCGAAGATTTCTTCAAAAATTCGCTCATGGGGTCATGCTGCATGACTGGACTTTTGTTGAGTTCTCTTGGAAATGGTTCATTGCTGTTCTTACTCAGACAAGGGGTTTTGGTGAAGGCAATCAAGATCAAAATTTCACATTAATTTTAATTTTTTTTCTTTCTATTTTTCTAGTCTTTATCGTTTCTTTGAGAGAGTTGCACACATAAGTTATTGATGTTTATTCATACGCTTGTCAATATAAATGTATGATAAGAAAGGTTAGAATTTGAAGCAAAAAGTGAGTGACTGATTAAGGTAATTCTACTTATGTATTTTTATTTTCGGTAAGTAGAAATGGTCGGTATATGCTGAGGGCAGAGGGAGAAAGAAAAATATAAACACTATTGTGAACAATTTACCGCTTATGGTTCTATGAAGGGTTTTGATTTTTGTTTCTTTTCAAGCGGTTGTAGGTTGTAGGAATACCACCCTCCTTCTTTTTCCCATCTGCCCTAAAAGTCTTAGTGTAATGCGACTTAGGTAGGACTTAGAGTATTTTATTCTCAGATAACTCAATAATTCATGTAATTTCCTTCCTACCTCAGCCATCAGCATATACCTACCATTTCTACTAACCCTATATAAAATATATTTACAGACATTGATCACCAACATTCTCTCTCTATTGGCTTCAAATTCTAGTCTAGACTCCCTTCTTTTTCTCTTCTTCCCTACAGATCTCAATGTAATGCCAGTGAGGCAGGACTGCATTAAAAATACTATAAACTGTATAAAGAACATGTGTTTTTTCCTGTGCAATCAAGGTAGTACACCAAAAGCTATGATACCTATTTTGTTTTTGCTTTCCCTCTTTATCTTTATTTGTTATATTTATCCAAAATTGTTATAGGTACCATCCATACTTACCTAACTACGAAAGTATACGTACTCCATCCTACATCTACAAAAAAAAACCATAATTGTTTACCTGATATAGGTAACCGGATAGAAATGTCATTAATTGTTTCGTAATACTATACCATTTTAAAACAAAATTTGATTGATGAAGAGTTGTGAAATATCGACTCAAAACGCATTGCAGGATGTGGAAAAATCTGACTATTCTTCCATGACGCACCAGTCCATCACGCTGTTAACTACGTAATAACTTATCCTAATAAATCACATGATGTCTGAAAATTGTAATCACCATAAATTTCCCGCAGCGGAGCACGCGCACTTAGCTTGTATTAGTATAGGTCATTATAATTTATTGAGGTACAAAGAAACCACAAGTATAGAATAAAACTCTTTTAAATTTTCACAGAGAAACGCTCGCATAGGAGTCTGCAACTCATTGGGACTTTTTATGTTATTAGTTGCAGACTCGTATGCAAGCTCTAAGAGCCACTCAGCCACCTGATCTGGACCCTGGGCATGGTAAAGAAAATGTCTTAAAGAGGCTACATACGAAATTGCAGCTTCCTAGAGTGCAAAACAGAAATTATCTTTAAGAGCCACTCAGCTGATACGGACCCTGGGCATCGTCAAGTAAATGTCCTAAAGAGGCTACGTACGAAATTACAGCTTTCTAGGGTTGAAAGTATAGAAATTACCTATTAAAATGATTTAACCACGGCTTCACAAATCAAACCGTTCTCGCAATATTTGGATCACCTGCTATAAATCAAATCATCGAAGCACCAGATCAATGAAATCATCAGAAATTATGAAGCGGTTGCAATCTTGTTCACCGTATCAATAAATTATTGTGAATGATCACCTGAGTGACGATTATTATTCAAATAACCATGCTCATAACTCAGCTTGTTGGCCACGCACTTCGCAGTAGTTAATATGGTATGGTTGGATAAATCGAGAGCTTTCGAACGAATGGTCAACGAATTTCGTGGGATGAAGAACGACGAAGTACCATTTCCCTAGCAACGACTCGGTTGTAAGCGGAAATCATCACAATTATTGGCGCTACTTTCATCTCACTTTTCGGCGGGGGATCCATCGCTGAAACATGATTCCATGTAAAAAAAAAAAAAAAAAAAAAAAAAAAAAAAAACCATAATTGTTTACCTGATATAGGTAACCGGGCAGAAATGTCACTAATTGTTTTGTAGTACTATACCATTTTAAAACAAAATTTGGTTGATGAAGAGTTGTGAAATATCGACTCGAAACGCATTGCAGGATGTGGAAAAACCTGTCTCTTATCCTAATAAATCACATGATGTCTGAAAATTATAATCAGCATAAATTGCCCGCAGCAGGGAGCACGGGTACATTGCTTGTAGTAGTATAGGTCATTATAATTTATTGAGGTACAAAGAAACCACAAGTGTAGACAAAAGCTCTTTTAAATTTTCACAGAAAAACGTTCGCATAGAAGTCGGCAAGACATTGGAAAATTGTATGTTTTTAGTTGCAGACTAGTATGTGTTGCAGACTCGTATGTGTTGCAGACTCGTATGTGTTGCAGACTCGTATGTGTTGCAGACTCGTATGCAAGCTCTTAAGAGCCACTCAGGAGGGCGAGGGAGTATGGGGGAGGGGGAGGGAAGAGAGTGGAGGGAGGGGAGGGGATATGGAGTGAGAGGGAAGGGAGGGCGAGGGAGTGTGGGGGGGGGGGGCGGAGGGAGTGAGTGGGAAGGAAGGGAAGGGGAGATGGAAGGGAGGGGAGGGAAGGCGAGAGAGAGAGAGTGTGATGAAATTAATTCCAATTAGAAGAGATTGTTTATGAGTATGAAAATACTCATAATTCTATTCTACGCTTTATGATATAAAGCTTTGCTTCCTTCGGGTGTCCCTAGACGGCCCCATTTATTTTTATTTTTTCCTCAACTTTACTATAAAGCGTAAAATTATGGGTCCCTGGAGATGTAATGCAGTGAACGAGTGAACCAAATATTGGAAGCCCCTAGTTTCGATACCTAGTAAATATGCTATAAGTGAGGCTAAATAATTACTGTCAGTTTTCTACGTACAAGGTCTGTATGATACAGAAATAATGAACCTTTGTGTAATAATTTGCAGCGTTTTTGAGATAGGCACCCATTGAACTCATCCACCCATGGTTAATTACCCCTCCACTCATTTTGTACTCCTTCAGGAACCTGGTGATCAGACCCATTATCTATATGAGCATAATGTTTATTTATTTATTTTGTAACGAGCTATTAAGCCGTTTTATTAGCGAATTTTTGAAGAAAATTTAGCTATTGCTCTCGCCTCAAAATTTGTAGAATGTGAATTTTTGAAAAAAATGTTCTGCAGAAATCCGTTTCAGGCTATTCTGAATCATATTCTGAAGTTTAACGCATTTTTTTATGTATGTATGTATATATGTATGTATGTGTCATTCCAGACGATAACTGTCCGTAGAATTGTGCTAGAAACTTCAAACAAATTTTAAAATGTTAAGGGCACAAAACGAAAGTTCAAGTTCGTTGGCCAGCTTGATCGGATTACAACTTCGGGTTGAAATTTTCAAAAATGTAGTCAAAAATTTCAAAATAGCCTGTTTTTTTGCGATTTGTTGTGCGAAATAATTTTGCCAGCATACTAACATGTGATATATTCGGAATCAGCGTAAAATTTCCTATAAGAATATGTATCAAGTTTTCAAAAATTTCAAAGTTGAAAAATCAGTCAAAAATCGAAATAATGCCGTTCGCTGGTTGTAAAAATCGGTAATATTCTTGAAAAATTCGCTCATGGGGTCATGCTGCATGACTGGACTTTTTTTACTTTTCTCTACCTACTGAGTTATGTTCTTAATATTAGGTACTAGAGTACAAAACCCTTTCGGTTCATTTAGTTAGAAGGCGTCCATTAAGCTCGTCTCTCCGAGCATTAGTATTTGAGAAAATGGTCGGGAGAGAACATTTGACCTATGAAAACCTTGTGGGGGACAATGACACAAGGGAATCAAAATAGTTGCTCTCGCATTCGTCGGAGAGGTTCAAGCCCGGTAGAGGATAATAGTGATAGGCGACTGGCGGTTATGCCGGGAGAGGATAGAAGGATGAAGAGGTTCCATAGGAGATTCGCCTCCCTTCTCCAGGTTTCCGGCCGTGTATTTTCCCCTATCCTTTTACCCGTGCCAAGAAAAACATGTCCGGAGCCCCCCTCCCCCACCCCCTCTTCACCACCACCACCCCTCATCTCATACTCCATTACTATCCACTACTACGGACTACTGTCTGCAGCTACTGCTTCTAACAGGCTCCGCTTTCCATTAGGAAGGCCCTCAGCTCGCCCCGGCTATTACAATGAGCGCTAAACGCGAGCTTAGGACCTCACATAAAGACTAGTGGCCTAGAGATGGTTTTCCTTTTTAATCCGTTTTTCATTCTAAATGTGGTCCTCATTTTGTTATAAAAACAACTACGTAGATGATGTATTAAATTACCAATCTAATAATTATATCAGGACCTATCCTAAATGGACACTATAAATCACACGAGGAACCCCCCCCCCCCCCGGTCATAGGAAACGATTAACACCCGCATGTTACAAGCAATTACAGTTCAAATAATAGAAGACACCAAACGCACTTTTGTAAGTACTTTTTTAAGACTGATAGTTTTTGGTTTATTATTTCCAATAATAAGCCTATGTGATCGTGTAGGAAAAATTTTTTATAACCCCCCCTCAAACTTTGTCACTTTAAATTTCAAGGTGCGTAGAATCCAAATTTGAAATGTCCGTCCGCCGTTCGCCGTCCACCGTCCGGGTCATAAAAGGCCTAAGAATTTACATTAAAAACCCGTTCTTTCGCACATGGACTTCATTTGGGGTCTAGTTGGTCCTAACGTTTAACCATCCCGATCGCTTTACTCTCATAGATGCTATGGGCCAAAAACGGGCGAAAAAGTGTATTTTTCAAGGATTTGAGTGTTAGACGCACGCCTGGCACGCTTGGCAGGGGGTGGAGTGAGAGGAGGCGCCGCGGCACCTTGTGGTGGGTATAGCGTTCCTTCGAGGCATGAATATATGTTTTTTTCTAGGTCATATTTGTGTGTTCATACCAATGCTTTTCCTACTCATATTTAATAACATATCCTCTCGACTTTTCGTACGTACTTAGATAATGATATCATTAAGGCAATACCTATTTGAATAGATAGGAGCTCAAATCGAGAAATATAAACATGCGTTTATAATTATAAAAGTATAGGTTGTGGCAACTCGAAATAGGACACGCCGAGGAGTCTGGACGGGCCTTATGACCGTCGCAAGCCATCTAAAACTACGATCAAACTCAATTGAAAAAATAATAAACCTCTGTGAAATAATTTGCAGCGTTTTTCTGATTTATCAACGTTTTCGCTACAAACTACGTCATTGCACAATTCTTGCCTAGGCGGGTCTTGCCTAGCTTTCTGCCGTCATTTCTTGCTGAACCTTCGAAAGAGCAGAAAAAACAAACCGCTCAGGTTAAGAATGTGGGAATGATGTCAACATTTGCAGGATAAAATCTTCTTCCTTATAAAAGTAGTAAACGCTTAATTTTCATACCAGTGGGTGCTCCGCTCCTAGGTAATACGACGTCTTCAGCCGAATTACATTTGGCTCTCGTCATACTTTCAGAGCGTTAGGAAAGTAATCAAAATCCTAATTCTATACACAGTGTTTTAGCAAATATCCCAATAAAATGAAGCCACAAAGGCCACAAAGTTTTTTCGAAATTATCAACATCTCAATACGACGTTGAAGCAACATTTAGAATACCATAGAATGAAAAGCACGTGTGCATGCACGAAAGCGTACAATGCACAATAACATTATTTCGGAATCTCGCTAAACTGTGCACAATTTGAAAAGAAAAAGAAAATTATTTTGAAGAAATTTGAAAAGAGATTGTTAATTACCAATTTCTTTGGCAAAAAAAAAAAAAAAAAAAAACGGGTTCATCAGAAATTGTACAGACAGTACCAACCGTGTAATTAATAAGTGGACTATGTGGGTTGGCTCTAAGTTGAATGCAATGCAGGACTTTGCAGTAAGGGACCAAGCTGGCTGGATCGTTTCTTTTCAAACCAAATTTGCTATGCTATGAGGTAACACCACTAACTTGGTACCTTCTTGAAAAACGTAGGAGGCCGTAATTAATTTTGTTAAAAGGTTTTTCGATATTATCACCTTTAAGGGCACTTGGTACCCCCGCAAAAATGGCGAAATCCGTGACCCATTATCTCGGCACACGTTGGGCCGATTTTTTTAACTGATAGAAATAGCAAAGATCTAAAAATCTGCGGAATCAGATTGAAAAAATATTAATTTGCCGCATTACAATATCGAAGCCAATTTCGGAAATATCGGGTGGTATTTCAGTTAACTTCGATTATCTGTCCCGTAATTACAATAACTTATTTCGATAAACTATTCCCGCAAATTTTTGCAGTAGGTTGAGAGGTAACTTTCTAAAGAAAGAAAAATTAATTCAGTTCAGTAGATCCCAAGATATAGGGACACATTCGCAAAAAATATGCTACTTTTCAGGAGAGGCGAAAAACGAAAAAGTAACGATATTCGCGCTTCTGCGACGTTTTGGTGAACTAATATGACTTGAATATGTGTGAATGAGTTGATAACCTCAATGACTTCACACAGTCAGAGCATAATACCAACGAACCAACCAACCAGAATGACAAGATGATAACAATGATAAAATTGGTTGGCTGAATTTGAAGAAGCAGGGGCGGCCGACTATGACGCGGGCAACTTCTAAGCTGATTTATGAGACTTTTCAACTTTGTAAATATTACAAGTAATATATTATCTTGTTCAGGAATGAATCTAGTTTTATTTAAGACCAAAAAAAAAAGTTGAAAATATTTGTTTTGGGGTACCAAGTGCCCTTAAAAAGGTTTCAAACGGCTTGGATCTCTATTCCAAAACACGCGTCTTCTCCAAACCTATCCAGCGATACCAAAAACTCAATATCTCAAAAATTTTGGGTTGGATCCAAATTGCATATCTACGTCCATATATATATATATATATATATATATATATATATATATATATATATATATATATATATACATATGAAAAAGCGTTAAACTCTGGGATTTATTTCAGAATGCCTCAATTTTTCAAAAATTTTATTGCACAAATTTTCCGAGCCATTGCAATAGCTTCATTTTTTTACGAAAATTCGCTAAAAGGAAAGGATGGTAACAGGTCAAAGTAATTCGTGGAATTGTACATATAATTACTCGGATAGTCAAGGTACACGATCCTTTGATACAGTTTTCCAAGCATTGCAACCATCATGACAGTCTGCAAAACATTGGTGTTCTTACTGTATTTTTAGAGAATTTTCTTAGAAAATAAACCTATTGCAATGGCTTCAAAAATTTTAAAATAAAAATTTTCAAAAATTTTGTTCATCGAAATCTGTTTTGAGGCATTTTGAAATGATTCCTGCTTATATATATATATGTGTGTGTGTGTGTGTGTGTGTGTGTGTGTGCGCGCGCGCGTGTGTGTGTGTGTGTGCGCGCGCGCGCGTGTGTGTGTGTGTGTGTGTGTGTGTGTCTTTCCAGACGATAACTCTCGATAGAATTGAGATAAAAACTTCGTTCTTTCGCCAAAAAATCAAGCATTTCAAAAGAAAGGATGAGTTTGTTGGACAACACTTTTTGAGCACATTAAATTGGTAAAATTTCAAAAAATGTACTAAAAAAAATCACAAAAATGACAAAAAAAAGGCTAAACATCGGTGTTTTTATTTTATTTTTAGCAGAATATTACTCAAATAGAGTTTATAAACTATGAAGTTGGTAATTTAAAAATTAAAGCTCAAACCTATGCTCATAATTATAATTAAATTTCATTAAAATGTTCTACGAAATCAATAAAAATGTAAAAAATTCTAGAAATCCAATATCTTTATTTAAATAATAGAATGTAGAATGTTATTTAGAATAGAATTCTCAGCAATAAAATTGATAGTTAACAATTTTTTGCAGACAATATGACGAATTTGAGTAATAAAATTAATAGTTAACATTTATTTTGCAGACAGTAAATTTCAACTTGAGCGTTGCTAAGTGATGGGAAGCCGCAAATCATGATGTGAATATCGTAAACGTTAGCGTCTAAGACGTCCAGAATAATTAAAATTGATTTAGCGATGCAAAATAGTCAATTTTTACCGAGTTGTGTCACAAAAATCACGTGTGAACTCTGACAAGTCTTGAATAGTGGTGGCAGGAAATCATAAAATGGATGATAACACAGAGCATAATGTGCAGTGACTAACTCCTGTAACCCATTGCCATCCATTATAAAACTAAAGGAGCTATGTAAGAAATGGATGTTTTGGTTTACCATTGGAAAATGTAAGACAAATGGTACTATATTCATTTACACAACAAATCAATATACAACAATTTATATACCCAACATTTACACAACAAATCATTTTTATACCTCACCACTTATACTCCACTTAGACACGATGTACCTAAAGTCCTTCAAAATAGCGATAAAACAAGCATTTCGTTTCAACAATGAAAAAAAGTAAATAAGTAAATACATAAAACGTTTTGGGAAAACACGATTTTGAATAAACTTTATTACACTTCGTTAAATTGACTTTATTGACATTATTATTGTGATATTAGTCAGTTTTTAGCGGTTAGGATCTCGTAAGACATAAGTTGACACTTTGCAAATTGGAAATTTGTCTTCGTCCAATAAATTTAGAAAGGGCGGTGACAATATATAACAGGTTGGGACCCATTGGGTTGAGCCAGATCAGGTGGAGGTGAAACCAACCCCTCCCCTCTCCCCGTTCCCTCCCAGCAATTCTCAACATGGCTGTTGGTCGTATCACCACATCTAGACCTCCAGTGTGATGTATGGGCGTTACCACCCTCGGCGGTGTTACAATGTCATTTGCATCGAAAACATACTCAACCAGAACGATAATTACGCCTGGTAATTATGCGCAACACCTAATCCGGTTGGCCTAAACTATTCAGAAACCAGACCCTTATCTTGATCCCTGCTTCCCAAAATTAACTCCGCTCACGTCAAACTATCACGGCATCGTAAATCCACCTGTGAAACCCTGTTCCGAAGAAAACAGCTCATTCAACAAACTGCAGATTTCACAGTTGAGTTATGGAAGGGCGAATAAATCGAGCTGTCCGCCTTTCCATCCATAGCGCACGACCTTAATTATTTGGCTTTGTTTGAATTTCATTTCTCTATCAGCTATGAGACGGGATTTTCTTCTGGAAATCTCTCCAGGTCTTGGAAAATAAATTACTTCTTTCGACCCGGGCTGAAGGGTTTGGAGTTTGAGGGTCGAAGGGGCCCCTTCTTTGTCTTGATGAATCTTCAATCAACTGCTTCCATGAGGTTTTCCTTCCTTTTTCAGCACCCAACGTCTCTGGAGAGGTTTAAGGAGCCGTCCGGATCTGAAAAGCTGATTTATTCCGATCCCATTTTACCCGCATTCTCAGGTCTTTGTGTTTCACAGTAAAAAGAGATGTTCAAAACTTTGATGTCTTGAACATTCATCATTCATGCTCTCTCTACCTCGAAGCCGCGCAAAATCCTTTACTTTTTCCTTCAAAAGTTTGATGTTTTTTTATGCTCATACACTATTTCCATAAACATTCTTCACTCCAGTACAGACCACCACTCGACATTTTTTTTTTATAAGATAGGTCCGGTCTTTATCAAGAGAATGAAGAATGATCCATCCAGCATCTCTGAAGATTTCAAGATGACTATGTTTGCGAATTCTTGTAGAAAATGAAGCTATTGCAATGGCTCCAAAAATATTGAAATCAACAATTTTCAAAACTTTCTTCATCAAAATCCGTTTTGAGGCATTCTGAAACGATTCTTGAATTATAGTCGTGGAAAAGCAAAATTCTCCATCCGCCAAGCACCTCGATTTTCAGGAAACATAAAAAACTGCTGCTCAACCTGCAGACATGAACGATGTTTTTCAGTTTATTTGGTCCGGGGTGAAGTAAATAGGTAGGCTGTGGACGCTTTTGCCAAAAAACCGATTAGTTTATCAGGAAATTAGGAATTTTGTTTGGAGTTGGAGCACATTGGTTTGGTTTTGTGGTTTTGGAGCATTTTGGAAGAACATCGAATGGATTAGGAGCGTTCTGGAACAGCAGCATGTTAGGTCAGACTGATGAAAAAGGCTCAATTTGAAGATTAGGTTTAAGCATCAAAAACCAATTTATTTGAAATCATACATACAAGTATTTCATTTATCAAAATTATGAGGCAGACATTTTAAAGTTTCAGAAAAGTAGAACGAAGGAGGACAACAAAAAAACTAGTAGGTACAGATTATTTCAAGGAGCATTTAGAAAATTGCAAACAAAATTTTTGTAATATTTTTCATATAACGAAATTCCCTTCCATTACCATCACCTCATCACCCATAGGATCGTCGACTCTTTGTACCTCCTCTTCCAGAACATCATGTGGATTAGCAACATCCAGAAGGTTGGTATTGAAGAGGTCTGCATAGAATTGCAATGAAGACATTTCCACCCACCGTTCACCTTAATGTTTCTCCAGCAACTTCTTGACATCTCTCGCTTTTATAGGTTTTAGAGGAACTGAATCAGGCTTGGTTGGCGGGTGGAGATTGGCTAGACGCTGTCCTCTTTTTACAACAGATTGCGGAGAACCCAGGTCCTGGAATCTACAATTTCACCTTGGATCAAACCTGCATGATTTCTTCCTTTTGAAAGAACGAGAGTAGGTGCACTTTGTACCAATACGGTTTGAGATAGCAGGGTATTAGTGGGAATTGGAGCGCCTTGGAACAGTAAGGAAGTTGAAGCGTTTTGGAACACCTCAAACATGGGATTTGGAGCATTCTGGAACAAACCGAGTTTTTCAAACGCATTTTTGAGCTGGATTTAGTGCGTTTAGTAACGAATCCTTTACACCATCTGTAGATGACGCGAAATAGAAAACAATGGCGTAGTAGTCTCAACTTTTGTACTTTTGGCGCATGGAGCATTTTGCTTCTGCACGACTCCATTATATATATATCATATATGTATATGTAGGTATATTTATATAATGTGCTTATCCCTCTGACCGGAACATCATTTTGTACCCTGTTACAGTGAACATCAGTCGTAATGACCGCTATTTCGGAAAAGACGATTTAGGTATTATTAGTGGTTTTCTTTTGCTGGAAATTTCAATCTTTGTCAATCAATGTATCCTCATCAATAACTGCTAGTTGTTATATACGAGAAACCGTACTCGGCCCCTGAATGGTGCTAGAGTCTCATCAATCGTCTTGTGGGCTCCTGGCCTGGATGGCATAATTCGCTTGACAGTTTGTAATAAAGTCAGTGAACATTTCTGAATTGCATGCCGCCTTATCTGTTTTTCCCCCTCTGCTCTGGTAGTACCGTCATCGAACCTCAAAGATCTAAAAAGTGCTGAACAACTTTTTTCAGTCATTATGGCTCGAAATATTAGACGCGCAGAATAGTGATTAAAAATAAGGAGGCTAGTGATTCGGGAGATGACTCGAAAATGGAACAAAAAAACCGTTAGGTACTACAAACAGCGCATCTATTTCGTATCGGGTTGCGTCTTTATAACAATCGGAGTTCTGTTTTTGAACGCATTTGTTCCAATTTTTTATTGGTATGAACCACGATTTTGTCGACAATTTCTTGCGTAATGAACAAACGCAAAACTTGTTCTGGAGTAGGTTTTGTACCTAAAGCTTGCGCAGAACCAATCAGTTTTTCCAGCCGTACTTGGTGCAGACAGGACATCCGTCATTATGATCGATATGAAAATCGTGGTGCAGTCGGAACACCCGACATTTTGACCTGTATCTGAATTATGCTCCAGATGGAATATCGGTAATAATGACCCACTAGGTTTCAAAGAAAAATTAATCACTGCTGAATGACGAGTAACAGCACACCACCGAAGCTACCTGCGTGGACGCAGTGAACCAACTGAAGGTGTCACAGAAGGCCAGTTCCCTGGTAACGACACTAGTGCCCTGAGCGGTGATTAAGTAAATCATATCCGTCAAAATGACGGATGTTCCGGTCAGAGGGTTATGAGTCATTCCAAATAATAACTCTCCTTAGGATCGAGATAAAAATTCCGTTCCTGCACCAAAAATCAAGCTTTCCAAAAAGCTGCTCCAGAAAGAAAAAGTGCCACGAACCACTCAAGAACGTCAGTTAAGTGAGTGAAAGAGTTTAGGACTCAACTGGCCTCTGCAAGGATACGATATTTTCGGATTTCGGATGAAGGAAAAGAGGTTCTTCCCAAATTAAATACCGATTGGATATCACTGGTTCCTATTACTTGGTTCCTATTTTTCTTTTTTCTGAATAATGTATTCAAACATTATGGGTATGCGTTGATTGGGACCTTTACATTTCTCGTCAAAAAAAGGAGGGTAAGAGATGTTTCCCTCATTTGAAAGGGAATTATTCCCTCTCATTGGGTATGAAAAAACACCTGCGTAAACTTGTAAATGGCCTAAACAATCACTAATGGAAAGGGGCTAGTTGAAATGAATGAAAAAGTAACGATATAAACATTTTTTGAGAACCTGCAAAATCCTCCGGAATACGCATCATCAATCATCAAGTAATAGGTTCTTGATTCAACAAGTCAATGAACGTACATCACGGTGGAAGTAAGAAAACGTTTGAAATTACCTTATATCAAGAAATAGGTTCTCTGTGCCAATTTTTCGATGTAAAAAAACCTAACAATATCACAAAACTTGCAGTAGAAATTGCACGTTATCTTTATTGTTTATCGTGAGCACGTTTCTTTATTTGGACAGTTAAAATTATAACAAGACTTTACAAAAAAAGGCCTTTCTTTCCTTAAATGGTTTTTTTTTCTTCACATTAATCCCCAACGTTTCTAACAAGGAACTGGGGCTTTTTAAGGGAGACAAAATTCAGAATAGCAAATTCGAAATTTGTAAAATAAATATCTATTGTTTTCTCATATTAATTTTTTGAGATGAAAAGAAAACATTGAACTCGATTTTTATCACAAAAAATAAAACAATAAGTATTTATTCAACAAACTTTGAATTTCATATTTTGTATTTTATGGGGAGAAACATTGGAGAGTAATTTATAAAATAAGAAAAAATTCAAGGACAGAAAGGCTTTTTTTTAGAAAGTCGAGTGATTTGAGGTCTAATTATTTACAACAATTTTTATATTTTACGTTTTAAAATTGATTCTAAGTATCCTCTTCCCGATTCATATTGGTCAAAACCAATTGGCATCATAATTGTAAATTACGATTATCATGACATTGTACTAAAGAAATACACCCTGGATTAGGTATTATAAATATAAAGGTAGGATGGTTAATTAGTGGTAGAAATCCATAAGAACTTTTGAAATGGTTAGCTTTCCACCTACATAACCGAAAATAATAACAATCCTGGCGATTTAATTTCTAGCCAAATTCTTGCAACTTACCTTACGAAGATTAGAAACTGAATGGAGATAACAAGAAGAAACTTTGGGAACTTGACTGTCTTGGAATAACTGAAGCAGCAACAGAAGGAGAAGGTTATAGGTTACAACACATCAATGAATTAATTGAATTTGTAGGAGGGAGGTATTATGTGTCATGGCCTTTGAAAATGTATCCCTAGATATTACATCGGGATATGGTTTGGCCCTCAGAAGATTCAATTAATCGAGAATCAAATCAATTTTTATTGTTTCAGGCCCTTTACCCATAAAATGTAAATTTACAAGTTGTCACATCACTTATATTATTTTTATATTGAATCAACACCTGTCAATTATTTGTGAATAAACTTTCCAATTCTAATATTCGCTGTAATATACTGGAAAACCATGAGGAGTTCGTCTTTACTTTATCCGCTTAAAATTACATTAACACTTCAAACGGAACATTTACCTCTTAGGCATGTGCGTTCCACTTTTTCGCTGCTGTACACCGTGCCGTCCTAACGCAACCTGTCTCGTCTTCTCCCAGGAGTTTGTCAGTCGCCAAATGGTCATAGATAGATAGATAGATAGATAGATAGTTAACGTGCATATATTTAAGAAAAAAAAAATTAAATAACACTTACGCCTTAGCACGATGGCCGTTTGGCGGAGGACGGCCGTTGCCTTACATAATACATATATTAGAATTTTGCTTATAAGCTCAATCAGATCCTAGTTGATTTAAGCATTTTATATTGTATTGTACTAAAATCAAGACTAATCAGAGGAAACGATTCAACAATTAAATTACACTCATAGCCAACATCTTACAATCCCATCCATACTAAGTACATATTCTTACATTACATTAATATATCACATTTTAAATTTTATATAATTGAAGTATTTTTATAACTGTAGTATTTAAATTAAGCATTATAGGTACCATAAATTATTGTCATATTATTCATTTTCCTCTTATTGTATAATTCCATACATTAATTGAATATTCTAAGTATGAATATTGATTGACCATGATTCACAACGACACCACGGGAACTTTGCATTACACACTCCTAGGCTAGCTTCCTCTAAACTAATCAAAATTGAATTCATCAATTAGAAACTTTCCTTATGACCATGCTGCTCTAAAGAAACGATTCAAGTTCCAGTAGTACCCGTCTTCATTGAGGATCTTGATGACCTCCTGGGTGGAAAGCTGCGGTTTCCCCAAAAATTGGGTCCTAATGCTACTCAGAATGGTTCAACTTCCCAAGAAGTGCTCAGTGGTGTCTTGCCCCCCTAGGTTGCACATAGAACAGAGCTGCAGAGGTCGTAGTATTGGCACCTTTTCCGTCTTGTTCTTTGGTTCGGTTTGGCGACAAGTCCATTTTTCTGGAAGTTACCCTGCTAATGCGGCATATGTTCCTTTGTATGTGTGTGGATTTCCTGCAAGTCCCCTTTTCCTAGGAGTTATCCTGAAAAGCCTAAAAGGCAGGTGTTCCTCCTAGAGTGGGTCGAAAAATCTCGAGGTACTGCCTAAAAGGCATATATGTTCCTCCAACTGTTGAGTTTAGTTTATGCCTAAAAGGCAGGTGTTCCTCTAAGTGCGAATCGAAAACGTGTTTCGTCCGAAGTGTTCTTCTGATTTAACTTTCTATTTCCTAGATAATGTTTTATACACACCGCTAATCGAAGACACTTACATACCACGTGGCGTACTGTCTCCTGCGCTCCCACGTTGCATAAAATAGGGGACATTTTGTTCAACTTTTATTATGAGTCTTCTGCTTAAATAGATAACCGTGTTTTATTATTCATTCTTAATTGGGCCAGCATTTTTTTTTTTTTTTTTTTTTTTTGTATAATAGGTATATTGAGTTCTAAGTAGTGTATTGGTTTGAATATTTTCGTAGTCAAATGTTTATAATAGTCACTATAATAAGAATACCGTATGAATTCATAATTGTTGTACTCGTATTTTGACCTCGTAACATAAATTTGAATAAAAGCTGAACGTTTTTCTTTTATTTCTTTTGGGTTTTGATTTTCCCAAATTTCTTGCCATTTAGTCCAATAATATTTTACTAAGCTTTTCGGCCCAGTTGTATTTTTCCATACTGTTCCGTTAACAATTGTTTTCACCACCTGTTTATAGCAAATTTGGGGATATCCCGTCTCCCATACTTAGGATCTTCTCCCTACTGGGTACTCCCTACTGAGTATATTAGGGTACTCCCTAAGCAGCGATCAAGAAATTTGTGCCCCAATTTGTCTCTTTTGTTAATCATATATCCAGGTGTCCCATGTAGTAACATTAGAACAGATTTAATGAATTTTGATTGAACTTTTTCAGTCTCGTCCCAGTAACGTAAACTCCAGGTTTCAGTATTGTACAGTAGAACGGCACCTACCAAGGAATAAAATACGCGACAGGCGGATTCCCAATTTTGGTATTTGCTATTAACCAAAACTTGCTTTGCACCTCCCCAAGCTCTCATTGCCTTTGATTTAAGACTAACCATAGCTTTTGAAAACAATCCAGCGGACCCAAAGGAACTCCAAGGTATATATATTCTGATGCTACTCATACTGGACAATGAACAATAAGGAATCCATTTCCTTGTTCCAACCCCCCTCTTCTACCAACCAAGTTGTTACGTCCCCCTCTTGCATTCTATCGCGAAGCAACGATATTCATTCATTCATTCTTTGTTTTTTTTTTTGTCTTTCTCGAAGGTAAAAAAAAAACAGAGTAAACAGCTGAACGTAGCACAACACCCGCGTCACTGCCCGATGAGCTCGGGTCGAATTACGCAATACCAGCGACCTTCCAAAGTGACCTGATTTCAGCTATTTGATATATTTATTATTTGATGTATTATTTATATTTGAAAATATAAATAATTTCGAAAAACGCTGTTTCACTAGTCGTTTCAAGAAAAATAAAAGTACTTAGGAATTACTTCCCATTCAAAAACCATGCACCTCTATCAAAACTCAATTTTGTAGCCTCACATTAAACCACCAACCTCTCTCGTTATTAAATCAGACACGAGTAAACTTATTCGAAAAAATTGTGATGCAATATTTAAGGAATAATAATCGGAGTATTGCACAATTAATAACAATGTACCACTTTTAAACCGAATTCCATAAAGTCGTCCAGTAGTTTCTGGGAAAAGCTTCGGATAGCGTACGGCAGCCGGACGGATTTTTTAAATTCAATTTTTGGATTCTTTGCACCTTGCTTGAAACGTAAAACAATAAATTTTGAGGGTGGTTAAAATTTTGTTCTTGGTCACTTACAAAGGTTTATTATTGAGAATAATAAACCGAAATGGCGACTAAAAGTTTTAATATACTAGAAAATAGTTTTTCTTACTTTGAAACTGGTTTCTAGTTCTGGTTCGAAAAACACTTGGAAAATTGGTTGTTGAAGCATTTTTCTCCATTTGACGTAAAGTTGAAGGAAACACATTCTTTAGGGTTTCTATGTCGGTAGATTGGTACATAAATAAATGATGAGATAACTGGAACAAATCAAAAGCGCAAAATCAGTCGATGAAGGTTCATTTTAACTAGGGAAAAGTTGTAAATGAACAAATTATTCAGTGTTTATCGTTTGACGTCGTAACCGGGTTGTTCGATTTACTGTCTCTTGACACAAAGAAATGGAGGGAACGATAACGTTTCAGCACCTCCGAGTTCGTGAGAATTTTAAAACTAGTTTCCGCGTCGTAAGGAAAGTTCGATCTCAAGGACCGTTTTCCTTCCTGGATCATAGAAAATTTCCATCCCGCTGAACCGGAGGCGAAAGCAATCTTATCAGGAAACTTCAGACAAACTTCCGCTCCACTGGCCAACTCTCGAACTCAGAATAATGGAAAGCGTTTCTTTCGGGAATGCTAATGATGTTCTCTTCTCCCAACTATGCTTTTTTGCGCATTTATTTTCCGCGCAGAAAGAAGGACGGGACGGGTTTAACAGATCCTCATGGATGTCGCCGAATAACCGAATTTCTTCCTCACTTCAGGTTAGAACAGTTCATAATATGGCGCTGGGCCTTGAAAAAAATTGACCAATACCGTTGTATTCATTACTTAACAGATGTGATTACACAGTAATATGAGGAGAATTGAGTTACAATCGATAGTTGTACCCAACTTCACTGCCAGGAAGATTCTTGAATGGCAAATTTAAGTTTGCTGATAAGAGGATGTGCAGAAATAAAAAATATAGTGTTGATTTGCTGTAACTTCCTAATCGTTTGGACCTCATCTGTGTATTAGAAATCCAATGATAGATTTGCAGACGTGCAGACAAAATTATTGATTGTGCAGTATGGCTTTGGTAGAGGTTATTGAGTTTCCTTTACGTATTTCATTGCTGAACAGCATACAGAGCTCAAATTATTAGCTAAGAAAATAGAATTTATAAACGGCATTAGTTGGCTATACAAGGACGTTGTTTTCTCCTATCTTGAAAGAAGTGGTTACTGTCGAATCAGTTGGACAACTACCTTCAACTACCTTCACGTGGACTCCAGTTCATGTGATGGTACCTGATACCGATGGTTGATGCGATTGTATCATTGAAATTCTGAAACCTTCGCAGTAGCTACATTGCCCGAACCGATGTCCACCGTGGTTCTCCAGATCATTTGAAGGAAACCTCTATTGTAAAGTTGGAATTACTTCTGTTTATAGCTAGCCATTAAAATTTTGTTGCTGAACGAAAACGGGGTTAATATATTTTTTTTTTCTTTATGAATTTCAAATTTGGATCGTGCTCTGAGTTAGAGATATGAGTGAACTGGCATCTGTGCGTCTCGTTGCCAAGGTTTATTGAAAGCTTGACAACTGGATTACAATGCTTTATCGAAAGCTTGGTAATGCGAGACTAGTGTCTCGCTCGATGCCTTACATTTACCTTGACATTTTTTTATGGTTTTGAGTAGTTCCTCCTTCTAGATTCTCGAAAACGCTGCAACTAAGGATACTCCTGAGGTTGTAATCTTCAAGATATCCATTGGTTGGAGGAGGTTAATCGCCTCGCCTTTTCGTAGGACTAACTACTCCATTTCTATCCCTCACTTGTCATATGGTAGCAGAGCATTGTTTTGAACCACTCCCACTCCATAACTCAACTCCACGAATATTGACTGTCCTGATACTCCCCCCCCCCCCTCCCATCCATAGGGAAAATGGGCAATATACCCAAAACTGTTACCAATAAAAATTTATACACATATCCATGCCCTGCCTACTTTGAGCCCCCTTCCACTCTGTCTGCCCCCCCCCCCCCCCCCCCCGGTTTTTGAAAGCCCCGGGAGTGTGATGGATAAGAGCAGTTCCTCTTTCTCGATTCTTGAAAACGCTAAAACTAGGGATATTTTTGAGGTAATTCAACCTTCAGAATATCCTCTGGGTGTAGCCGGTTAATCGCCTCTCCCCTTTGATGGAGGAACTGCTACATTTCCATCTCCTTCATTTTCACAGCTCAAAAGGTGCCATATGGTCATATTATGACAGTATAAAAGTTCGGTAATGACTGAAAAATGTATTCAGGTGCCGCTTTGGCCAGAAAACCCTAGAAATTGAAAGACAATTCATACTTGATTTATTTATTTTTTTAATTTATTATTTGAAATTTCAACTTTGGGTAGTGCTCAAAATGGTCCCCAACGGCGTGATAACCCCCATGATCCTCTAATACGTATGAATGTGTGAAAATTTGGTCATTATTTAAAAGTTTAAAATTTCTTTAGCTGTCGCGATGAACATTAAGACTAGATTTATGAATAAAACTCATTTGTATTCAATTTAGTAGTGCTGCGGATGAATGATTAAATTAAAACATTGATATGATATTCTACCATGCATCACAATTAATTGTTCTGTAACATTTCTATCAAGTAAAATCCATGAGAAAATAATCGCTGGACTTAAATAAGTTCACTTCAATTCTTCAAACGTGTTTTTTTTTTTTTTTTTTTTTTTTTCTACAAATTTTGACGACGCTACCCAGGCTACAATTCTCAACCGATTTTCGTAATTCTTATTTTGTTCGATTCCAACTAGTTGTGATGCAAAAAACGCTGTCCATGTTGCAATGCTCAACCAATTTTCTTAATTTTCATTTTTTTCCAAATTACAAATTACAATTACAAGTTACAAATTTTATCATGGAAGGTAGTGAATAGACAGGGTAATAATGATAAATCATGATGTTATTGAACTATTCTCGCCCTTTTTTTAAGTGTATTCATTAGGAATTTGTTGTAGTATTGGATTATATGTCACGAGTTACAAATATCATGGTGTAGGGGATAATAGCGACAAATATTGATGTTTCAACTATTCTCGTTGGTTCTCGTGATCCTTTTGTTCTCAATAATTATGAATTCCTGGTTATGGAAAATATGTCTCGAGCTCCAAATTGCATCAAGGAAGAGGGCTAATGGCGGGGTAACATCGATAAATCGTGATATTTTTTCTATATTCATCTGGTTTCCGTGACAGTTTTTATTATTTGTTCGATCCAGATTTTAGCCATCTATAGAACCTAGGATGTTTCATATTTACTGTCGATTGAAAGGGTAAATAAGATGGGGGGGGGGGTTTGGTAATCCCGAGAAACTATTATATTTTCGTATCTTCTCTATTTCAATTCTCACCAAAACTCTATGTACAATCCATTTATAGGAACGCCCCTGCAATGCAAGCATCACTTACTAATATGCTTTTTATAACACTTTAAATATTGATTTCTGTTGTTTCCCCTCTCTCCGCACCTCTATACCAAAATACCATGTATTTCATTAGCAGAAGCACCGAAAAGATAAAAGATACCATGAAACTTCATCAAACAGAAAATAGTTAGATACAACATCATTTTCTCTGCTCCAGCTTTTTACGTTCCATGCGATAGTCGTCCAAGTTGAGAAAAAAAAAAACACTTCCGAATATCACTGGGATAAAATCTTCCCGTATCGCCGATTTCAGGGGCTTACACACCTTTTCGACATTTATTACTCTGGAGAGAAATTGCCACTTGGTCTGCTGGGCTTAGTTAGGGTGGTGAATGCCCTGCCACCGACATGTTGCGTGAGGTGTACACCAGCTCAATGATCTTGTTTTCCAAATGGGATTTCTTTCCTTCGTCTTTTCCGACAAACCCATCCAACAAAACGTTACCCAGTGAGAAGTTCTCGAACATAATTAAGGGGTTTCAAATTTCATTATGGTAGAGGTGCGTGGAGGGGGTAATTCCGATAATTTGTTTTCACTATTCTCATCCTGTCTCCGCCATTATATCTCTGTGATGCATCAAAATATTTGTTTCAAGTTTATGATTGTTGCATAGGAGAGGTCATTCTAAATACCCATTACATTTTCATTTTTCTCATGTTTTTTTTTTTTATCTTTCTCTCTTTTTCATTTTTTGTTCATTTGTTGGACAAAAAAAGGGGATTTATGTTTTTATCACTTATTATTTGTGTGGAGGAGTCATGAAGGGGGCAATTTAATTTAATACCTATTTACACTGTTCTCAAAAAGGTTTTATTTCTCACTACCGAAGGCAGAGAATCTTTGTGTTCTTGATTGAAATCGAAAAAGTTATTGTCCTCCAAAATCAAAATATCCACTTGCTGTTTGCGTTTCAGAGCTTGCTGATCAATTTTGGTTGAGTATCTGTTTGTCTATGGTAAATCCTTGTCACGCCCAAAACTACACCAATTTTCAAACCGATTCGGATTACATTTTCAGAGATTGTGCGGGTTAGCTTCAAGACAGTCCCCTATAATTTTCAACGACGTCGAATCAACAGCAGCCTGTGCGCGTGTGCAAATGTGAATTTCTGATAACTTCGTTTCATCATCATCTGTTTGTCTGATTTCGTTAAAACACGGTAGTTGATTAAGCATATAGTCTAGAAAAATGGCCTATGAGTTATATCACGATTGGTAGTGTAATAATCATTGGGCATGCGCGAAATAAATATCGATTGACTCAGGCAAAACTCCGAGTCTATTTGAACGATGTTGATAAAATTCTCAGGGATCGTGCAGGTTAACATTTAGACGGTTCCCAATAATTTTCAACGCCGTCTTTTCATCAGTAGCCTGTGTGCATGCAAAAACGTTAATTTCCTACAACTTTGATTTCTTATCGTCTGTTAGTCCGATTACGTTCAAACTCGTAAAGTAGATGGGTATATGTTACAGGAAAATTTCCAATGAAGTATATCGCGATTGGTATAGTAATAACCGTAGCGCATGTGCAAAACTACCGATCTTTGTGAAAATTTCAAATATTGTGCGGTATGGCTCGAGACATCCCCCCATAAATTTCATTGCCGTTGGATTAGTAATAGTCTATGCGCATGCGCAAACATTAATTTCGATTCGTACTTTGTTCTTTAAACTAATGATATATACGTCCATATTACAATATGTGATTTTACTACCCACCCAACTTGACAGCCATTTTTAAAAATTATTTTACTATTGGACGGCAATAATCAGAAAACAGCCAACCACGAAAACCTAGGTACAATCGGAATTCTTTTTCCCCTCTCGACCCTAATTGAATACTATCATATGAATCAAATAATATGTGGATGGTTCCTTCCTGAGAAATGTGAGATAGCTGTACAGAAAACCTAAGTGATGAACCACATCATCTGGTTCCATTCCGAGATATCTCAGCCGCATTACTGATACTTCCCTGATTTAGCAAACCAAGATTCTTAAATAAAGGGCATTACCTATTAAACTAGAGGGCCACCCCCTATAGGCTTCGCCAACCAAACCCCGCCATTGCAGCCTTACTGGCCGCCAGTTTCTAACAGGGCACCCATTGCGGCCTGACGGACTCCATTTTCGGCCTGACAGGCCGACCATTGGCCTGATGCCAATCAGTATCCAATAATACTGTTTAATAATAATCCAATTTATACTTACTGTCCCCTCATTGGCAAGATTTATACTGCCTACCTCCTTAGCAGATTTATACTGCCCATCTACTTGGTGAGATTTATTCTGTCTGAGTGCACATTGCGGCCTGACGGGCCGGAGGTGCCGGCGGGAGAGCAGCCAAAGACAGGAACCGCCAACACCTTGGAAGTTGGAGGCGGGCGAAGAAGATTGCGAAAATCCCTCTCCTAAAACGGTGTATCCCTCCCTTTGTTTTTTTTTATCTAATAACGTTTTTTTACACACTTTCGCAATTTAATCGAATATGGTTTGAAATTTTTGAAAAATGAGGTTTTACACAACAGTCACGAGATCCAGACCTTGAATTTGAGTACCAATAAATCAGGGTTCTGTTAAGCCGAAATGGCCGATCAGTATCCAATAATACTGTTTAATAATAATAACCAAATGTATACTGCCCACCCCATTGGTGATATTTATTCTGGCCTTTTCTTTGACGAGATTTGAACAGCCCATCTCCTTTGCGAGATTTATTCTGACTGAGGGCCGGAGGTGCCGGCGGAAGCGCAGCCTAAGACAGGAACCGCCCGCACCTTGGAAG
Organism: Adelphocoris suturalis; assembly: GCA_030762985.1. NCBI lineage: Eukaryota > Metazoa > Arthropoda > Insecta > Hemiptera > Miridae > Adelphocoris > Adelphocoris suturalis. The sequence continues at coordinate 12,464,232 of CM061040.1, forward strand.
TTGGTGGCGGGCGGAGAAGGTCGCGAAAATCCCTCTCTTCAAACGAAGAGGGCCACCCTTTGTTTTTTGATCTAACCACGTCTAACCAAGTTTTTTGACCAATTTCAAAACTTTGGAAAACTATGGTTTTTACACACTAGTCAGGGTATCCAGAGCTTGAATTTGAGAATCAAATTAGGGTTCCTTTGAGCCGAAATGAGAAATATTTTTGTTCCTCATCATCATCCTCGTTGTGCAGTTTTATTATATAGAATATATGAACAAAGAAATAATTCTAAGCCCAATGAGCAAACCAAATATTATTTATTGAACATAACAAAATGATAAGGATAAGGCCGGTATTGAAAAGGGTTTTCACCGAACCAGGGGCGTCTCTAAACGAAAAGAGCGAAGGGAGAAGTAACACGAAATTCCCAATTGAACCAAAAGTTTCCTCAGCTCCTAAAAAAGATTATAAAGAGGAGAAAATATGAAGTATGACTAACTTATAAATAGTCACATATGTAGTCATCCTACAGTCAATATCTTTTGATTTTAAGTACCTACCAATTACAAATAAATGACACTTCTGTAAAATGACCATTTTCATGGGATTTATTACATATACGAAAATTTGAAAACAGATTATTTGTAATAAGACCGCAATATTAGTCTTAGAGGATGACAATAATCATTGTCATAATTCGAAACTTGGAGTATTTATGTTTAAACGACCTGGATAAATTTTCCAGATATTATTAACAACACAAAGTGATTTGATCAGGTGTTTATTGTAATTAATTGATAACATGAGAAGTAACGATCTCTCATTTCCACACGATAATTGTTATTGGGTGTGGATGTACCGATTTCTCAATTTAGACCATGCTCGTACGATTCTCATAAATATATTTTTGACATTATATTTGGAACACAGGACACACACACTCCGGTAGTTCTACATCTACATCAGTCAATGTATATTTCAAACTATTTTTTGTGATTCAGACTGCTGAATTTTTCCGATGAACTACAGGGTGGATCCGAATGAGTGTGAAAAATATTTTTGGGTGAAACTACAGGTAGAACACAAAAATGGATTACAATGCTGTCAAGTTCAATTTTCTATCTCAATCCGTTTTGAGGCTAGAACATAAATAGAAAACGCTGAGAAAATATGAAATAAAAAATGCCAGTATCAAGCACAAAATGAAAATAACTCTGTTTAAATTAAAATAAGTCTGTTTTAAAAACCTGGTACCTACAGTTGGGGAAATAAGGATTTGATTAGGATTAGCCTTCCATATAGGTATCATTGAATTAATGGTTTTATTGCCTCCTCCAAAATTTTCCCAACTTCTCCCAAGTCAGTGAAAACTCAGGGGGGCTCCGATATTCCCTTTCGCTGAATCATAAATCGCCGTTTTCTTTTCAATCATTTCTGTCATTCCGAATTCTGTTACGTTGTACCATTCAAATATTTTAGAAAGAAATTATTATCAGCACATTGGTTTATTTTTGCTGAGAACGCAGACCTGCTTGGTCCATCCCATAGCATACCTATTTCATTTTCCCATTTTTTTGTGGTTCAGTCCGTTCTGTTAATGCTGTCCTATTTTGCTTGAAGTATCTATGTGGTCTCTCTGTGAAACTATTTGCAGAGAATTCAAATTTCATAGTAGCGGTGAGGGTACTTACCAATAAATCCTGATATTTCCAGCCTATTCACGTGAATCTTTCTTTTTCCGATTTTACTAAGTAAAAGCAATTCATATTTCATAATAGTGTTGAAGGGGACGGCGAGGGATAAGTTCCTCGGAGCTCCTTCACGTCATGAGTCGCCCCTATAAAAATGTTTACTCAAATTTCTGGTAAATAATTTTTAGCAATGTTAACCTATCAATGAACTAGAAAACCATCACATTATTGTGCCATTGGACGTTTTACACATAATATCAAGCATTAAAAAAAAAAAAAAAAAAAAATGGAGGCCCATATTTGTACTTTTTAAAGGCTACAAGACTGAGCCCCGGCAAACCCCTCCCCCCACTCATCTCACCTAATTATTAACAAATTCCTTGGAATCGTTTAACAAATGAGATGTGCAAATATGTTGTGTAAAAATTTGGGTGATGTGTGATAAAAAATTTATGGATATTTTATTATCAAAACTTCAAAAAGTGGTACAAAGTTGTATCAAATGATGGTATGCATTAAACATGCCGAAAATTGATTTACAAATTGCAAAAAAATTTAAAAGATCAACAATTTTGTTGTGTAGCAGAATATTATGTGGAAAACTCTTTGTGCCATTAAACTAGTTGTTTCATTGCAATCGAAGTGCTCAAATTTTAAGTGGAACTTTTTTTTCAATGATGTTAAAAAAATGATGTCCAACTCATTTTTTTCTTCTTGCGATTCACATTTTTGTTTGCCGATATTTATAAAAGCGCGACAGATGCTGATGGCTGTAGATAATCAATCGTCATCATGATCTTTCGAATACTCGCTGCACGGCGGAAAAACATTATTTAGCTCTGGTCAACAACTCCAATCGACAACTTCAAATTCAATTAACCCCCGACAAAAGGACACAAAACGCCGGATTATCCCGCCTGGTTGGATATCTTAGTAATTAACGGTCGACGCCAACATGAGCCAACAAAATAAAAAGACACCACCACCCCTTGGCCACTGGGGATGACAGGCCATTTAGATCAAGTGCGGGCTAGAGGATGGTGGAAAATGATGGAAACCTTTCCCCGGGTTTTTGAACGAAAAAAAAGGAGAAAAGAGTTAGAGATAGAAGAGAAGTGGGAGAGAGTGGGGGAGAGAGCTTCAGTCGGGTGTTTTTCATTCAAAGTTGAGGATGGTCACAAAAAGTGAAAAGAAATAAGTTGGTGGAAGGGTAGAGAGGGGTGGAAGTGGGACGAAAAAAATTGTTCATTGTGTCCTGGTATTAGCTTCATCTAACCACCCTCTTCCCTCGGAAGGTTTTCCGATGCCGACGACTGTAATGGGTTGTCAATTCCCTTCACGGGAATGGCATTGTTGGGGAAATTAGTTGTTTAAATATCAATGCTCGGGAATAAATGAATTTTCGTTGAATGTTCATGGACAGTGATGAGTTTTGAAAGAGAAGTAAATCAGGTAAAACAGCAAACAGGGCTACGCTTTCGCTTGACTACGATTTACGAAATATGGAAAGAGAAAAAAATGTCATCCAGGTGGCTGTGGCACATCAGCTCACATTTTTTTGCTTGAATGCAGCATGCTAACCAATATGTATATGTATATATATATATATATATATATATATATATATATATATATATATATATATATATATAATGTATGACTGGGAAGGGACGGAAATGGAGTAGTTACTACTTCAAAGGGGAGAGCCGATTAACCTACTATAACCAGAGGATATCCTGAAGGTTGAATAACCTCAGGAATATCCCCAGCTGCTGCGTTTTAAGAATCGAGAAGGTAAACTACTCGCAACCATCACACTTCTGGAGCATTCAAAAAGGCGGAGGGGGAGGGGACAGAGTGGAAGGGTGCTCCAACTAGGCAGGGCAATGGTTATGATCATGAATTTTTAATGGTAACCGTTTTGGGTGAGTTACCCATTTTTCTATGGATGGTGCGGGGGATTGGTAACGACAGTCAATATTCGTGGGGTTGAGTTGAGGGGTGGGGGGTGGTTCAAAACCAAGGTCTGCTACCATATGACAAGGTAGGGATGGAAATGGGATTTCCTGAAGGTTGAATATTCTCAGGAATATCGCCAGTTGCAGCGTTTTCAAGAATAGAGAAGGAGGAACTAAGTACTCATAACCATCAAAAATGTCAAGGTAAATGTTAGGCATTCGCCTTGTCTCGCATTACCAAGCTTTCTTACCAAAGCACCCTAACCCCATTGCCAAACTTCCAATAAACCATTGCAACGAGATGTGCTGAGATAAGTAACAAAGTAGACAAACTTTGGCCACCTCCCGATCTCACCATCTCGAAACCAACCCCCTCTGAAAATGTTCGGGATACCTTCCACAGTGTACCCTCACTCACTGGGACGATCCCCCACTTGGCTGAGTGTGATGTCCAGACGGAAGGATAAACACCCCGATTCTTCTCTCATTACACCCCCTCCACTTGAGCGTAGAAAGGGAGATCCTACAAAAGGCTCTTCCTCATGAAAAATGTGACCTACATCCAAATCAGGTAAGATAAGAAAAAAATTCCCAAAACTTCCGTTTTGACGCATCGTTTGGGGTAATTTAGAATCATCCTACGATTACAAATTTGGCATCGGGTTAATCAGAACAGCTGCCCCATATGCAAAGAAAATAAGTGTTTAACCAACGGTACTCCGCACCCAGCGTGTCAAAATGCGTGTTGCTCTCACCACCTGATTGCGTTCGGCACCCTCGTTTTTCGGAAACAAACTATTGCATTCGGAACCATACTGCAATGAGCACCCAAGTCTTCCAAAAATGTGGTTTTGCACTGGGCACCGAACTTGCGCTGGGCTTCCGGCGAAGGTCGGCCCCTGTGCACCCGCTGTAGATGTATGTGTTCATGTGCATAAGTAAACAATCTCAGATTTCGTTCTTTTCGATGTTAGAAACGGTTCCTGAGCCGGGTTTCGGCCAGTTTGGACACCCTCCCCCCATTTTCTTACGAGCCAAGTAGCTGATATGTATAGATACTTATATTATAACGCTAAAAAACATCGAAGAAACTAGGCTGCCAATGTTAGGAAGGATGATGGGGCGAAAATGGGTAGGAAAATATATTGCCAGAAAGCAAATCAAACTACAAATGAATGGTAAAATCAACCCCTACAAATATGTAAAAAAATAAATAAAAAAATAAGAAAAAAATAAATAGAAAAAAGACGCAAAGCTGCGGCGTCACTCTAGGGATTTTTCCAAGTAACTTTTCTGTATAATTTGGTTTTTCTTAAATTTTACTTTTATTAGGTATGACGAGTTGCGAAATGAAATGACGACAATATGCTTTATACTCTATTGCACATATCACAAAAATATTTAACCAAACTTCCACACAATTTTTGTGGAGACCGGCAAATTTTCGTTTGTAACGCCACGCTATTTCGGTTCTGATTGCAAAAACTCTTCGGATCGCTTGGATGCCCAACGCAATTGGGTGCCAATAGCAACTGTCTCATTTTGACAGAGCGCATCACTTTTTCAGGCCCCGCATGCTCGGAATGCTAGGACCAGCATCTTCAGTTTTCTCCCATCCGGTATAAGTTCTTTGTGTTCCGATCTTCAAGACTTCCGCGTTCTTAAACATTCCGCTCAATCTATGGCTGGGCGTTGACATTTCTCATTCCCCAAACTCTAACCAGGGTTCTTTTCATTTTCTGATAGAGACAGGATCCTCCCCCTCATACTCCACCGAGCAGGGTGCTGAGGAAGTTATTTCCCTATAGGAGCTTGGGACTGTTATATCTGAACTGTTTCGGAATGATGAAAGAAAAGGATGAATGCGCCTTTAAGATGTTCTACTACTCGATAATTGTTCCTGTGCTTTGCCTCTAATACTTTCGTTGCTTTTGATGAAAAGCGTTAGTCTTAATCATGCAATCTCAATTCCATAGACCGTAAATCTTTCCTTCAGCTACGGGGTCAGTTGTAAATAGCGATGTGAATTTGTATAGCAGTCGATGTAAATAGCGTTCATTTGGCATATATGGTTACAATTAAGCCTCAAGGGCCCACAAAGATTGTAACATTGTAATTACTTTAAAAGAAAGAAAAACGCCGCTTTAGAATAATTTGAGATCACAATTTATATATGTATTTAAACATAAGGTATGTATGGAAAAATATGTAATAAAATCTAATTAAAAAACAAAAGAAAATGAATAAAATTGGAACAGAAAATATATATAAAATGGGTATAACATAAATTTTGTACAAAATGGTACAATATGAATTTACAATTACAGTGGACATGAATAATATTCAAGGAGCGAGGTGGCGCTCAACAAGGGTGCGAAAGCATGGAGGAGGGAGTTCCAAAAGCGAGCTCCAGAAATCAAGCAACGCCAAGATCGCACACACCCCATTATTAAAGCCAGTTTTTATAACAACTGTTATATTCGCCAATAATGAAGTACGACTGTGGCCCGGACGAAAACTACATTGAACAGGAGATAGGAGGTTATTTAATGTGATATGATCAAAAATCTGCTTGTGCATAATTATTTAAAGAGGTTTAGAAATTCCAGGTAAAATTCTAATAGGCCGCATGTCGGTCTCACACTGAGGGCTTGAGTTTTTGGGGAGTGGAATAACCATAGCACATTTCCATGCTGAAGGGAATGCCGAAGCGGTGAGCAAGTGATTAAGAAAATGAGTGACGAAAGGTGAAACATCTTGATAAACCCTATATGAAAGCCGTCCACACCAACAGCCTGAGAGTTCACCTGACAAAAAGCCTCATAATCAGTAACATGTCTAAACGAAAAAGCAGCTGGGATCCAAACCGTCATTGGGGTAAAATTTTAGGGGAGGGAATTAAATGACTGATGATTTTAGAAAGATCAAAGATATCGTCAGATCTGACCTGTACGTATCACTGCCTTGAGCGCCTTACCACTCTACAGGCATATTTTACCATCCCAGGCACTACCTGTCTTGTGTAACCATTGTCCTTCTTCACAAAACCTCCCCATTTCTCAATTGAGCATAATTATGGCTATGAGACGTATCCACACTTCATCTATCTTGACCCTGTATTATTGACACTTATACTATAATTATAGTCATTATGGGACATTTTCCTGAATGATCCGTTTTATTATTCTTTCTGCTCCTAAAACAGATATTCTACGGTATCTCTACTACTCCTTGTTTCTGCCATGGCTCTCTTTTCCTTAGCTCCGAGGTCTCATAACTTGCTTTGCTTTGCATCATAGCATTGCTCTCCCAATGCTGGACCTCCCAGCTTGGTGGGGTGGTTGAATATAAACTGTACTTAACCCCTGTTCCTACTCAACGATAGTAAAATCCTTGCAGCACGCACTATTCTCTCAACCCTCGCTAGACTTGAATGATATTTTCAGGAATTAGAGCAGTGGAAGCATTGCGGTTAATCAGGTATCCCACTGATCTCAGTTGAAGGGCAATATATTACCTACGAAAGTAACAAACCTATCTGCAGCGTATTTTGCTGTACTTATTTTGATTTTAATTAACTAAATTGAATAACATTTAAATTATTATTAATGAGGATTGAATTTGTTTCAGGTATGCCCAATCCCAAACGACAGCTGATTCTTTGGTTCATCTGCGGCGGGATAATCAGCCTCAACGGCGAATTTCAAAACAACATAGGTGAGTCTCTTATTCTTTATAGGCACTCTTTGTTAAACTCGATCATTGATTGGCACCAAAATTTTGAGGTCACAAATACATTGGTTTTGAACGTTATTCTGTAGTATTGGTGGAGCTATAGTTATACTCAACAACCAGAACATCATTGATTCATCTGCTGTAATTAATCTTTGCTGCAAGTCAATGAGTCAGGTTCAACTCAATTCCAAGTGGAGCCCATTATGCAATATTTGGCACAGTTCTTTTTCGTAAGCCCTGAAGTTACAAGAAGACTAGTAGATAAACGAAATTCGTACATACTTTTTTGTACTCCTCGCCAGCTATTTTCGACATTGGTCTGTTTTATTTTGTTTCTTAGCGGGTTTATAAAGAACTTCTAATTTTGTCTATAAAGAATTTCTTAGAATGTACATAACACTGAATGAGAAGTCCCATTATATGAATATATGATCATACAGCCGCAAAAGGTAGCCAGTGAGGAGTCAAGGGGAAATCATGTTGCTTGTTTTTACCACCTCGATTGCAGTAAATGTTTTTCTGGTACCTACTAAATGCGAAACTAGCCTTCAGTAACTATTGCCGAGGTATGCAAAGATGTAAAGATGTATACCGAACTTGATGGATGTCCATTTTGTGAAAATATGAAGTTTTCACCACTCTTTTACAAGTTCGTCGCATCGTCCAAGCTATTCAATCAAGCTGTTCCGTGAAGTGATACCATCGGCTGATCTGAGTTGATTTTTCATTGTCTTCTTCTGATAGTGGACTTCACACTTGATCTCATATATAGCTTGCTATCATCAAGAGCGATTAAGTGATCCATAGGCCTTTTCCGTCGAACGAATTGCTACTACTAAGGAGTAAAAAGAGGCTGCAGCTTCAGGGGAGGGAACAGAATGTTTTTGGTTCCAGGGTTGAAATATTTACTGATATAATTGTTCATAGTTTGTTTGCCTCGGTCACAGCAATTAGTTTCCAAAATAATTCGCAGCTGGGTCTTCGAGTTACTGAAATAGTATTGCGCTCATATCGACACAGGCGGGGAAAAACGTCCTTATGAATTCTATTAACAATAGCCTATGCGCAAACATGACAGACGTTTCGGTTATCGGGAGGAAGCGAGGAGACTTTGTAAGGGGAGGCAGTACCTAACTGGATGGGATTGTTGAAGGGTATCATAGAGAACTAATTCAAAGCTCGAAAGAGTATCACACCTAATTTTTGCCCTCATATTCCCTCTTGAATTTAAATGTTTCCGCTTCAATCTTTCTAGTACGTTGGAGTGAAAGTAAAATCATTAAAATAGGACTATCACAATTTTTATCTGATTTGTTATGTTCTTTCAGGGATTGTGTGTGTTGAGGTCCCCTCCGAATTCTATTGGTGCTAGATTTGCAGTTACATAAACATCAAAATCACATTGATGTCTACATATCCAACTTGTTTTACTGTGGACATGTCATCAGACCAATGAGAAGAGTCTAACTTCAACCATTCGGGACCGAATTCCCACAACTGGTTGTTCAAAAATTCTTTAGCTAGAGACCCTCTTGAGGCTAAGTCACTGGAATTGTATTCGGATGGCGCATAGCGGAAATTTGAAACTAAGACCTTTTGCCTGCCTGACCCGATCGGCAATATAGGTTTTCCATTTACAAGGTGACGATTTAATCCACTGCAAAACGACCGATGAGTCACACCATGCTGTAAATGATCAGGTAGCTGGATCATTGTTAACACCAAGAGATGTGCCATGACCACAGCGCCATATACCTAATTTCAATCGAGCCAACGTAATTTTTTTCGAAGGTGCCACTTTTGATTTTGTTTGGTTTGGTGACAGCAGAGATGTACTTAACAATTTTTCCGTCTGAAATAGTGAGTCGAATGTGTACTACTCCACCGTATCCCTTCTTAGAGCTATCGGAAATGCCGCGAAGCTGAACGTCAATCGCCGAATCCAAATAAACACAGTTCAAAGAGCCAAAAATGGAGCAGTTGTGTTACCAAACGTGACGGTAGTCAAGGTATACTCTCGAACTTCCTGACTTGGATCATACCGCCATAATATACCTACATTTAAAATTGAAGACTTCCCCAGAAATTTTGGTATTTCGATACATTAGTCGTATATCAGCCACCAAACAAACGTCAAGCTAGCGAAAACGAAATAAAAATATTTCAAACATCTTGTTGCTACTTGGAACGACATGGTTCAATGAAATTCCGTCTTTGTCCTCATTAAACAATTAAAAACGGCTCGAAAACGAGACAAACTATATTCATCGTTAATATACAGTTATGAGGTACATTATAATGGAAAGGGCAACGAAACAAGTTTCTACCGTATGATTTTGATCTCTATAATCCTTCGTAAGCTGACAATATATCAGGATATTCGAGTAATCGATTTTCAAAAGAGTTACCTAAATCATTTTTTTGCCAATGCATAACAGTCTCTCGAATTCGGAGGTTCACTGCGAAACGGTAATCGTACGATATAACGACCATCACGCCTTGTCACATCATTCTCAAAATGACGTTGGCACGCTAGATCTTCCTCAGTATAATGACACTGGGAGGGGGGTTCTTTATATTCTCAAAATAGTCGTATAATTCGATCCATATCGTAATTACACTATAAACAAAGGACATTAATAACATTTGCACTTTCGACATAGGCTTTGCCGAGTAAACAAAAACCAAAAAAAGTATTCATGCTATCAGGCGTCAGTTCAGGACCGACGATAGGAGGGCTAATTACAATTTTAGTCTACCATTCCGACCCTAATTGTATATCGACAGATTTATCGATAAAGTATTCAGGAATCTGCCAGTTCTAATCCTTCAACATGATGCAAAATACAAGTCGATGCACTAATTTTTTGAGACTGAACGAATTTTCATTATATATATATATATATATATATATTAGCCGCTCCGGCTCGCTCCGCTCGCCTCCACGTCCAGCCGGGGGGCAAGCCCCCCGGACCCCCCCATTAAATTACTCGCTTCGCTCGCAAAGTGTGGCATATGGGGAATGTTGCTCGCTTCGCTCGCAAAGTGTGGTATGTAGGGAATGTTGATCGCTTCGCTCGCAAAGTGTGGCTGTATACATGGAATGTATTACAATTGAAACATGTAGGGGATGTTGCTCGCTTTGCTCGCAAACGGTAGATCTCTAAGGGTAGGTTTAACTTCTGTGGGGGATGCTGCTCGCTTCGCTCGCTTGAGGAAGTTATACTGCCCACCCAACTTGGCAGACGTTAATTAAAATAGAAATTAAAAATTTTGTCTAAAAAATAAAAAAAAATTTAGGGGTGGACTACCCCTAACATTTAGGGGGATGAAAAATAGATGTTGGCCGATTCTCATAGATACCGGATAAGCACAAAAAATTTCATCAAAATCGGTCAAGCCGTTTCGGAGGGGTATGGCAACGAAAACTGTGACACGAGAATTTTATATATTAGATTTATATGTTAACGCCAACAAATAATCGTTGTCCGATTAGCAGTTGTAGATCCTTTTTTTTTTTTTTTAGCCCTAAAATTAGCCGCATATCTCGAAAGGTGAAAGATATCTTTGATCGTTGACCGAATAGTGAATTCGCGTAGGATAAGTGATCGTCAAGACGACTTCTGAACTGGTGAACTTCGAATCACCTGAAGAACATAATATGTGAACCTGAGCAACCCCTTCTACGTCCAACCCCCTCGACGCCTCTAATTCGCAGTTAGCTTGCAAATTGGCACATCCGTTTCAGTCTTCCTGTTCTCTTTGAACCGATAGCGCTAATCACCGCTCAACAACCTCTGGACAGGTCATCAGTATCCTGCCATTTCGTTCCTCAAATTCACATTGGGTCTCAGTATCCCATTGAAACGCCACTATTCTTTCATCCCTTTTTTGCTGGTTTAATCAAGGCTGAATTCATCGCTACCATACTACACTACAGATATAAATGTAAGTAAATAATATCCGAATGCAACCGTTTGCTAATTTCCAGCTCTCGTTTGCTGCGTCGTCCTTACAGAACTTTGAATGTAATTTTTCAGCCTTGGGCACACTCACAACACCTTATGTACTCGGCAGAACTTTGATGGATTCATCCTTCGTATACGCTGGGCCAGGGTTTTCCTATCTAATTAGCCCTGGAATGCCCCGTGGGGTTTGTCAAACCCCAATCGCTATTTAAAGTCAGTTTATCTTGTTGAATCCCGCACGTCTGCGTTAGGTTTGCCTTACTATTACTTTTTTCTTCATGAGCTTAGGTACCTACTTCATGTTTCTTTACACTCTTGATAACAGAATAAAAATAAAATTTGATTCAAGTGTAACTTATTTTTGAATTTTCTAACATTTTTCAAAGTTGGGGTTTGACACACCCCACCGGGGAGTTAAGTGTTGGAAATTTAGCCGGGACATTCCAGGGTTAATTGCTTCTGGATGAAGAACATCCCTGGACGGCTCCGCACGTAGGACTTTCACCGTTCACTTCTGCTCTGGACTTCGCGTCGCCGCAGGCGTCCATTCCAATCAATTCAGGGTCTGAGATTTTTTTTTATCCAATTTTAATAGGATTTGCGGTTATAATAGACTTTAGCAACAAACATACATAATTACGCACGATCACAAATATATCTAGGGCTAAGGAGCTCCTTGTTTCTTGTAATCTACTTTACCTAGAATATTACGTCTGCACCCGAAACTAATTTTGATAAATGTGTTTGTCAAGGGTATTTGATTCGTTTTGACTATTCATTTTGAACACCCCACCTTTGCGCAAACATAAAGTTGTTAGCAGAGCGTGGTTCTTGGTTCTTTTATAATTACAATTATCATAGTACCAAATGAGAAAGGTCTTGCAATTATTTTCTTTAATTTTACTTTCGAAGATTCTATTGCTGCGTATTCCATATAGCGCTTCAACAAGGTTAATAATATATATACTTTTCGTATTATTCAACATTAACACAGGTATTCAACTGATAATAATTCTATCCTTTTATAAGGAGGTACTTACCTGATTATTTTACACGTACCTACCCAATATATGCTAATTTATTTTAACTAATTAATTTCACTGTTTTATTTTGCTTTGCTTACACTGAGTAATTTGAGGATATTGTTAAAGGATTCCTTCCCTTTTAATCAAATTTACTTTATCCCATTTCTAACTTTACCTTTCCCATCTTCATCACATTACGCATTACGTTAAACACTTCCCCTATTACAAAAAATTCTTCACAAAGGCAACGCAGGCAAATTTAGATTTGTTGAGACTCATGCTGGGGAAGTTAAAAGTATCCATGAGTCGAGCGCATCTCCTAAAAAGGATCACAAAAAAAAAGATCATTTTTACAGGCATGTACAGAGCTTTAGAAAAGTATTATTCCAAGAGTGAAGAGGTTTGGCATCAAATGCATAATATCTTTACTGGTGATGAAACTAAAGAAGGTGCCGCAGCTTTATTATTCCTCTCCGAGGCTGATGAAACTTTATTCTCTTCAACTCGCCGATATAATTATGAAGCTAATGCTTATTATGAGTGGTTCTCTGCTCCCCCCGCTCCATCCTCAAGTACTTAAGCACCTGCTTCACACAGTAATACCAACGTTATTCACGAACATAAATCTGATTTACCAACTATCCCTCTTCCTAGCTTCGATGGAGAATTATTGAAATGGCCTCACTTCCGCGATACATTTAAATCGTTAATAATAGACGAAGAGGCGATAAACTCACGAAGAAAATTCATTTACTTCAAATCTGCCATACCTGGTCAATGTTTGGCTATCGTAGCCAATCTGCCTGTGGAGGAAAGGAATTTTACTGTAGCATGGAACAGATTGTACTTACAACGACAGATTGTACTTACAGATTGGACTTACAACGACAGATTGTACAAGCTCCTCCATTTGTAAGGAACGAAACAATATATAATGACCTACACCTTGAAACGCCGACAGAAATCCTAAATAAATGCTGCAACTCCTTCGTACAACGCAACAATGACCACTACAACCCTTTGGTGAAAGAAGGATCCCAGATCCCGGAAAACGTCCGTCTATCCCGCCCTCGTCACATCATGGACATTATCAGAAATTAAAAATATAATCTTATCATTTCACAAGTAATACTTTCATTTAAATAACATTTTAATTGTACATCTACAACCATGGTTGTAGATATATTTGAGAAAATAATGACTGTTTGTGCACTAATTCAATGAGGAATATTTACTGTATAATAGTCTCAAACAATAAAGAAAAAAAAAAAAAAAAAAGCATGGAAAGCACTTGAAAGTTCTTTTGACAACAAACGAATATTAGCAACAGCGTACTTGAATCAGGTATTAGTATTCAAGCAAGTCCCTAGTAAATCAAATGCCAACGCTTTGAAGGACTTTCTAACCAAGGTCTCAGAGCCTGTTTCTGCACTAAGAATATTAGAAATACCTGAAGATTCTCAATTCATTTTGTTCTTTTTAGCAATGAGGTGTCTTTACAATGGTACTAGAAAAAAATTCGAAATATCGCATAAGCATAAGGATTTCCTTACTTTTGATGAGTTGACTAAATACATTAGAGATAGAATAAACACTCTCGTGCTTGCTATAGGAAACGAAAACTTCAAGACTACGGCCCCCTTGAATTTGTCAAATAGGAAATTTAATAAGCAGCAAAGTATTTCAAAATCTCATTCAACTCTTCTTTCTAAGGAAATTCTAGATGGACAAAACTCCTCTAATAACTTATACCAATCTTGCATCGTTTGCAAATCTGAAACCCATGCACCTTATCAGTTTCCGAAATTTCTTAAAGGTACTGTTTCACAACGCCTCGATTGGTTGAAACCCTTTGATGGTTGCAAAAACTGCCTCTCATACCATCACAAAACGAGTAATTGTAGATACTGTAATAAGAGACATCATTCATATCTTCACATAAGCACTTCTCAAGTAGCACCATCAAGCGGTTCATCTTCGAGGGTACCTTCATACCGTAAGGTTGCTGGGTAAACCGAAACCCAGTAATCGACAGCTAGCTGACCCTGTAACCAACACCACATGTTGAACTCTGGAGCCAGTAATTTATTTTGCAAAATCATAAAGAAATCGTTCTTAGAATTGAGAAACGAGTCGGACTGAAAAAGGACTAGGAAACTACTTTCAAACCCATTAACATGCGTTTATAACTATGTAACTGGTCTTTTTGAGACCCCAGTATCCGACACCCCCCAAATACCATCCAGCTTACAGATAAAGGCCTTAAAAAGGCCTAAATACGTGCAGAGATTTGTGGATAAATTAATAGAACTAGAAACAAAGAAATATACCACATATATCATCGAAAAACGCTGAATACTTTACGTGACTCATAAGGTAGCGCTGGATGGTATATAGGTATACCTATAGTTTTTTCAAGTTTTCACGGTAAATAGTCCGATTTCGATTATTCTTAAGGGAAACTACTAGTTTTGAATTTCCCCATAGGATCGTTCCTCTGAAATTTTCAAATTCCAAATTTTTCAAATTTACCTACCATTTAACGATTTTTCTTCCAAATTTCGCGGTCTGTGGGACCTAGAGGTTTCGAAAATAGAACGAACGCTGCAAGAATCATTGAAATCAGTCAATTTATTGGCCGAGAAAAGTTGATAAAACAGTTCGGTCGTATTTTGAATTTGGAGGAAGCTTTGGACCGTTTTCTGGATCAGATAGAGTTCTCGCGTCTACAGCTAGGTATCAGTACGTTCGCATCACCCACCTTTCTTGCTCTTTTGGTTGGAAAGGCGCCAGTCGGTCTGCTTTCGGAGACCTTACGGTGCCCCTTCAATAGATTCAGGTGCCACCATAGGGGTTGAAGAAGGACTGACCTTTATCATGTTATGGTATTCGATTTTGTTGCTGAGCGACCTTGATTATAGCGAAAATTTGAAAAAAAAAAAAACCCGGATTTGAATTTGTAATCAGTACTACCAAAACCCTTATTTATTTTTTTTTTTTTTTCAAAATACAAAATGAAACTGTCGGAAACTGGTGCATTTACGAATAATGGTGCGACTACCCTAATTATTTGTTTTCTTTGGGGGCCTTCGGCGATCGCCGACTAGCTGACCTGGCCAGTTCGGGCCTGCCTGTCAAAATCTGCAGACAATGTCCTGTACTGAATATAATTAAGAAGAAAAATTGAGAGGAAATTATAAACGGGCAACTAACAGTTAATAGAAAATTGTAATATTCAAAAATATTGTACCCAAGTGATATAGAGGCACAGAAAATAAGTTTTTTTTTTTTTTTTGCTCTAAACCATAATTTGATAAAAGTGGCTGTATACTCGTATTAAATGTAATATTTCGACTACTATTAAGTGCGGAGAGCTGTGGTTGGTATTAAAATTTGAGCGTCCCATTTATGAGGTAATTTTCGTCCAAATTTTTAAAATTTCCTTCAGTTAACCCCCCCTCCACCCTCCCAGGGTTGGTTCTAATAAAGAGCTGTTTATTGGTCCAGGGTATGGATGCCTTCGACTCCAGTAGGTCAAACTTTTAGCTCAAGATGAAGTAGGAAAAGCTGGGTGGGCTATCAGACTATATGGATGACAACGCCATTGGTGGTAATATTACCAAATCAGCGATGAATTGCATTATAAAGAACTCCTAGCACTCGCAGACCAAAAAATTTCTCCAATATTTATCTTCAGTCATTCCAATGATGATTGCTTTTTGATGATAATTGGCAGTAATGCAAATATGATCAGTAAGCTCATTAAATAACAAACGATTATTGAACATAACTCCCCAGGTCAAAAACCGTCACTTGATGGCGAAGGTCGCATCACAAGATTTAATCATCCTAATGATCAGTTTTAGGTGACCGTGAAAAGGTACTGACGTTTTTTTTATCAACGTTAAAAGAGAGATATTAGATTTACGAAAAATAACGAGTCGATCAATACCATGATGAAGAAAATTGCTGATATCCTCTGAGGGTATTTCTGAAAACAGTTTCAAGTCATTAGCTGACAATAAAATGTTAATTCGTTGGGGGATAATTTCAGTTACGTCCAAGAGAAATGTGACGAATAACAAAAGACTCTAAATAGGATCCTTTGGGGACACCAGAAGATGCGAGAAAGTTTTATACATGGTGCGGCAGAAAGGACAGACGGTTTTAAAAAAATCATAAAATAGTTAATTTTTACTCAAAAACAAATTTATTGATGCAATCAGGTTCGCAAGGAAATATCATTTGAGACAGCCAAGTGTGAAAAATCATATCAGGCATGTAGTGGCCGAAATGGTTGATGCAGTGCAGGAGGCGTTCTTGGAAGTTCGCGTAGACTCTCTCCAACATAGCGCTACGTCGAAATGATCACCAACTTCTTTTTCCCTGAATTACGACGGCGAAGTGTTCCGACCCGAGGTGTCTGGTTCCAGCAGGATGGGGCGACCGCCCATACAGCCAGAGCATTAATGGACGTTATTCGCCCTCTCTTTCATGGTTGCCTTATTTCCAGGTTTGGCGATGTTCATTGGCCTCCTCGATCCCCAGATTTATCCATATGCGATTTTTTCTTATAGGAACACCTCAAGGCTAGAGTATACAGGAACAAGCCCAGAACTCTGGACGAATTGAAGGACACAATTCGCGTGGAAGTCGCCCAAATTGAGAGAGCTATGTTGGAGAGAACGCCCAAGAACCCCTCCAGCACTGCATCAACAATATCGGCCACCACATGCCTGATGTGATTTTTCACACTTGACTGTCTCAACTGCTATTTCCTAACAAACCGGATTGCATCAATAAATTTGTTTTTGAGTAAAAATTGACTATTTAATGATTTTTTTCAAAACCGTCCGTCCTCTCTGCCGCACCCTGTATTAGCATTGCCTAAAATTTCTCTGATTTTTTTTTAGAGTATTTTATGCAGGTGCAGTTACAAGCACCTGCAGTGCACTGAGGTGCACCTAAAAAGTAGGAGGTGAATAGCCAGTTGGCGGTTTTTGCACGTACACCACTCTGGTAGTGTTTGTCAAGGCTGCGAAGTTACGAGGTTCCCTTCTGAAAGCCGTGTTTGCCCGCTTTGCGGACGAGTGAGGATTACCTCTGCACGGAGTGAATGAACAATTGTTCCATTAACTAATAAATCCCCTTAGAGACTAATAGAATCAAACCACTGATACAGATGACCGTATTTAAGATAGATACTCTATGGGGAGTTTTGGGCCCCTACCAGTGCAGCTTGTTGACTTTTTGTATTCTCCTAAGATCAAAGAAAGTCAACAAACTGCTACAACTCCTCAACAAGCTACTCCTTTTATCTGAGATTTGCGTTTAATGTGAGAGCTTTGAATAGGGGTTAATACCTCAAAAAGTTCAAATGTGCAGTAGAAAAGTGTGGGGCACTCAGAAATTATGTGAGATGCTGTTTCGTCTGCATTCTCAACTAACCTGCATAGGGTTGAACTCTGTGTGACCACTTTGAGATGTAGATAAAATCCCATAAAATTACCTAGATACCCACGGTTTTTAGTGAGTTTTCGTAAAGAATGAAGCTATTGCAATGACTAGGAAAATTTTAAAATTAAAATTTTTGAAAAATTTCTTCCTTGAAATCCGTTATGAGGCATTCTGAAACTATTCCTGAAGTTGGGGCTTTTTCATATATGTGTGAGTCATTTCAGCAAATGACACTCGTTAGGATTGAGATAAAAATCCGGTTCTTGCTCCAGAGAATCAAGCTTTTCAAAGTTGAGGATGAGTTTGTTAGCTAGCATTTTTTGAGCAAATTCAATTGATTAAATATCATTAAAAAAATGTACTAAAAAAATCACTAAAAACTGCTAAAATGGGTAAAAATTGTTGAATTTATATTTTTTAGCACAATTTTAGTCAAATGAAGTTTATTAACTATGAAATTAATCCTAAAAATTGTACTTAAATTCCATTAGCATTTGTCCAAAAAATAGATAAAAACTAAAAAAAGCTAGAAGTCCAAAATTATTTTTTAATTGCCAAATATTATTTAGAACGAGTATTGTGGCCATAAAATGGCTAGTTAACGATACCATTTTACTCAAATTCCTGGATTTCTGAAACAATTTAACACAGTACGATGATTTACAAAAATTTCGCTGCATTACTGGAACTTTTACCCAACTTTTCGTATTACAGCCATCGGCACGGCGGCAATGTATATATTGATATATTCATGGACAAAATTTTGTGCTTACTACTCCTCCAAAACCGCTGGTCCGATTCGGACCAAATTTTGATATGATGGATTACCATGCTGGAACTTGTGCCTCGCTGACCTTGGTGAGGATCAGCTGACCACGAGCCGTAACACCAATCATAATGATGACGAAATCTTGCTCAAATCTCTCCTATTCACCGTAGGATGACGAAATTTGATAGGGAGCTTCTCTGGTCTAACAAGATATGAATGACCTTACAGGCTCCATCCTGATCAGCTGAATGTGCTAAAAGTTATGTTGCTTGTCTTATTACAAATAAATATGACAGGGAGACTCTGTAGGACATCAAGAGATGAATGAAATGACGGGCTCCACTCAGCTGACTGATTCACGTAGCGTTTTTTGCGACATGCTCCGCTAACTAGCGAAACGTAAATAGGAAAGCGTTTTATGAAATAATCACCGAAATTAGTTCAGCGAAACTTTACATTCGCGTTTGAAGCTTGACTTTTCACCAACTACCGAGTATTTTACCTATCTCTAACTAGGTTCGGCCACCATGTGTTTATTGAACCACTGCTACATTTTTTTTTTCTTTTCATGAAATTAAGTTATTGATACATTCTAGAAAATTAAGCTATTGCAATGCAAACTAAATCACTCACAGCGAAGTTGTGGAAACCCGTTTCGAAACGGCAGTTAGTGAGAAAAACGTTGTCTATTTCCACCAAATATAAAGAGTTACAATGTTAAATCGATTTCGACGGTTAGGCCATCATTAGTAACAAACAATAACTATTTGTGTTTGTGTAATAGCTGTTGTTAATATTTGTGGTATTGTTTGTTCTTGATGATGGCCTAACCGTCAAAATCGATTTAACATTGTTACTCTTTATTTTTCGTGGAAATAGACAACATTCTCCTCGCTAACTTCCGTTTTCTATTTCAATGGCTCCAAAAAATTTAAAAACGTTCGTCATGCAGCATGACTGTATGAGCGAATTTTCGTTAATTACTATATTATGATACGTTCACATTCGTATGAAATTCGAGAACATTGAATGCAAAGAAATGGTTAACTAACAGTTTGTAATATAAACAAACAAGAAACTAGTTCCAAAAAATATTCCGCAAGGAAACAAAAATTTTAGCATTTTAGCAATTTCTGTAGTTTTATATATATTTTTCAGTGAAAAATAACAAAATTCAAGTACAATTTTCAGCATACTTTTATGTAAAATTTGTGTTAATGTTCTAGTTCATTGTTAAAAAACTTCTTTTGACTATAATTCTTTTGTTTTTCGATTATTCTTCTGAAAAATGATACATAACAGAATAACACAGACACATAGGTACATAATAATATATATAATTATAAATAATATTCAAGATGGCGCTCCTTTTTAGTCAAGGATGGGAACATGGCTCCCCTTAAAATTGTGCCACTTCCAGTGTCCCCTTAGACACCTTGTTCAATGCCGCTAATGACCCTTCTGGTTGAGGTGCGGCTTGAGCCTTCATAGGTATATATATATATATATATATATATATATATATATATATATATATATATATAGATTTATGAATAGACTGTTAGGCGCTCATTTTCACTTCTATACACTGTTATGCGCTCTCATTTGGCGCTCCCTGAGGAGCGCCTATTTCACCCTTCCAGACACTGTTAGGCGCTCCTTGAAGGAGCGCCTATTGCACCTTCTCAGAGTCTGTTTGGCGCTCCTCATCACATTACTTTAGCTTCTGTTACAAGCTTCTTCTTTAACGTCTATTCAACTACCACAGAGGCTGAAAGGCGCTCCTACATAATGGTAGCTCCTTCAAAAACTGAGCAGCACTTTTACCTACAGAAGTTATGATAGATATATCACTCCGGTCCTACTTCAGACCCGAATTTCGGCAGCCCGATCCTCAGTCGCCCTTGTGAGTAAAAAGTCCAGTCATGCAGCATGACCCCATGAGCGAATTTTTGAAGAAATCTTCGATTATTTAGATTATTGACTGATTTTTCAACTTTGAAATTTTTCAAAACTCGATACATATTCTTATAGGAAATTTTACGCTGATTCTGAATATACCACAGTATGCTGAAAAAATTATTTCGCACAACAAATTGCAAAAAAATAGGCTATTTTGAAAATTTTGACTACGTTTTTGAAAATTTCAACCCGAAGATGTAATCCGATCATGCTGGCCAACGAACTTGAACTTCCGTTTTGTGTCCTTAGCATTTTAAAATTTGTTTGAAGTTTCTAGCACAATTCTACGGACAGTTATCGTCTGGAATGACACATGCATACATAATTATATACATACATACATATATACATACATACAAACATACATACATACATTAAAAAATGCGTTAAACTTCAGAATATGATTCAGAATAGCCTGAAACGGATTTCTGCATACAATTTTTAAAAAAAATCACATTCTACAAATTTTGAGGCGAGAGCAATAGCTTAATTTTCTTCAAAAATTCGCTAATAAATTTAAAAAACTTGATCAGAAATGAGCTTTGGAATTGACCAGGAAGTTTTTACTGGTAGTTTTGGGACACCCAGTATATTATTATTCTAAATCCAAATGTATTTTGTTGGTATAGCGGTCCAGTCATGCAGCATGACCCCATGAGCGAATTTTTGAAGAAATCTTCGACATTTCAGTCGCTATTTACAACTAGCGAACGGCATTATTTCTATTTTAGAATGATTTTTCAACTTTGAAATTTTTGAAAACTTGATACATATTCTTATAGGAAATTTTACGCTGATTCCGAATATACCACATGTTATATGCTGAAAAAATTATTTCGCACAATAAATCGCAAAAAATAGGCTATTTTGAAATCTTTGACTACATTTTTGAAAATTTCAACCTGAAGATGTAATCCGATCATGCTGGCCAACAAACTTGAACTTTCGTTTTGTGTCCTTAACATTTTAAAATTTGTTTGAAGTTTCTAGCACAATTCTACGGACAGTTATCGTCTGGAATGACACATACATACATATACTAATCATACATACATACATACATAAAAAATGCGTTAAACTTCAGAATATGATTCAGAGTAGCCTGAAACGGAGATCTGCATAAAATGTTTTCAAAAAATCACATTCTACAAATTTTGAGGCGAGAGCAATAGCTTAATTTTCTTCAAAAATTCGCTAAAAGTCTGCCAAGGTTGGCAGTACCTATAGCTTCCTCAATTATATTAATATCGACATATTTAGAGATCAGCTAGTGACCAAAATGATAAATGAGTTCGTAGCTTGGGTATGTGGACACAATGCCGTCCTATAGGACACCGTCTACTGAGGCTAAACAGCCTAATCTCCAAAAATTTGATCAATATTTGCCGACTCGTTTCTTATTCAGAATCCCTGATAATTTCATCACAATCGGATTGCGATTTCGTACAGTTTTGCCTAGGACAAGAAATTGACCATTGACAGACCGACAGACAGGCACGGAACCGAAATTGATGGGGAACCTGTGAAACGGAAAAAAGTTCCAGTCATGCAGCATGATCGTATGAGCGAATTTTCTTAAATCACACGTTATTATACGTTAGTTGTACTGAAATTTGAATTTGAAATTTGTATTGATATATGTATGAAACAAAGTTTTGTGCAAATATTACCGATTTTTACAACTAACGAACGGCGGTATTTCGATTTTTGACTGATTTTTCAACTTTGAAATTTTTGTATACTCGATACATATTCTTATAGGAAATTTCACGCTGATTCCGAATATACCACATGTTAGTATGCTGAAAAACTTCAGCTGCAAAAGGAGCAGGTGGCATTTTCGATTTATCACAACACAACTGACTGGAAGTCTCCTTGTGGTACATTTTTTAAACTGTATTCTGAACAGTGATTCAGTGTGTACTGAACAGTTTGAGGGGGGTTTTTTTTAAAACAACGATTTGAAAATTTTTTTTAAAATCGTAAGCGGTTCAAGTGTAATGTCATCCCCCTGATGGTGATTGTTGATTATGGACGCTGGGGTCTGATGATAGATAGTTTAATGCTGATTTCAAAAGTGTGGTGAACATCTCAAAAATTGAAGATAAAAATAGTGAGAAAGTGTTGGTAATGTCTAAAAGTAATCGGCGATTTTTTGTATTTCGCAAAAAGTAAGAAAATTTCATGGAGGCCTTTTCTGGTCCAAATTCAACCTAGAATCGGAAAAATCAATAAAAAAGGGGGGTCGAGGGGAAACCGTAAGTTTCAATCAATGATTTGAGACCCTAAAACATGGAAAAATAAAAATCGGACTTCCGCATCGTGAAACTGAGTTGAAATACTATAAAAAAGGTCCAGTTCAATTTTTCGATAGCTAGCACCGTAAGGCTGTAATTTCCCGATGGGCCCGTTTAGATGGGACACCCTGTATACATACTTACACACTAGACTGACAACGAAAAAAACGAAAGTTCGAATTTTTGAGGGGCTCAAAGCTCAGATGATTGCATCAGATGCTAGGAACAACTCCTGAAAATTTCAGTCCGAACCGATAACCCCTTGGGGTCTCCTAAACCCGTTTTTTGGTAATTGAATTATCGATTTTAGAACACTAGACGCTTAGGACAAAAAGACGGTTAGGACATGAAAGATCCATGCGTCTGGACACTTTTTATACTCTATTCCTATGTTTTCGGTGTCGCGGAACACGATGCCGCCATTATCGCAAGCGCAGAAGCTGTATTTCTTTCGATATTCCAGAAATCAGTCCAAATAAGTGATGGAAAAAAGGCATTTTTTGCCGTTTTTACCTAGTTTTGACTGGGAAAAAAATTGTTTGCGGGTCTTTTCTGCTTCGGACCTTGTTTCCTGGCTTGTTCCGAATGTAACAAGACCAATTTCGTCCTGTAATATATTGTCCTTTTGGAAATATCTGCTCAAGAGCCGAGTTAGCTTTTTTAATGGTAACCACTCTATACTTACCAGTAGCTGCGAAATCAAAATTTAACGCCCTGAAGCCCTTTTTATCACATTACGTGCTAGTAGTGGAGGCGTAGGACTCGTATTTCGGTTAATAATCAAGAGCTAGGTGTCAAAAATCGGTGAATAGAGTGGATTTTTCTTGATGTTCAAAAAATCAGTGGACAAAATTAATAGAAATGAGGGATTTTTCGCCGGTTACACCTAGTTTTGATTGGGAAAACTAGTAATATATGAGTGTCTCCTCTGCCTTGGACTTTGTTCAGTGACTTATTCTGAATATGGCAAGACTAAGTTTGTCCCATAATACATTTTTCTTCTCGAAATATCAGCTCGACTTATTTAATGGTACCTAACCGTTCTATATTCAATAGTGGCACTACTACTTGCACGTAATGTTCAGCGAGCCCAAAAACATAAAACAATGGGATAAAAAGGGCTTCAGGGCGTTAAATTTTGAATTCGCAGCTACTGGTAAGTATAGAGCGGTTACCATTAAAAAAGCTAACTCGGCTCTTGAGCAGATATTTCCAAAAGGACAATATATTATAGGACGAAATTGGTCATGTTACATTAATAATGGCGGCATCGTGTTCCGCGACACCGAAAACATAGGAATAGATATAAAAAAGTCCAGTCATGCAGCATGACCCCATGAGCGAATTTTTGAAGAAATCGACATTTCAGTCGCTATTGATCGTGTTGAGAAATTTAAGTTTATGATTTTGATAGACAAGCATGGAATCAAATTATTAACACATGCACAGAGTAAACTCATCAGTTGTGATTACTTTTTTTTTTTTTTTTTTTAAAGCACCTACTACCTACGTTTTAAACAGCATGGTTCTAGGATTGGTTATACAGGGATACTTCCATAAGAGTAGTTCAATCTGAATTTGGACAATGTTTCATGCAAATATTACCGATTTTTACAACTAGCGAACGGCATTATTGCGATTTTGGACTGATTTTTCAACTTTGAAATTTTTCAAAACTTGATACATATTCTTATAGGAAATTTTACGCTGATTCCGAATATACCACATGTTAGTATGCTGAAAAAATTATTTCGCACAACAAATCGCAAAAAACAGGCTATTTTGAAATTTTTGACTACATTTTTGAAAATTTCAACCCGAAGATGTAATCCGATCATGCTGGCCAACGAACTTGAAATTTCGTTTTGTGTCCTTAACATTTTAAAATTTGTTTGAAGTTTCTAGCACAATTCTACGGACAGTTATCGTCTGGAATGACACATACATACATACATATATACATACATACATATATACATACATATATACATACATACATAAAAAAATGCGTTAAACTTCAGAATATGATTCAGAATAGCCTGAAACGGATTTCTGGATAAAAAATTTTCAAAATTTCACATTCTACAAATTTTGAGGCGAGAGCAATCGCTTAATTTTATTCAAAAATTCGCTAAAAGTGTCCAGACGCATGGGTCTTTCATGTCCTAACCGTCTTTTTGTCCTAAGCGTCTTGTGTTCTAAAATCGATAACTCAATTACCAAAAAACGGGTTTAGGAGACCTCAAGGGGTTATCGGTTCGAACTGAAATTTTCAGAAGTTGTTCCTAGCATCTGATGAAATCATCTGAGCTTTGAGCACCTCAAAAATTCGAACTTTCGTTTTTTTCGTTGTCAGTCTATTACACACATACATTAACAAATGCGTTAAACTTCAGAATATGATTCAGAATAGCCTGAAACGGATTTCTGCATAAAATTTTTTCAAAAATTCACATTCTACAAATTTTGAGGCAAGAACAATAGCTTAATTTTCTTCAAAAATTCGATAAAATAAGAGGAAATTCTGATTTTGGAGGACAAACAAATTTTTGACCTCCTGCACGAATACAAAGCTTTCCCAACTTCGGTAGTGTGGAAGCAATAGTTTGTTCACGTTCATCTATTCCGATTTTGGTTCATCGGATTTTATCAGCGCGTGTGTAGAAGGTGTGATAGAGTTGGAAATTTACCTACATATATTCAAACTACTAACACTACCCAATAATTCAATTATTTTGATTTCCTCATAATTCAATTTATTTTGAATTAGGGAATTGGGTATTATTAAGAGATAACTAACGAAGTTTGGTTTATATAGATTATAACTAGCCGATTTCCCGGGTGTTGGCCAGTTCGAGGTGTAAAGATTGCTGCTACACCTGGTCATGAGTTAATGTTAGTGTTGTTGTTTTGCAAAAAACAATCCATCGAAGTAAGACATTCGAATGCCTCAACTCGTTCTGCTGATGTCGGTAACTCCATGCCTCTTTTCATTTGTACCCAGTCGTCTCTGACAGGCTTCATTTAAATGTCAGTATCGCAGATCTAATAGGAAAGGATTCAGCCTCAAAGCTCTCAGCTGATCTAGGAGGCTCCATACCTTTTCATCGTTACTCCGTAGTCCCACAGAGCTTCCAATGTAAATTTAATTATCTTGGGTCAAAAAGGAAAGAGTTAACGTCTCAGAGCGCGCCCAGCGAATCTGGGTGGCTCGTTCATTCTTACCCAGAAACTTACGCAGTCGCGAGTGCACAGCTATTAATCGCTTAGAGAACGTGATTAGGTACCATTTCAAATTAACTGCTTGTTGTCAGGTTGAAGGTGTATAGATTACGGTTACACCTGGTAAAATGGCAATTTAATTGTTTTGTTTTGCAAAAAACCCATCGAAGTCAGAAATTCTAAAGCCCCAGAGCATACTATATGCTCCCTTTATTGTCAAACTTTTCCACTAGTTCCAAAGAGGCTCTACTTCAAATTTCAACGTCATTGATTGAATAGAAAATGAATTTTACAACTCATCAAAGCTTCATTTCGAACATCACCGTCGAAAGTTAAAAACGAATGAAATTAGAGTTTCAGGTCGGGCAGCAAATATGAATGGCTTCATACCCTGTCTTTGTAATTCCTTCGTAGTTCCTTACAGGCTCCATTTCAATTGAGTTATTCAAATTAAATAGGAAGCGTAATGCAAATAGTTACATTTAGCCTCCGAGTCAGGAGATCTGTGGATCCATGCCTTTTCATTGTTACCCCGTAAAGCCAAAGACGTTCCATTTCGAAATTCAGTATTAGGTAGAATAGGGAGAAAATCAGTTTCAGAAATCGCTTAGCTAATCTGGGTGGCTCTCACATTCTTACTCAGAAAAATTGGCGGATGTGCGCACACAGATATTAATCGCAAGGTGGCTACCTGCACGCTACATTTATAATTTACATTCACTTTTATCACTTCGTTGGTGTTAAATTGATGTTACAATAATTAAACTCCAATTTTATTACTCAATATTACCTTCTAACACGTGGCTACTCACTTATTGCTCAATGCAATGTCTACGCATTGAAACAAAAAAATAATATTAGTAAACAATTTGTCGCCAGGGTTCATGTTCATGAGTTGTTTTTGATATCTATATTTGACGACCCTTTTCGACGTATAAACTGAGATCCACCTCACGAACGAGAATCGTTTTGGTTTCGTTGGAATCGTAGCGAAAATTTCTTTCCAGCAAACCATACTCGCCATAATTTTGATGTAAAAATGTTCACTGCCAAAGTCAAATTTGTGGGTTATTCCTTAAATACGAAGTTGTTTACTCGGGCGACACCGTTAGGGAAAGCCGATTTCTTGATGAAAAAGGAAGTTTAGAGGATTCTGATATAGCCTAAGTTCTATTCAGGAACTTGCTTGTCAATTCGCGCCCGCCCGCATAAAGATCTGTTGAGCCGTTTGGCCAGTGACTTCGGACCAAAAAACAAACAATATTCTCATTCATACAGGGTGTCCCATCTAAACGGGCCCATCGGGAAATTACAGCCTTACGGTGCTAGCTTTTTTTTCTCTCCACACAAAATGCAACGCTACGGCACTTAAAATTATTATTAACTCGAAAAGTGAAGGCTAGGTAGAAATCAATGAGGTACTACCGCAATGAAGTACCTACAACAACCGACTTAGACTACTGTTTTAGCATGGAACGAAAGTAGTGCGGGAGTTTTTACTTTCCCAACATCCCAACAGAGTGGAAAGTAATGTCCATTTTTACTTTCCCAACATCCCAACAGAGTGTAAAGTAATGTCTACAACTACATATCCATGATCTATTGTTTTCCCCCTCAAGGGAGAAATTTTTACATGGGTTATTCTCACAAAAAAGTTTAACTTGATTTCTGTAGATTTCAATAGAAATAAATGTGGTGGTAGAAGAAAGAAGGGAACTTGGTAGGGTAGTTGTTAAGACAACATTGAAATTCACCTTGGGTTAGGAGAGTCTCATTCAGGAACTTCAACATGATCAACGATCAAGATGTAATTTCTAGTGTTTTCAACTATATATCACTAAAATAACCATAACTTCCTCAAATGACAGTGAAAATTAGAAATGAGTACTTTTCCACCGGTTGTGTCGAGTTGGGCCGTATGTGGAGGCACTCGACACCACCGGTGGAAAAGCGAAACACCAAGTTTCGGAAGAACGGCGGGCCCAACTACGACTCCCTGATTTTCAATAATAAACCTTCTGAATCAAGATATAATTTCTCGTGTTTTCAACTATATATCACTAAAATAACCATAACTTCCTCAAATGACAGTGAAAATTAAAAATGAGTACTTTTCCACCGGTTGTGTCGAGTTGGGCCGTATGTGGAGGCACTCGACACCACCGGTGGAAAACCGAAACACCAAGTTTCGGAAGAACGGAGGGCCCAACTACGACTCCCTGATTTTCAATAATAAACCTTCTGAATCAAGATGTAATTTCTCGTGTTTTCAACTATATATCACTAAAATAACCATAACTTCCTCAAATGACAGTGAAAATTAGAAATGAGTACTTTTCCACCGGTTGTGTAGAGTTGGGCCGTATAAGGAGGCACTTGACACCACCGGTGGAAAACCGAAACACCAAGTTTCGGAAGAACGGCGGGCCCAACTACGACTCCCTGATTTTCAATAATAAACCTTCTGAATCGGCCAAGAAAGAAAAATGTTTAACCCCCCCTCTCAAAATTTGCTGTTTTACGTTTCATGATACGAAGATTCCGAAAATTGAGTTTAAAAAAATCCGTCCGTCCGCCATACGCCGTCTGTGTGGTTTTTACCAGAAATACTTGACCGATATTTACGAAAATCTCGTCATAAATCGAGCACCAAGTCAGGATGATCCAGAAATCTATTTATCAAAATCACCTAATTTTAAGAGGTGCTATAGAAGGCCTGAAATTTCAATAAATTCGAAACACGATAGTTTTCAATAGTTTTCCATGAAAATTCCGTATAATCCCAGAAAGTTTCATCAAGACTGGATGAAAAATATGGTACTTATGAGGCAAAAACTGAAAAAAGGAAAAAAAAACTCTTGGGGCACAAGAACAGACAGACACGGAACCAAAAATTATCGGGGGGCGGGGGGGGGGGGATCTTCTGATTATAGCGGGAGGAAATTCTGATTATGAAGAAAAAAAAAAAAAAAAAAAAAAAAAAAAAAAATGAACCCAATGCTTTTGCTACCGTAGGTAGACTCGGAAGCGAAAGTCAAGGAATTTACCTATCATTCGGAAATGCTGTTTTCAAAGCTTGTTGTACCGAAAACGCATACCATCGCTTCATTTTGATATTTCTGGTGTGTGCTGAAAATATAAAAAGAGAAACCAAATACTCCGGAAAGAAAAACAAGGCAGACTGGAACTCGAGTACTCGGCCTCCTTGTCGTAGTAAGGGGAAAAACAATTCAAAGGGAAAACATTCAAGTTAGTACAAAAGTCTGTTTGTTTGTGTGTGTGTGTGTGTGTGTTTGGCAGTGTGTGTGTGAGATATCTTTACCTCATTTAGTTTCTAAATATGCAAGTTGTTCAACGATACTTCCCAGAAAAACTTTCGAAAGCATTGTAGAACTTACGTAGAATTGCAATAGATGATTATCAAGCTGTAACGGTTAAGATTATAATTATCCTGTAATGATTACTTTTAGTATGATTATTAACATAGTAATTTACGTATTATACATAGGTAGTAGCATTGAAGAGCCTACGTTGGTACCTAGTACTGAAGAGCGCAAATTTTACTAATAGAGCTTCCAATTTTCAGAATCGTTTAACGAGCGTGGACCGTTGAGGAATAATAATAAACATCTGGTGCGAGGCTTCCCACTACTTCCCCTACTTGTCTTTATTACAGACGGATGCTATTACGATGGGCCTGTAATATAAGTTGGACAGACAATTATTTTTCATTAGCAACTATAGAGTGACTTTAATAGAAGGGACTGAAAAAATGGCTTTTTACTTGAATATTTAATAGTCACGGCTTTATATTATGAATCTTAAAACTAAATTAAATCTCATCTCAACGTAGGTGCCGAAACCACGTGATCATTTTTGGAAGGTGAAAATTTGTGGTTCTTCAAAATCAAAACTATTTAACACTCTTTTTTTTTTTTTTTTTTTTTTTTTTTTAAGAGCTCTTTGAACAACATCGGCTCTGTACAAAATAAAGTGATCACAATACTTTCGCTAATTTGAAGGACTCGCAAACAAAATTCCTACAATGTTTTAGTTGTGGAATTGACAATTTTAAAATTGTCCCACTTCTCCCTATATGTATGTACCGATCTCTTGTTTTAAGTTTAGTTAATATTGAAAATGAATTCCTAATAGTCAAATTTAATTCAACATGAAAAACTCTTACAAAATATGAAAGTACTAGAAGAAATTTAACTTTATTTGACACGAATGGCTCGCTTCGTTTTCCTGTTTTATGGATATAAGCTCCGAAACAGTTATGGCCAAAGCAACAGCATTTACTGGTGTTGGCATAAACGCTTCTAGCGCGTGGATTGTGCTTACTGCCAAAAATCTACTCACGACCGATTGTCTCGGCAACACCCGATCTTCCCGATGGTTTAAATTAGAAAAATTTCAAGCAGCCTGTGATTTAACTTGAACTGATACAAACATATTCATTCATATATCCAGTTTGTTCAGTAATGTCGAAGGTATTTATTCTCCCTATCCTCTTTTTAATTTAATTTATTTGTTTGTATTATAAATTTCTGTAAAGCCATGTTATGGATTGTAAAAAGTTGAGGTTTACATTTTACTTCTCCTTCAAACACATGGCTAGGATTTGGAAATTTTCAACTGGACTGTGATTTAAATTAGCGCAATCGTATTCGACCTCTCGAACCACCGGTTTGTTCAGTGATGTCCGATGTACCCCATTCCAACCCACCTTCTCCCCAAAAAACCCTCCATGAGTCAGATTTAAAGCCTGTGTATTTTTCCTGTGATTTGACATACGGACAGAAAAATTGAGAATCGGTACCAATCATCTTCAAAAACCACGAAAAGAAAAAGGAACGCAAAATTTAATGATTTTAATCAACGTACAGACGTAGAAACTAACATTTTATAAATATAGGATATGAGTGTGAACCCCATCATCTGACTGCAGTGTGCCAGTCCGGGTGAAATATTTCAAGCCGTTTTCAATTTCAGACCCTTCCCTCGTCTAACAAATTTAGTTTTATGAGTTTAAACTTGTTTAAACTGACCTCATTCCATATTTTAATGGAAATATTGGTAATTTTTATTTTTTCAGTGCTTAATCACATAGTCAAACACTTTAGGATTTCGAAATCGAATAAATTGCTACCTACCTCATGCAAGTGGGCACTTTCATATAAATATGAAAATTATAATTATTCATTACCTATTTTGAAACATTGAAATTTCTAATGTTGACTTCTGAGATATAACTCCGAAACTATTGAGCCACAGGGGTTATGCGGGCTTGACCCCAGACGGTCTCCTATAAATTTCATCACCGTCGGTTCAATAGGGGCTTTTGCGCATGCCCAAATGTGTATTTCTATTAACATTAATTCCTCCCTTTCATGGCCCGAATGTTTCGAAAATCGGTGGGTAGTTTAAGAATGGTCTCAAGGACATTGCTTATAGGTTTAATCTCAATCGGACCAGTAATGGCTACTGCGCATGCGCAAACGTAAAACTCTTTGTCAGGAACATAACTCCGAAACTATTGGGCGAATTTCAATTAAATTTTCTGGGGTTGAGCGGGCTACATCCTGAATGGTTCCTTACAAATTTAATGAATGGCCATCAGATCAGTTCGAGTGAGTGCTCATTCGCAAACGTGAATTTCCTTAAAAGACTATTTCTCCGAATCCAACAGCCTGATTTCGATTGAAGAGGATAGGCCCAGAACGGTTCTATATCGTATGGTGGCGTATTTACATACCCTAACTACAAATTCAATACATTTTTGGTCACTAACTGATCTATAAGTGAGTCCATGTTACCATAAGTGAGGAAGCTATATTGCTCACTCAAACTGCCAGGCTTTTTTCGATAAAACCCGTACTCAAGATAGAACCAACCTGATACTTGAAATCAAATTCAGGATGATTTTTCGAGATAAGTCTTCCCAAATTATAATTGTTATGCATATCGATAATCATCCCCACACATTAAACATATAAGTTTCGTTAGGTTCGTTCACTTCCGTAAAATAATACCGCTCATCCCACTCTCGCTCCATCTTCCTTTTATGATTTCCGCTTACTCATTTTAGTGGTAAGTGAGAAATGATCTACACAAGGCTATAAAATCGTACTCACAAGCTGTCAGTATGATGAAAATGAGAAAGATAAGGAATGGCAATGAATTATGGAATAGAAGTGAGGGAAATGATCAAGAAGGAAGGTGGAGGACAGTAGTGAAAATAGGGGTGTACACGTGTCTATTGATTTAGGGAATAAATGAGAATGCTCTTTTAGCGAATTTTTAAAGAAAATTAAGCTATTGCTCTCGCCTCAAAATTTGTAGAATGTGAATTTTTGAAAAACTTTTATGCAGAAATCCGTTTCAGGCTATTCTGAATCATATTCTGAAGTTTAACGCATTTTTTAATGTATGTATGTATGTATATATGTATATATGCATTCCAGACTAGTCATTCCAGACGATAACTGTCCGTAGAATTGTGCTAGAAACTTCAAACAAATTTTAAAATGTTAAGGACACAAAACGAAAGTTCAAGTTCGTTGGCCAGCATGATCGGATTACATCTTCGGGTTGAAATTTTCAAAAATGTAGTCAAAAATTTCAAAATAGCCTGTTTTTTTTCGATTTCATGTGCGAAATAATTTTTTCAGCATACTAACATGTGGTATATTTGGAATCAGCGTAAAATTTTCTATAAGAATATGTATCATGTTTTCAAAAATTTTAAAGTTTAAAAATCAGTCAAAAATCGAAATGATGCCGTTCGCTAGTTGTAAAAATCGGTAATATTTGCATGAAACATTGTCCAAATTCAGATTGAACTACTCTTATGGAAGTATCCCTGTATAAACAATCCTAGAACCATGCTGTTTAAAACGTAGGTAGTAGGTGCTTGTTTAAAAAAAAAAAAAAAAAAAAAAAAAAAAGGTAATCACAACTGATGAGTTTACTCTGTGAAATATTCCGTCCTCCGATTCTCTCGGTCGCTCTCTTTAATGTTTTACGCTCAACTGTTTTAGGACTTGATGTAGCTTTAATACTGACTGTGGCTTAGAAAATATCAGCCATGAAATTATGAAGAAGTTCTATTTATGTACGTACTAGCACGTACGTACATAAATCTCATGTCGAAGATCTCATGTCAAAGATCTGAAATGTCGAAGATTTCTTCAAAAATTCGCTCATGCTGTCATGCTGTATGACTGGACTTTTTTGTTTTGTCTTTTGCCGTCAGGGTCAGTCAAAGAGAGGTACCGTACTAATCCCTTTGATCACGCCGCCTTTCCTCTCTAGCCGAAAGTTGCCTTCTAGTTTCCCGAATCAATCTATGTTCGTGGACCGCATGCCACATTAATTCAGTTTCATTAAAATTTCCAACATTATAATACAATACATATTATCAATAGAAATCGGGATTTTGAACAACAGATTTTTTAAATATATCGGATTCTGAGCAAACTTTTGAAAATGTCGAAAAGTTGGATTCTGACAAAATTTTCGAGCTGGCCACGGGCCATGCTAAAAGGTGTCGCAGGCCACTGTTTGCCCGAGGGCCCCAGGTTGGCCCCCCCTGCGCCTTTAGGCGCTTCGTTTTATGATAGGGCCGCCCTTTCTGCAAAATCAGTTTTGAAGAGGGATAAGTTCATGAGACGCTTTAGCGGTTTTCGATAGTTCTCCTATCAGTGATTCGTATGTATCATGTATGGATAGAAGGAATTTATTTGCAATGCGACCATTCAGATCAATAAACTACAAAATTCACTGATCTATAAATCTAAAGTAGTCAATATCTAGCCAATGTAGCAAGGTCTATTGAACTTACATTATATATATATATATATTTTTTTTTTTCAAGAAAATAAGATAATAAAATGCAAGTAGGTACCTAATTCTCCCCAGCTCCAGGGGCTCACATCCGTAAATTAGGAGCACTAAAAATCTATCTTCAAAAAAACTTATCGGATGCCAATAAGGCATCCTACATCGAAAATATATAGATAATGTAATACTATTTTTATTACCTATTTGAAATAATTATAAGTGGTCGGAAGAAATGTGTCTATTTTCAAAATTATAAATTTTTCATGTACCTTATGTACATTACCTATTTAGGTACCCATTCCTAACATACATACATCCCTAACTTATGAAAGAGAAAAATTATAAACAATAATAATGTTGGATATATATCTACATCTGATTTGTAGAATCAATAGTTAGGTTCAATTTACGAATTGGAGAAAAAAGAAATTGTTAGGTTTTGGAGTTGATTCTAGTTCAACGTTCAGTCAACTATTTGATAAACAAAAGCCCCTATCGCCACTTTCTGAGAGCTCCCAACAGTACATAGAAGCTAGTGATACCTTTGGTAGTGGGAAGGCGAAATGAGCGCCTTTCTGCCTCTCCGTGGATAAACAATACTGAGGGAGCGCCTAACACACAGGAGCGCTCAACAGTCTCCCCGTAGATACACTCCTTGCCACGAGTTTATATACTATGAGCGCCTAACAGCCTCCTCATAGATATATATATATATATATATATATATATATATATATATATATATATATATATATATATATTATTAAAATTGCTGAAATAACCTAAATGTTAAATCATTTCATGCGTCTTTTAATCGATTAGTTGAGTAATAAAACCTGCGAGAAGCTCGAATTTCGTTGCTAAAGTATAACAGTAACACGTATAAGTATGGAGAAGAGAATTTCCACGAGAAAGTAGCCAAAGGATCACAAAAGCTTCTAAAACTTACTTCTCAGTTTGGGAAAGGGGCTGAGTTCCTTTCACTAAATCCTTTTACGAGAGGTGGGGATGGCGGAGGTCTCTCTCCATATACCTCGCATATTTCACAACTGACTTCCCTCCAAGGGCTGTAGGCCTTGTTTTACAAGGCACGAAAATGAAAGTGCAGAATCTGAACGTCAGCTGCTGGAGTCGTGAATTGTGAAGAAGCCGAGTGTGAATTGAGGAGTGGGGCTCCCTTTTGTTCGCCTTAAGGAAATGGAAGGTTCAATGTACAGAAGAGTTTATTACCCTCCAGCCTTCTCGGATGACAAGCTATCAGCGTGTTTTACTAATATTATAGCCAACAAACAAATTCTCATCTCTATAAATCATTTATTTTTATTAACATGCAAGTCAACAGGCTTCTTTATCTTTGTAGAGCGTTGTTTCTGAATGTTCCATGTACACAATTCAGAAGGTGTTGCGAAAAAATGGGTGAGTAGGTAAATCTTTGTCAGCCATCTCAAAAATGATGCTGAACGTAATGGCAGCTTCAATAATATGGATAAAGCTATAAACATTTAAGGTTTTCCTAATCATTCTGTAAAAAACGTCAATAGGCTCAAAAGTTGTAAAGCGTAAGTAAATAACGAAGTGAGTGACACTCATGAAAATGCGATTGTGTCCTGAAGTGAAGGATTTAATTAGGAGTACATACAATCGTGACACATGCCGATTTTTAGTGAACCCACCCACCTCCCCTTCCCATACAGTTGACAGTTCAGCCCTAAAAAACAACCTAGCTTATAACATTGGTATAATTTGCCTTTCTCCCAAAGCTCACTTGACGCAAGAGTTACATTGTTTTTTTAGGCTTGCACACGTTATACTACTATCGCTCTTTCCTTTGACCCTCCAAGGAAGCGAGTAGGAAGTAAGCATGTACAACCCGTTACTGCTTATAAAGTAATTCAATCCGGAAGATCACATCACAGAGCTTCTTCTTGATGACACTAAGGCCGGCTTCACACGAGGCACTAAGTTGACAGGCACTAAGTTGCCTGCCCTTGGCACAAAGTTGACCGCCGTGTGAACGCTCCCTTCAGACGAGGCAACTTTATCACCATATGGAATCAACTTTATTTCCCAAGGGGACGTTTAGTACGATGTTAGAACCCAAGGAAGCTGGAGCACTTCTTGTGCTTGCTCTTTTGCACGAAGAAAGTGAAAAAAGGAGGAGACCACGTCGAACATAGACAAACATATGTATGTCAAAAACGCGGCAGGCCGCTCGTATGTAGACACTCTCTTATGAGAGAAGAGCTATGAGCGTTGAAAATATCTCAGTTATTTCAATGTTTTTTATTGTTTTAAATAAAACTAGAGGCCTGTTAGGGCTTGGAAAGCCCTAATCTTGTCCGTATAATAGTAGTACCTAACAGGAACCCAGCACGTTATAGTAAAGATAAAAGTCCTACCTATTTTCGGCGTTATGTGACCTGGTGCAAAGCTAAGGTGATGTTAATAAATTATTAAAAAAGAGGAAATAACGATCAAAATGTAAGTAATGTAATAAAATAAATACCACCAGTTGAGGTGGTCCTCGCCACTCAGCTGATCAGAAAAGACCCCATCACTTCACTCGTCTCTCAATGTCCCAGAGAGTCTCCCTATCAAATTTCAACTTCCTACAGTGAACAGGAAAGAATTTAGCTCACTCAGCTGATCAGAAAAGACCCCATCACTACGTTTCTTACTTACCGAAACTTTTGCAACAAACTTGGGGCCGTGCTGATTCGGAATTATATATAAAGACCGTTCGGAATTATATATTTATAAACTCGACTACACTACGTGTCTTACTGACCGGGAATTGATGGCAACTGTTGTTACCGTCACAGCCTAATAAACAACTCTCGTTGATAAGGACCACCTAGAACACGAAGGCGGGTATAGAGACGAACGGCGACACTTTTGCAACAAACTTGGGGCCGTGTTGATTCGAATGAGCAGTCTAGCACTAAAATCGGACCGCGAAGTTCTTCACAATTTCAAAGACCGTTCGGAATTATATATAAAGATAACAGTTAGAAAACATAAAATATTTATTGACCCAAAATTACTGAATTTGCTGTAACCTAGTCTCGACGATGCCCAATTCTTCCACGAATATGAATTCACGTCGTCGTGGTGATAACATTGCTAGTATACACAATCATAACAACACCTAGGTACCTTGTTTATAGGTTGCGTGACGTTTTTTTCTTTGCGTAACAAAATTTCCGGGATACCTACTTCCGGGATACTTCGTAATAGGTCTTGGTTGTTGACATTAGGTAATATAGGTAAAATTCTTAATTTAATTATTAGGTACTTAAATAATTCAAATAATTTTGATGAAATGTTCTTACTGATTCCACTCTGTTGTGTTGGCTCCAAATCATCAAATCCATCATGACACTTTCGGGCCACTTCCCTCCACGCCTCACTTTTTTTAATTTTGTTCCCATAATCGCTAAACCTCATGTCCCATATCGCGGGACAAATCCGAATAGATTCTATAAAATTTTCTATATTCAAACCTCGCAGAGCTTATGCCTTCCATGGTGGCTCGAAGCTCGAAGTTGACTCGTGTGAAGACGCTCATTGGCGCTAGTGTCCTTTGAGTAGAACCAACTAGTGGGGATGAGAACGGTGCAGGCACTGTGCCGGGCTCCCACGTGTACGGGCGGACGAGTTGACCGCGTGTGAAGGGGTTCGGGCAACTCTCATTCACTTTCCACAGAGCTACACTCCTTGCACCCGCCCGTTCACATTGTATGTCATGGGACATGAGGTGTAGCGATTATGGGGACAAAATTTAAAATAGTGAGGCGTGGAGGGAAGTGGCCCGAAAGTGTCATGATGGATTTGATGATTTGGAGCCAACACAACAGAGTGAAATCAGTAAGAACATTTCATCAAAAATATTTGAATTATTTATGTACCTAATTATTAAATTGAGGATGCAACACCGAAAAAGCGCCCATTTCCCGATTTTGTGAAATTGGATGAACCCACATTGTTCGACGTGGTCTCCTCCTTTTGGTTTATTATTTCCAATAATAAGCCTATGTGATCGTATAGCAAAAAATTTTTATAACCCCACCTCAAACTTTGTCACTTTACGTTTCAAGGTGCGTAGAATCCAAATTTGAAATGTCCGTCCGCCGTCCGCCGTTCGCCGTCCGCCGTCCGCCGCACGGTGGATGGAAGCGTGCAAAAACCCCAAAAAATGAAAGAGTTAATAAAAATGTTTTCCCATTTTTATATTGTTCCTAGATACCTTCAGACACAAACTTAGCCCTTAGTTTCCCCATTTGGGCATGCAGACAATTTTGAGAAGGCATTGAGTGTGATAATTGGTCGTATGCTTGAAATTAAGGTTTTGGTGTAGCAGTTATTGATGATTGATTACGCCTCCGAAACTGGGGAAATTCCCCAAGACGAAATATACCATGTATTGTATACATGTTTAGGTGTACTTGATAATTTTTTCACATTTTTTTGGTGCAGTAAGCAGTGATTATGAGGATTTTTGGAAAAATCATGTGATTATTTAACTTTGGTAGAGTGCCAAAAGTGCAGGTCATCTCTGGTCGTCCTGGGACTGGAATAATCCGACTACGCACTCATTCAAGTGTCTTGTGTATTAATTTGATCGCCGTTCTCCGCCGTCGGTGATCACAATGAACGAAAACGTTGAGAAAAGTAACTGACTGCACCCGCCTATCAACTCCTGCTTTGACGAGTCGGAGTAAATACCTAAACCACTAGGTCGGAACCTTGTCCCGAGAATGAATGTTACGATTCATTTTTCGTCTAGAAAAATAGTTCTTTGGGAGCAGTCTTCTATCATTATCACATTCATCGTCAGCGGAAGCGTGGTACCTAACATTTAAACACACATTGTGGAAAAAGAAAATCGTAGCATCGTGGTGAAAAAAAATGTCTTTTGAAATTCCATATTCAGTGCTTTGCGATATTTTATTTAAGAGTGGAAGTGATTTTGAGAAAGATCTGTGCGAACGATACCCGAATTTGGAAGAAACGGTTTTACATCAGGTGAATAAAAAATAATTAAGAAACCCATTGCGGTTATACTTACGTACCTTCAAAATAATTATTCAGCTTGATTTACTTTTGATTCAGCTTTCGCGCTATGAAAAATGAAAAAGGTTCTCATTTGCCCTTCATCGCCACATCTTTTATTTACTAGTTATCGTTTTGGTTGTAGATACTTGGTGCAGTAACAAGGGATATGACTGGTTTCGGCTTTTCCAATGTAGAAAGCAGGGCATTCTTATATAGACAAATATATGTACTCATATAAAAAAGCGTTAAAATCCAGGAATCGTTTCAGAATACTTCAAAACGGATTTCCATGATGAAAATTTTTTTAAATTTTTATTTTAAAAATTTTGGAGCCATTGCAATAGCTTCATTTTCTAAGAAAATTCGCTAAAACGTTGCTATCCGATTAGTCATTATAGTTAGCGAGTCGGGAATGGTTTCAATCGACTCAGCACCCCAAAAAACATGAGAATCCACATCAAGTTCAACCACTTGGCTCATCTAAGAGGTTTTTGCACAAAAACAGCTGTTTCCATCCACTGTGCGCCGTCCGCCGTCCGGGCCATAAAAGGCCTAAGAATTGACTTAAAAAACCCGTCCTTTCGCACATAGACTCCATTTGGGGTCTAGTTGGTCCTAACGTTTAACCATCCCGATCGCTTTACTCGCATAGATGCTATGGGCCAAAAACGGGCGAAAAAGTGTGTTTTTCTACGCGGGCACGCCTGGCACGCTTGGCAGGGGGTCACGGTTGGCGGTGAGGGGGGGTGAGCGGGCGGTGGAGTGAGAGGAGGCGCCGGCGCCGCGGCACCTTGTGGTGGGTACGGCGGGCGCCGGCGTTCCTTCGAGGCATGAATATATGTTTTTTCAAGGTCATATTTGTGTGTTAATACCAAAGCTTTTCCTACGCATATTTAATAACATATCCTCTCGACTTTTCGTACGTGCTTAAGGTGGAATTTCCCTGACGCGGCTGCGGCCGGCGGCTGCGGCGCGCGGTTTTGCCATGTAGATACTCAGCCGCCGGCCGCGCCGCGCTGTGAAAGAGAGTTTTCTCAGAGCGGCGCGGCCGTTGCGGCGGCCAGTGGCCGCATACCTAGGCTCCAGCTTCAGTTTCGATCATGTCGAGCGAGAATGTTGTTGTGGCCGTTTAATTGGCAGAGGAGGACGAGGAGGAAGAATTATTGGTGATGAAAAGGGAGCCTCAAGCACTAATGTTTTCAACTCGAACAGAATAAAGCTTTTTCAACATTCTCGTCGACTGCCACCTGATAAATGATGAACAACGTTTCAGATCTTTCTTTCGGCTTCAAACATTTTATGAGCATGAAGCTAAAAAAATTATTTTACAAAGCAATGGTTCATTCCTTGTTGGTTTAAGGTGTAGTGACATGGGATTCAACATTTGAATCAAAATTAAATCCTCTAGCAATCACTCAGAAAAGGCTAATTAAAATTTTGCTTAAAAAAACCGATCAGATTCCCGACTTTGTCAATTTTCAAGGAGTTCGCAGTGCTAGATTTATGAAAAATTGCAGAAAAAACTACTATGATATTTATTTATAAGGAGTTCTGTATTGTTGAGCTCAAAAGGAACCTCAGTATTACGAGGGCAGCTGATGAGATCACCCTGCTTACGCCGAGAATGAACACTGCTATGGGACAGAGGTTGTATTCATTTTGGGGGGTCCCTCGTTTTAATTCTCTCCTATCCTCCTTGAAGGGGAAACAGGTTTCGCTACTTGTTTTTAAAAATAAATTGACAAAGTATTTTATTTCAACCCTTTAAGTATGCCTTTTGGAATTTCGAATCATGTATTCGACCGATTTCATTGAAATACAATTTCGTTTCCGTGGTAGATTTTCAATGTATTTCTGTTTTTCGTCGATATCCCGGTAAATTTTGATGGTTATTTTATTTTATATTTTTTGAATATATATATATATATATATATATATATATATATATATATATATTTTTTTTTGTAAGATACATTACGTATGTTGATATGATAAATTTAATTATAATCAGGATGAGTCAGCACTCCGACCCCCAGCACAAGTTTTCTTATAGGGGGTCGTAACATTGTCATTTTTTAAGTAATATGTATCACCTTTAGCACAAATAAAAATGTATTAAAAAAAAAAATGTTCACCACATCGTTTCGTTGGTGAGAGAAGACCTCACGAAATATGGTACAGCACAAGTTCCAGTACCTATTTCTGCTGAAGAAAAAGTCGCCCTAACTTTGAGGTAATAATTGTCATAACAGCCTCAAATTCTAAAGTTTTGGTCGGATTTCGATATTCGATCGGTTTTCAGGGATGCGGGGTAAATCCTAGATGGTGCCATATAATGTAGGTATTTAAAGCCCATGCGCATGCGCGAACGTCAGGGATGAGGAAGCTATGTGCTAGTTAGGCAGACTATTTTTTATTATGAGTAACAATTGGTTGGTACATACATTTCTGAATGCACAAACAAGTCGCTCTTTTCAGAGGGATGTATAATTATGGGAGAGAACATTGCGGGTCTGCATACCCTAGCCGCGTAGGCGCGCGGCTGGACTGCTCCCTCGACCAGTCCGGCCGCAGCCGCGGCGGCTGTCATGTAGCGGTTTTCAAGACCATGTAGCCGCGGTGACCAGCCGCCGGCCGCCGCCGCGTCAGGGAAATCGGTTTCATCTAAATACACTAAAGGAGTG
Organism: Adelphocoris suturalis; assembly: GCA_030762985.1. Classification (NCBI taxonomy): domain Eukaryota; kingdom Metazoa; phylum Arthropoda; class Insecta; order Hemiptera; family Miridae; genus Adelphocoris; species Adelphocoris suturalis. The sequence continues at coordinate 12,505,886 of CM061040.1, forward strand.
GAGAGCGGCTGGTCGCCCGCCGCAGCCGCCGGCCGCAGCCGCGTCAGGGAAATTCCACCTTTAGATACGTACTAATGATATTATTAAGACAATAACTATTTGAATAGATAGGAGCTCAAATCGAGAAATATAAACATGCGTATATAATTATAGAAGTATAGGTTGTGGCAACTCGAAATAGGATACGCCGAGGAGTCTGGACGGGCCTTATGACGTACGCTAGCCAACTAAAACTATGATTTTTCAAGGTCATATTTGTGTGTTAATACCAAAGCTTTTCCTACGCATATTTAATAACATATCCTCTCGACTTTTCGTACGTACTTAGATAATGATATTATTGAGGCAATAACTATTTGAATAGATAGGAGCTCAAATCGAGAAATATAAACATGCGTACATAATTATAGAAGTATAGGTTGTGGCAACTCGAAATAGGACACGCCGAGGAGTCTGGTCGGGCCTTATGACGTACGCTAGCCAACTAAAACTATGATCATACTCAATTGAAAAAATAATAAACCTTTGTGAAATAATTTGCAGCGTTTTTTCACTTTCTTCGTGCAAAAGAGCAAGCACAAGAAGTGCTCCTAAGTGCCTCCAACGCAAAAGCATTGCAACTTAGGGTCCAGGCTTTTTTTTCCCACGAGGTTGTTGTACATGTACATCCTAACCTCGCTTTGCTCCTTGCACCTAGGTTTCTCTGCTCGAACGTCGTACCATAGCTTCGTCTCATGATCTGCCTTACCAATTTTCCGTCCAGCTATGTTATGTGCTTGATCTAATGTATTCTCCAGCTGCCCCACATTGTCTGTTGGAGCCGATTTATTTCATGGGTTTCTCGTCAATAACACTATGTACTAATTAGACCGTGATCGTACGAGCGTACGTTTATGCGTGGTCGGACGCATCGTGTGGTCGTCCGATTAAAATGTGTGTCCTAATTGCAAACACCTATTCGTACGACCAGGCGTTGAACTACCCGATCGCACGAGCAGTTCATCCGTTCATGCAAAAAGAGGAAGATGGTCGAGGACGCAGCACTATTATTATTTGGCAACATTTATGTAAATGCGATTGAACTAGATCCTCAACAACCAGAAGAAACCCAGTGAATGAAATCTACAAAACTCGGGAACTCTTAACAACTTATTATTCAAACACTACTGATTAATTTACCATTTTAATAAAAACTAAAAACATTATGGATACTACTTGTAAATAAATATAATATTGTTTTACTTACTTGGTTTTTAGCGAATTTCCGTAGAAAATGAACTATTGTGATGGCTCGAAAATTTTAAAATCAAAATTTTTGTAGACGAATTTTCTGAAACGAATCCTAGAGTCCATTTTTTCATATATATAGTCAGCTGGGTGAGCACTGGAGCTCATTTATTTACCCTATGAAGCTGCAATTTGAAATTCAGGTCCCTTGGAGTCTGAAACAGATATTGGAGTCTAGCCCCCCCCCCCCTCCCGCTCCCACCAGATCAGCTGAATAAGATCCGGAGCAAAGTTCTGTACTATTCAAACTATGAAACTGAAATTTGGAATGGAGGCCCGTTGGGCCGTGTGGGAATGAATCATGAAGTTTAGACTAGTGAGGCGAGTTATTTGTTTTGTATCGTTTTCAAATCGTCAGAGTTGAGTTTGGTATCGTTTTCAATAGTTTTCGCCAAACAGAAACAACTGAAACCACTATAAAAGCCTTAGAACTTGTCCTTGACGACGATCGTCGCCAAATCGAATGGAAATTGAGTTTGGCATAGTGTATAGTAGTTTCTGTCTAATAAAATCGTGAATATAAAGCGAATTCGAGTACATTATGTAAGACTGGTTGTCTAGTATAATGTTATACTCGACAGCCAGCTTTTCAAACTTCTTGAGGAATCTGGTGAGCGGGTAAACTAGTTTCGAAGATAATAAAACTATTTAAGTAATGAAATAATCATTTTGAATCTTCAGTTACTTAGAAGAATATTTATGAGGTTGTGTGATGTCGCAGCTGGTGGCTCAATTGCTTCCAATAAAGTAAAAAATAAAGTAAAACATGAAGAATTATACCGATTCACCGAAATATCTATTGTATATTTGTCTACACAAGGCGTCCACTTCACTCGGATAATTACAGAATTGATATTATAGTATCTCACCAATCTTGGAAGTGGAGTGGTTCTATGGAGATACATGCGGTATTAAAACTATGTGAAACTGGGTCGTAGGGATAGTAGAGTTGTTTCACATCAAACGGGAATGAAAACAATGTCTCCCGGTCGTAGAGACGACGGAATAGTGAGGAGTTACCTTGAAAGAAGGAAGCTGTCAACATCAGGGCGATATGCAAAAGGGTTCGTCGGAGAGGTGGAAATTCCACTAGAGCAGGTTTGGATTTCACGTAACAAAGCCAAACCCACCCATCAAAGTCAAAGTATTGAGGCAACGTAGATATTATTTCTAGTTAGAGGTTTTATTTTACGTAAATACTGTTGTAATGTGCATTTCTGTTCCTTGAATTAGGTATATTAAATACATTGGCCGCTTCCATTCCGCTTCCAGTGATTGTAATCAAATTCGTGAAACAACTACTCAAGTACTGGAACCACGTGACTTAGTAAATTTATGTTTAAATCTTCCAGTTTTTCATTTTCCGCAACATTAAATTTGTATTACGAGATTTCGAACTGCTCCCGGAGACGTATTCAACTTCCATTGGAAATGTTTGTGGTCTTCTGGCAATGACTGTATAAGTCGATGGGAGGGAAGTTCACTGTTTTTACCGTTCAAAAATTTCTTTTAGCTGTTTGGGAAACAATTCGGAAATCAGCTCAATGAAATTCTGCGTTGATTAGAGCCGAAATTACTATTTAACAAAACAGCATATTATTACGCCAAAATATATTCCTGCTTAACTACATCCCTGCTTTCCTCAACAACGTGGCAATTCCCTACGCGAATGAAGCCAAATACCTGGGCATGACGCTAGACGCCAAGCTCAGGTGGAAGGAACACGTCAAAAAGAAGAGGGCTGAGCTCGCATTGAAACTTAGAAGGATGAATTGGATAATCGGCCGACGATCCACCATGACCATGACCAAGCCAGTTTGGATGTATGGAGCGCAGTTGTGGGGCTGCACAGCTCCAACCAATAGACAGAACATTCAACGTTTCTGGAATTCTGTACTACGATGTATCACTGATGCGCCGTGGTACTTCCGAAATGAGGCACTCCACCGTGAACTTCAAGTTGACAGTGTGGATGAGGTGATCAAAAAGCGAGCAACGGCTCATCTTGCCAGACTAAAAGATCATGTGATTAAGGAAGCTCTAAAGCTCCTGGATGTGCAAGATCTAACTCGACGCCTTAAGCGTTTGAAACCGCATGAGCTTGTGTAGGAAGGGAATGTGATATGTTCGAGAGACAAGGGACAAAGTTATGCATCTTAGGTCCTGAATAGTGTATTTTGGTAATATAAGTCAGATTTATATTGTTAATGAAATTATTCGGTGCAATAAAAGCTTTAAAAAAAAATTACGCCAACAAAGACTTTTGGTTTAATATTTCCTATAGTAAACCTTATTTATCGACCAAGAAAACAATTCAATACCTCTCAAATTTTTTGGTTTACGTTTCAAGATGCGTAGAAAAAAAAATCCGTCCGTCCGCCGTCAATAGCTTTCCTCCGAAGCTACTGATCATAAGTTGATTAAATTAAAATAAGTTGATTAATTAAATGGGTTATGAATAATTTTTCCGTCAAGTTGATCCCTGAAGCTCGGCATCAATGTTTATCTACCTTAAAGATCAACTATTAAGTAAGGGCTAAAATATGCAAAAATCGAGATTACGAAAACATTCAAGGTAACAGTTTTGATTTTTTAGTTGTCATAGATAGATGATTCGGCAAGTGAGAATAATAATCTAAATGTCTCTCAAATTTTTTTGACGATGAAAAACTGTTTATGGATGTCTAGCTAGTGATCAGTGAGTCCTTGATAGCATTCAAAAACAGGAAAATATTTGGATGGTCGCAGTGGACATTTTTTGAAAAAATTGGCTTGTAGCCGCCGGATTGACGATTCCCTTCGTGATGAGGGTTAGCGATCTTTCATGGGCCTGATTTTGAAAGAATTCGGTAGTTTCTATCGCAATGTTCAAGCTGGGATCTCGTGACCTTGACAACGACGTCACCACTGGCATTTTTTCGTCCTCGACACTTCTCCACACACCTCCGAGAAATTCCGCACTTAACTTCTCGACCACGGCGAAATTTGAAATTCTTGTGAACGATGTGAGGTTTGCCTTTTTCACTCGTGAGCGCACACTCCATTTCAATAGACACCTCAGAGGAAACTGATTGTTACGTAACACGCGGCAGATTCAACGTTGACTGCACCGCACAGTAATATAGAAAACGCTGCAAATTATTTCACTAAGGTTTATTATTTTTTCAATTGAGTTTGATCGTAGTTTTAGTTGGCTTGCGTACGTCATAAGGCCCGTCCAGACTCCTCGGCGTGTCCTATTTCGAGTTGCCACAACCTATACTTCTATAATTATTATATACGCATGTTTATATTTCTCGATTTGAGCTCCTATCTATTCAAATAGTTATTGCCTTAATAATATCATTATCTAAGTACGTACGAAAAGTCGAGAGGATATGTTATTAAATATGCGTAGGAAAAGCATTGGTATTAACACAAAAATATGACCTAGAAAAAAACATTATATTCATGCCTCGAAGGAACGCTGTACCCACCTCATGGTGCCGCGGTGTATTATATGGGTATAAAACGGAAAAGTAATAAATATCCATTCTCCTACACCCCTCTGCTACGCCCCTGGTCACTCCAGCCACCACAAGGTGCCGCGGCGCCTCCTCTCACTCCACCCCCCGCTCACCCCCCCCCCCCCCCCCCCCCAACCGTGATCCCCTGCCAAGCGTGCCAGGCGTGCGTGCGTGCGTAAGTCCAACACTCAAAGTCTCGAAAAAGACACTTTTTCGTCCGTGTTTGGCCCATAGCATCTATGCGAGTAAAGCGATCGGGATGGTTAAACGTTAGGACCAACTAGACCCCAAATGGAGTCTATGTGCGAAAGAACGGGTTTTTCAAGTCAATTCTTAGGCCTTTTATGGCCCGGACGACGGACGGCGAACGGCGGACGGCGGACGGACATTTCAAATTTGGATTCTACGCACCTTGAAACGTAAAGTGACAAAGTTTGAGGGGGGATTATAAAAATTTTTTGCTACACAATCACATAGGCTTATTATTGAAAATAATAAACCAAAAGTGCCTAAGCCGCGCGCGGAAGTATAATATTGCAATAATCCTTTTTTGGAGCTTGGCGCGGAACTGTCATACAGCCATAGCAGACTAGATGCTATAACGTTTTTGTATTTTCAATAATGAACCTTTTATTCGTTTTATTTTTATTTGTAATAAAACGAGAAAATGAAATTTCAGGTTTCCTCCTTAAAATATGAAAGTTTTCATAATATATATTATATTATATATATATATATATATATATATATATATCCCGCTAATGCCCCTTCTGGTTGAGGTGCGGCTTGAACCATTAAATAAAAAATTAAATAAGAAAAATTAAGTTTCACAATTTGTGAAGGGATTTCAAAAATCGAAACAGGAAATCAGACTCTTGAATGAATATTTGAGGGAAATAAAAGTACAGTGCAGTGAAATGATGCAGGCAGGCGGACTAATGCAGTACTGAAATACTATATAATTTGTTCAATACATTGTGGTGTTCTTCGTTTTTTAATTTCAAAATTTGAATGAGACAACGCATATTGTTGTACGTCCAGCCATTTATTTTCTTGAAGGTCAACATAAATATTAGGAAAAAAGGGATGTCTAGTATGATGTATAATGTTTAATGTCTTCTGATGCGGAGTAATAAAAGATAAACATTGAAATAGAATAAAACTCCCGAAGGACCGTTTTTATGCCAATTAGTCGGGGAAGCTGATCTGCACATAAGAACAATCTTGTTGGAAAACATTAAATCTTCCTCTAAGTATCTTCTTGAAACTCATACCAAGGAACTGTGATGAGAAATTCCACATCGTTTTTTCTTGGTCGAGAAGAAAGGTTCATCATTGAGATTAACAAGGGAAAATGTGAATCTCATGTTTCACTTTTAAATTAATTTTCAACAGTAAATCAAAAAAATACCTGTGAAAAGCGAGTGGGGTGGTTTTGAATTAGGACCTCTCTTTCAAGTAATAGCCAGGTCAAAATCCATTCATCTTTTAATGAGTCAGCAGAGAAATGAAGGAGAATTTAAAAAATGAAATCGAAGATTGATCTTTATAGTGGCATTAATATAATTTATAATCTGATTAGAGAGAGGACGAACAATCGGTTGAGGTTGGTTCTACCTTCTGTATGAATATCAATTAGAATTTCGATTTTGACAATCAAGCTACAGATCTAAAATACTCGTAATTTGGTAGGAAAAAAAACTCGAGTTTATACCTGGTCACCATCAATAATATTAAGAAAATTATTTTAATTATTAGGTAACTGACCAGAGTGAAATTGAACAATCAAATGAAATAATGTCTGTTCATTCTTCTATTTATTAGATAAAAACCATGGACTGAATTTCCAATATGATAAAATCAATTTTATGACATAGGAGGGATGGTAATGAAGATAGATTCACGGAATATCCGAAGCGCTACGAATCATGGCTCCGATGAATTTGAATTGAAATTTGAATATATTCAATAAATCCCCAACACTTTCCTTGTGTTGATTTTTTTAAACTTATCAGTGTGATCTGACATTAGTTTTTGGTTTAAGCATCATTTATACTCATCGTTCCTGGAGGACATTTTATTCAAGATACATAAATAATGGTAGTCGGTCCATTACCTCGAAAAACCCATCCGTAAATTTTGTTAATTACTCTTAACGAGGTATGGCTATACCAAATCACTTTACTTGAAAATATCAGGGAGGACTGAAGCGTTTGCTGTTGTTGGGTTGAACATGGTATAGAAAGCAATTTATAGCACTTTTAAATCAAGGCGTCTATATTCACTGCTTCAACAAAAGTGTAACCACACAGTCGAGCTATAAAATGCTATTGAAACAGACTGGTAGAATTTTTTTTTTTTTTTATTCAAGTAAACTTTACTGTGTAAAACACATTATGGTTAGGAGAAGTAGGTAGGAACATTAACATTAACTTGGAACTTGTTGGTCTCTATCCATCAATAGTACTCCATAGTAGCTTGGGTTTCATAATTCCTCAAGGAAGTCCGTGGGTCTCTCCCGCTTGAGTCGGCGTATGGATGTTTGTCGTGGTAAATTTTGTGTCAATTCGATTGGAAGGGGGTTGGTGTGGGATGTCATTCTTTCGTGATGGCTCAAATATTTGTTTCGAAGTTCGTCTTGGATGGGGGATATGTTCAAGTCGTTGTGTAGTGTCGAATTTCTAACAAACCATGGTGCTCCTGTGATTAATCGCAGCACTCTGTTTTGAAATGTCTGGACTCTTTTTATTTGTGTGTCACTTGCTGCACCCCAGAATTCACCACCATACAACCACAGTGGTCGTAGTATGGTGAGGTAGACAAGTCTTTTCAGGTGAAGAGGCAGATAAGAGGACCCTGTGATTAAGTACTTGATTTGTTTCAGGCGGTATCTAAGGCGCTGCAATAGATTAGAGATATGCATATTCCAGATCAGTTTTCTGTCGAGAATGAGTCCTAAGTATTTCACAGAATTTTCTTCTTCTTGAATTTTCACTATGTGACGACCAGTCTTGAGCTTGTACGTGAAACATACCAGTGAGGATTTTGTGGGATTCACTCTCACGCGCCATTTGTCACACCAATCATCCACTGAATCAGCGAAATTCTGAAGTACTGTGCTGGTCGTGACGTCAGGACCTTTCACTAAGGCTGCTACGTCATCGGCAAAGTGAGCTTGCTTTACTTCAGGAGGGTTTGGGAAATCAGTGGTGTAATAGGTGTAGAGAAATGCACTCCAAACACCGCCTTGGGGAATTCCCGCACCAATCGGTTTGATAACTGGTAGAATTTAAAATTCAGGTTTCTATCTGTCCTAACGTACGTTGCGTTGGTGGCCATTGTCATAATACTCACTATTAGCGTGTGTGGATAATTCGAATTCAAAATGAGTGGAACGATAAATGCCTTTTTTTCAACACTCCCTTCACTTTATCTTTACATTCAGTTGAAACGAACAACACTATAAAAAATGCCCATCAGTCGAAGTGAAGTTTTTCCTGCATTATGCATTTTACTTTATCTGTAACAATCACGGAGTATTCCATATAAGCCTAAGGATCCAAAACATCATCACAGTGCATTTTCCAGACTTCCACCGAATTGAGTCCAGTTCTTCAAGACATCTGAGACGTAGTGCAGAATCTCAGACGATCTCACGGTTTTGAAGTTTATCAGCAAACGTCTGTACTCTTCACCAACTGGTTTCTCTTTACATTGGTTCAAGTAAAATCACAACAAAAAAAATCATCAATTTGTGATTCACTGAAGGAGACAAGGTTACTCGATTAGCATCGCAAAAAGGATAAAGAGAGAAATTTCACACTGAGTAATAGAGAAACATCTCAATCTTCCTTTGACATCAAAGTATTGCTTTGTACGGTAGCACGCGGTTGATCTTCAAACTTCTCTTCCCTCAATCCAGTATGATGTCTCCTTTTTGATAAGCTTCTGTAACGTAGTGGTAGCTGAGACTCACCATTTGTTTCAGGGTGTACGAGTCGTCAGTTTTAGCGACCTGGCTTACGGTCAGTTAACATTTTCAGCCGCATCAGAAAGTCATGAAGTCCTTTAACGTTAGCCAACTCCTTAGTTACTGCAGACAAGGCTAAAAACTCTGCTTCACTACTTGATAGAGCCACACGAGTTTGCTTCTTGAGTGTATTGAGTTGACATCACTACTTGCGGTTGATCGTCCGGTAACACCATTCAATCCCTAGGATGCATCAGAATATCCCACTGCACCATATTTCGTGTTTGTATATAGATGTCCTCAATCAGGTGTACCTTAGAAACAATGTAACTCTCTCACGACTTTCCCGATCGGGAATCGTATAACCTACTTGTTTACGGCTGAGGAAATTCACCGCAAAGGATTATGTCGGGCCGCGTTTGTCCCAGTAGATACAATGAAAGCCAATAACTTAAGTGTATGGAAAATACTTACTGCTATTCACTACTCTTTGAGAACAACCAACTATTTACTTTTTGTAGGTACCTACTACTGTATACTTCATCACTAATAACAAACAGTACAGACTTGACTAATCTTTTATCGTCGTCAAGCTGACGATCTCGTCGACATTCGTCCTTGTCCGAAAGTCCGCGTATGTATCAAGGGAGCAGGCACGGACACAACCACCCTTCCTTCTCACTTCCCATTTCCTCCGGGGTTCCGCTGGGCTACAGAATAATCCGGAATGAGCCGTCAGGTTCTGGCCCCTCTCCAATTTAACCGGTGGAGCTCTACCAACACTTACTATGGTTGGTATTGCCAACCCGGCTGTACTGTCAAATTGTCCAAGGCTTATAAACACTAAGTGCTCAAAGTGCTTGTAAAAGGACTAAATCCGTTGTGGCATGTAGTTAACACGGCGAAGGTACCTACCTAATAGAATTGCTAAGGTCTATTTGTACATATTTTGTCCCATAACGCACGTTCCGATGCCTCTTCACATTGCACAGCACAGGATAGACCTTTCTAGAAACCCCTGTGTACCTAACTCGTGTTTATATCTACATATTCGTCAATCATGAACCGAATAAAGCCGCATTAACTTCCTCTCGTTTGCACAAGGTAGACTAGGAAGCAACATCGGATAAAAAATAAGAAGTCGAATCCTGAGTAAGACTAAAAATCAGAACGCGAATGCCCAGCTTTAACATGGGCCATTACTCCGAATACAATGTCCTAATTCGTCTTTCGGAGGTCCTTATCTTACTCTAGTTCACTGTGGACGGTTACATTGAGCAGTTATTATGTGTTTTTGCCGAACCCAGCTAATCCGTCACTCATTAACAGGGTGCAGTCAGTGGCATAGCGAAGTCGTGTCTCATGGAGGGAGAGCAACAACAGTCTAAGTTACAACAACACCAACATGTTACTATCGTTTAAATATGTACCTATTGTACGAGTACTAGTAGTCCCAAAGGAGGTACATAATAGTATATTATAGGGACACTAATATTTTATTTTTAAGATTTCATCCTGAACAACGATAGGAAAAAATATCCTATCGATATTTTTCCAACGATCGAATATCCAACGACGAATCGACGTTCAAAATATTTCGTAAGCAACCAGTCAGGACCATTGCAGCATAACATGATCTATCTATAGGTACCTACGTCATTAGTCAAAAATTATATCGGGGCAGTGAGTTCTTTCTGGTTCATTGGTTATATTACATCCAAGAATAAAACACCAAGCATTTTTATAGACATTACAATCTCTCTTACATCAAACCGAAAACGCTGCAAATTATTTTACTAAGGTTCATTATTTCTGTATTACAAAGCCGTTCTACGAAGGTCATTAGTCTATAATTATTGAACCCCTTTATATTATATGATCAAAACTTGACGCACCGTACCTATCAAAAAGGTGTGCACCTTTACAGAACTAGTATGCAACAACTTCGCGCTTTATAGTAAACTAGCCTAGTTTCCTCCCTCGCTTCGCTCGCTCGGTATGGCTGTATAAATCCGATGGTCTTTACTGTTGAGTGGGACATTTAGAATGATTGGAAACGGTGGATCACTAAGGGTGATTAGAAATGTGTATGGGATGTTGCTCGCTTCGGTCGCTAGGGGTAGGTTTTCTCGCTCGCTCTGCGTTGGATGTTGGTATAGATGCGACTGGATATAGTCCCGATATCATTGAGACCTACAGCCCATGGTTCGGGGGGGGGGGGGGGGGGGGTGTAAAACTTGAAAATTGCTTGCGATCCTTTCCAATAGACAATTCCAAGGGAATGGCAAAAATAAATAAATAAATAAATCTTTTAAAATGAGCAATACGAAATAATAAATTGCTGTGCAATTATTTGCTGCGTTTTCTATGTGGTGAAGTTAAATTAGTTACCTGACACTTAACTGGGCAGACGTTTTTCAGTTTATTATTTTAAATAATAAACCTTTCTATTCGACCAAGAGAAAAAAAGTTTAACCCCCGCTGAATAATTGTTGGTTTACGTTTCAAGATGCGTAGAATCCAGAAATCGAATTAAAAAAAAAAAAAACCGTCCGTCCACCGTCCGAAGCTTTTCTCAAAAAATGTTGGACCAGCATCGGCATCGCGTTCGATCAACACTAAAGGGTAGAACCAAAGGGCTGAAATATTCAAAAGTCGAGATCTTGAAATCTTTCTACGTAACTGTAATGATTTTTTGAGTTTCATTTATAGATATCCGTCTAAAGAATCGTTTATTCGTTTTCTTTTCCCTAAGGGCTAAAACTTCGACGCAAAAAAATACATCAACACGGGAGTAAATCGTAACCAGTAAACCATATCAAAAATCGCTTCGAAAACTACGAAATTGTATTTGCTTATAATATAATTCCACTGGAATTCTGACTTCCCGAAACCGAGTTTATTTTAACATCTGTACCCTATTAGGCTTTTGAAGCATAGTTAGGTAATCACCTACTTCAATTATATTAATTAACTAGCTGTTTCACCCGTGCGTTGCACAGGTTGACTTGAATATACGCACCCCCCATCTCCCCTAACATTTTGGGACACCCCTATGAATCTGATACTCAATTCCCCCCCCCCCTCCCCTCCTAAATGCCCCACTGGTTCAAGATTGAACATTATCAAATAGTCTGTGATCCAAGTAAAGAAATTCTGATATATTCGCCAACCCAGATCGCCAGTTGGTTCAGTGATGTTCGAAACGCTTTAACTCCCCTCCCCTCCCCTCCATTGTGGGTTCAATTTGAAAAAGTTGGAAAAAGTATTCATTGGCTTTAATTACAGTAATTCGAACATAATCGACAATCAAATCTCCAGTTCGTTCAATGGTGTCCGAGATACCCCATTTAACCCCCCCCCCCCTCCTCACGAACACCCCCTCAGGCTCAAATTTAAAAAACTTAAAATAGCCTATAATTTAAGTTGGACTGATACAGACATTTCCCTCCACTCATGTCAGTATTCCAATGACCCCTGTAACTGTGAAATGTGGACAAACATACGGACAGTCAGACAGACAAACAGACAGACAGAGAAAAATTGAAAAAATGGTACCATTCGTCTACAAATAGCATAAAACGGAAACGAAACGCAAAATTTCATGATTCCAATCAGTGTACAGACAGACATACTTACGATTTTATTAATATAGATTAAATTATTGATTAGTAAATACTTAGAAATTACTCTTAATCAAATTATTATCTCTATTCCAACAACAGAAGGTTATTTACTTCCAAGTTTACCAAGTTCGGCACGTTTTAGCCAATTTTCTAATAAAATGAAGCTATTGCAATGAATACAAAATTTCCTTCATGGAAATTCGTTTTGAAATTCCTTGAGTTTTACGCTTTCTGGTGCGTATCAAAGTGCTGGTTCTTTTCAATTTGCGCGCTGAGGGTCGTTAAAGCTTATCGCTGGCCTCAGTTTTGCTTTGTCTGAGTCACCTGGTTAGTTTATATTGCTGTAATATTCTCAATTCTCGTGTTATTCTGATCATTTTATTTTTTGAAGTTCTAGCCCTTGGCGAAAGCGAACGGATTAACGTAAAGCGTTACGGATGGTTTCATTCGATTCATTGGGATAATAATCATATATGCTGACCTTAAAAGTTTTCGAGATCTCGATTTTAAATATTTCATTTAAGGTATGCTACCCTTTGGAGATGAAAATAATGATAACGAGCTTCTAGGCCCAACGCGTTGGGCTTCTATTATACACCCAACATGTGATTTATTATACATGATCAACGTTGGTCCAGTATTATTGGAGAAATGTTCTGTTCGGCGCACGGACGGATTTTTGTCATTTGATTTTTTAGATTTTATGCATCTTGAAACGTAGCCAACAAATTTTGAGGAGGGGGTTAATTCGTTTTACTAAGTTCTATTAGGTACCTATTGAAGATAGTAAAACAAAAAGTGAGGTTCTGAGTTGCCTTCTTATTTAAATTCATTCGTCTTTTACGTCATTCCCTTTTGGCCTGCTATTTTTCCCTTTGATGCCTTCTCGTTGTCATTCTGCCCTCGGTTGGAAACTCCGCTAGACCTGCCAAGCTCTCTCTATAAGTGTTTTCCTAACTCAACCCCTCCCAACAACTACGGTTTCTAATCTTGTCCTAGACCTTTTCCCCCCTTTTATTTGTCTATCATTATTCGTTTTATTCTACAAAGCTGTTCCATTTACCGTTGAGGATGCTGAAGAAAAGAATGTCATTTGTCCCAATTATAGACTTGTCAGGCACTAAATCTCTCCCTCTAAAATTCGGCTGAGCAGAGTTAGTGATATCCACGAGGATAAAATTTAGATTTAGCTCAGTATTTGGTAAGTTGCTACTTTTCGTCTTCGTATAAATTCTGATATGTATATATGTTTATATATATATATATATGATTTTGAGGTATTACAGATGCTTGGAATATGTAGGAAACACATAAACATAACTTAAGAAAATTGAGAGAATATTTCGCCGTATCGGCGTCGTCAGCTCTACTGAAGAAGTAGTTGAGTTATATATATATATATATATATATATATATATATATATATATATATATATATATATATATATATATATATATATATATATATATATATATATATATATATATATATCGAACGAAAGACGAAAAAGTTCAACTGGCCAAGCTGAGATTCCGTGGACAATGGGCATAAATAGTTCCTTATCTTTCATCCTCAAAATTCCGGAGAAAAAAACCAAATCGTCACGGCGAGGAGCCGAAATTGATTATTTGAACAAGTGCGGGTGGTTTCCGGAACAAACAGAAATAACTCGAGTTCACATTCGCCTGGTGTCTCTCAACCCAAAAGTTGTATTAATTATTTAAACATCACAATGAGACAGCACGGTAACTGGATAACCATAAAATTGAACTATTTGGTCAGTAAATCAATATAAGAAAATGCCAACTATTGTAGTGAGTTTTCATCGCATTTGGGGAGGGGGGGGGGGGGGGGGATGAGAAATTGAGTATCAATGTCAATCATTCATGGACATAAAAAGCTCAATACACATGCTTCATAGACGCGATAAATATATCTGCAGAGGCATAGATGTCTACCGAGGAGAAATACAATTGAAAACACCCACATTTTACTAGTATTTTGAATTTAACACAAGCTGACCACCAACTAAAAATTATTTATGTAAAATAAATATCCTACCTACGTTTCACAGCTCCAGTTATAGTGGACAAAAGTTATGATATGAATACCATTGGAATTATATCAGCTGATACAATCGTTTATTAGGTCATTTTTACTGTTTCACCTGTTGCGTTTCATCTCATGTTGATTTTTTCCCTTTTAAAGTTATGGCCCTTAGAGAGGAGAGCAAACCTATAAAGTTACAGCTACATGGAGGGTGTTTTTCGATTCTTTGGGATGATATTTATGAACTATAATTAAACCCCGTATATAGTAAACCTGTAAACCTATCAGCGCCCGGATCTTTTTATTTTCGAATTTTTCAATAAAAATTTGAGACATAGTTCAACTGAATCCCAGGAACATGGGAAAAATGTTTAAAAAATTCTAATCTTACCCAATTTAGTGTAATTCGGGTGTGCCATATGGCGACGGTGGGCGACACGTGGTGATGGAAGGAACGTGGAGACGTCAATACATAGGTTTAAAACGCTAATTCCGTTAAATTCAGGGATCTGATTGCACTTAATTACAAATTCATGGATTTTACGAACCGTTTATTTATACTGACATTTGAAGCCCAATAGTGCCAACATTTAACAGCCAATTAGGTACAATTCGTTTTACAAGTTCAGTTACAATTTAGAGTGGAACAGCATAAAACAATCAATACATAATCCTACTTTACATTTCTGACTCTTGGTTCTGATCTGTGATTGGCAATTGGAACCAGACCATCTCTTCCGTTTTTTCTCCGGCGTATGGATAACATAATGCTCCGAACCGTCGAATCTTATGCCGTCAAGTACTCGCAATGATGAAATGAATTCCAGAAGGTCCTGGATTTTTTCGGGAAACAGCATATCTTGTGAGATATTTTTCTGCTAATACTCGCCTGAATTGAAGTTGCGTCATCTTGATGGTTTCTTTTTTCATTTTACATCATTCCACTCCATTGCAGATGCAGTTGCTCCTGCCTTTTTTTTTCAAAATCAGTTTTGCTTGGGAAGGTCTGTGGCTTTGCGTTGCTGCTTTCATTCCTTTTTCTTTTATTCGTCTTCGAATTTGAGGTCTTTGCAGTTGATTTATTTCCTGAAATGTCATCCGAAGTTTTTGGGATCCTGTTCTCACGAAACGTACCCGTCACAGAATAACCGTGTTCCCTCAAATAGCAGAACAAACTTGGCCCACAGGATAAATTATCAAGAAAAAGGTTGTATAGGTGATTGTACTTATTTTGTGGCCGTTCTGCTAACAATTTTGGGAGAGGAGCCGCAGCTTTTCCAAAAAGAGTCGAATGGTCTGCATCTAGAACTTGAAATTTCCCTTGGTAAACATCAAAATTGACTAGGTAGCCATCAGGGGAATTGAGGCACCATCTTGAACTGAAAAGCCGGGTCTGTAATGAAAAAATGTTAATTAGACTAAACAATCTCAACGGAGAAGGAAAAACCTTATGAAGTGATGAAGTAAACAACAAATAGGCCTGCAAGTGCCCAGCGAAGCCATATGGCATCGCACGAATAAATTCACATCTCTAGAGTACAGGAGCACCTCGTACTTGACGAAAGTCATTACCACTTGTGTATAAACATCTCAAGAACATCTTACAAGAAAAACAATATCGAAAAAAAAAATAAAATGAATATTTACTGAATATGAATTTCGCAGTAGGTCCAGGTCGACAAAAGTGTCCATATTTCAAAACAGCTTTGAACTGCACTGGGTGATAATCGAAACGTAACTGAGTGCATTAATGCTCGAGAGAACATTCCAGAACGAGAAACATGTCAAAAGTAAACAATAAAGTCCAAAGTACATCAGAAAATCACAGGCGAATGCAGCTTCCTCCACTGATGCCATATGGCGACGCTGGGCGCTGATGGGTTAATTAAATATCCCTTCACCACAGAACACTAGTAGAAAAAAAAAAATCCTACCAAACTGAGTCTAGGGTGCACTATCGAAATATAACTGGACGATGTCACCTACCAAAAGAAAAATATACACTACCTACATGCAGATACATCGGTACATGGATATGCCTTATTTTTCCCTTGTTATGTGTTTTTTGTCTCAAGTTGAAAAATCCTCAATTAAACTAGCTAAATCAGCTGATCAGAAAAGACCCAATCAAATTTAATCGTCAATTAGTGTCCCAGAGATATAACTTCAACTTCCTGGGATGAACAGGAAAGAATATAGTTACTCAGCTAATTAGGAATCAATCTATTCAATCGATTTCTAATGTCCCAGACAGTCTCCCTATCAAATATCCATGTCCTAGGATGAACAGGAGAGATTTTAGCTAATTCAGCTCACTAGGAAAGACCGAATAATTGCAATAGACCTGCTGCTTACAATTACCTAATACTCAATAGTATACCTACCATGTATCTAGTGCCTTCTTTTCACTTTATTAATTCATTATGGTTACTGAGCACTTAGTTTATTACTTAGCGTAATAAATCAGCTTTCCTTGACACTGAAATAGCTTAGGGATCATGCGTTGTTGTGATAAAATGAGAGTTTTCCAAAAAACCTAGGGAGTTACACTTCGCTAGTAATGTCGGTTGTACGTGAAAATCAATAGAAATAGAAAAACCCAAGAATGAGAAAAAATATGAGGGGAAGAAAAAAACCCGTTTTCGGAATATTTTTGGCTCGTAGGATTGATTGATGCGTGTAAAGCGATCGGGCTGGCTAGGTTCCCCTAGATTCCCTGGCTGAACCCCAAGCAGAGTCCATGTGGGAAAGGGATTGTTTTCATCAAGTTGGAATCTAAGTCCATGGAACGAAAAGAGACAAAGTTTGAGTGAAAATAAAAATAAAAAAATTTCCTGCAACATTACAAAGGCTTATTATTGGAAATAATAAACCTAAATTAGGAGACCTAGGCCGTTTTGTGGCGGCAGTTTTAGGTAGTTAGGTAGTAAGTAGTTTTATCGTATAGTGTTGAGTCTTAGATACGTCAGGTGCCTAATAGTGCCTTAATAAAGATCTGGCATGAATCCATATGATTTTGTTACTCACATACCTTCATCAACACAGTCAACACCGAATTATGACCTTTTTACCAAGTTGAAAGTTCTGAAACGGATTTTTACGTGAAACCGCTGCTCTCTTAATCGCGTGTGTCCTTTTTGGTCCCAAATTGCAAGTATTGAAATGTATAATGCTAAAAATATACTGAGGGATGTCCTAAATATGCATGTTACGAATATGTAGGATATTCAAACGCAGTACACGAGCCGTGCCGCAAACCGATGCGTTCTCTACAGGAACGTAAAACCCCGTAAGACCTGAAGACGAGAGGGACACGTATGGCAGGTGTAACCAACCTGTGATTGACTCAGAAATACGCTTCGCTCGGGGAGGGTCTTCCCAGAATTCAAATTACGTCAGGATGCAAACTTTCCGTGCTAGGGAAAAATGATCCTCTTACGTGGAATTCGTTAGGGTAAAGGTAGAAAGTTTGCGGAGGTTTTTAACCAAGTGGGTAGGCTGACATCGCGGGAAATGCTTGGTGCTGGCGTGAAGGTCGAGTATAATCTCTGATCGTTTGTGACAACCAACATCCACTTACAGTAGTTGGTATCTCTCTTGATCGGCCACCTCGGGACCAGAGCCTGACTTGTTGACATTTCGGCCGGTTAAGCCAATGTGCAGGCATTTTTCGTGAAAACCAAAACAAACAAAAAATTAACTCTACATGTGTTCTCAACATACCCCCAGGGGACGTGAACGTCCCTAATAACTCTCAACACGTTGTTCGTAAGCAAGTTATAATGTGATGCCTACAATCGGGAAATATTTTTATCATTTAACTAGAGGCCTGTTAGGGCTTGGAAAGCCCTAATCTAATCCGTATAACAGTAGTACCTAACAGGAACTCAGCACATTATAGTAACGATATAAGTCCTACCTATTTGTGGCGTTATGCGAATGGCGACACTTGGGGCCACTGGGAGCCACTTGGGGACTGAAATCGGTCCGCGAAGTTCTTCACAATTTCAAAGACCGTTCGGAATTATATATAAAGATAATGATTTTAACAGGACGTTTCCATTTGTTTTCGTCACGTCACGAGCGTCACATCACGGTGGGGTTTTCTATTGATTTTTACGTACAACCAATGCGTTACTAGGGAAGTGTAACTCCTTAGTTTTCATAGCAGGAAAATCGTTAGCCACTTTTTGGAATGCTCTTATTTTATCAAAGCATTTCATAATCCCTAAGCCTTTGTAGTGTCTAGGAAAGCTGACTTATTACGCTCAGTTATAAACTAATATTGCTAAGTAACCATAATGAACTCATATTGTGTAAAATTAATAATTATTAAATGATCTGACTATAGAACCGTATGTCTACCGTCCGTTCTTTATTTACTTTGAGTTGTGGGAGTGTTTGCCCGCGCATGTGTGTGTAGGGCGAAAGGGTTTCGTGAGACGTGAACAAACGGAGAATGATTCTTGTTATCTCATTGAAGTGAGATCCGGAGCTAGTTTTTTTAAATTTTCAACCTATGAAGCTGAAACTTGATATGGAGGCCTCTTGGAACACCTAAGAATTAATTATACATTCTGAATCCGCCTAAATCAGCTGTGTGAGCACGGTAGCTAATTTATTTACTTATCATCAAATGATGCTAAAATTTGGGATGGAGGCCAGTTAGGACATTTAGAAACGAATCGTTAGGCCCTAAAGCAGCTAAGTGAGCTCAGGAGCTAAATTCTTTGCTCTTGTAGCTATGAACAGCACATTTTTACGTTGAAAACGTAAAAAGTAGTACTCAGTCATGCAGCAGAAAAAAAAAACGAATTTTCAAAGAAAGGTTATGGATAACATTAAATTAGTCACTTAGATTTTGCTGAATTTTGAAATAAATACTACATAAATAGCACATTTTCACGTCGAAATTGTAAAAACGTATTCTATGCTCATCACTCTTTGGCCTTCAGAGGCAATGTAGTTTTTTTTTTTTTTTTTTTCATGCTTGAGTTGTCTCACACCCCCTGGATCAATACTTCTATTAAGGCCCATAAATTATTAAGGCCCACTTAATTATTGGTTGAGCCTACCTTCGGAGGGACGTCCTAAGGGAATTCTCTCCTTTCGTTATCTTCCAAGAAGGCTGTGCAGTTCCAAGAGCCATCTGAAAAAACAGATCTGACTTCGATAGGAAAATGTGACCGTTCACGGGAAAATGAAGCTTAACTTGCCAGCAGAGGTCGAATCTGAGTATATATATATATATATATATATATATATATATATATATATATATATATATATATATATATATATATATATATATATATATATATATAGGTATATATAATTCTGGAAAAAAAAAAAACAAAAAAAAAAAAAAAAACAGCCAGCTCATTCAGCCTATGACCAGCTGACCGGCTCCTTAAATACCCACTCTTTAGAGTAGATGCAATCTGAAACAGGTGGACAAGGATCCCCGATCTGCCACTAGGGTGGGTTGGAGTTGTGTCCTCTCTTGTTCCCATGCCTGTAAATGGACACTGAAACAGGTTAGTCAGGTGTCACACACTTGGAAGGAAGTATAATTAACAAATAAAAGGTGTTATGTAACCAGACCTAAATTACCTACCGTCATTCTTCTTCTTCTTCGTCGTTAACATTTTTTTTAATCATAGATTTAGCCGTATGGACATTGTGTGGTGATTTAAGTTGTTGGAAATCATTAGCAACAAACGGGTGCTTAACTAGCCCGAAGAAATTCCCATAAAGTAAGATAAGCTCCCTTTTTTCATATCCTAGGGTATGCTAGGGTATACTTATATTAACCTCTTTCACCTATCCTCCAAATTTGAGCGAGATCAGACAACGGGGGCGAGAGAAAATGATTCATGATGTTATTTACATTAGCGCATGCACCGAGTGAAGTTTTGATTTGGGAACAACGAAAGTCATGGGGGACCATCTTCACCCTAACCCGCATACACCAGGAAAATTTCATAAGGACCGGTTGAATATTGTGGGAATTAAGCTTGTTACAAGGATTTGCGGACAAAAACACACAGATACACACACAGATAGAGAGAAAAAGACACGGAACGAAAATTGTTCAGAATAGTCTAAAACGTAAAATGAGAATGGAATTTTTACCACTGTAAAATAACAACGGCCGTTTGATTTTAGTGGAGACCACAACTTTTAAATCTCTCGAATGAGAAAAACAATGCTTCCGCCACCTATAGGTAGACTTGGGAGCAATTTTAGAGACGAAATTTAGCATTTAGGTACCAATACTTCACTAGTAGGTACATTGCACGGACAATAATTAATAAACTCGGTTTATTTCTCGATGTTCAAGCCCTTAGGGAAAGCGTACTATTCAACGTAGAGCGTTGCGGGTGGATTTAATCGATTCTTTGGGATTGAATTTATCATTGACAAGCAAAAAATTATTACTGTTACTTGGATAGTATTCGAGATCTCGATTTTTGAATATTTAGCCCTTTAATCCAACCCTTTAGAGTTGATAAAAATTAATGCCTAGCTTCTAGGACCATCTAGACCCCAAATGTGATTTTTAACACAAGTTTCATATAGTTTGGTCAAGTATTTTCGGAGAAAAGCTGCGGACGGCGGACGGACGGATTTTTTTTTTTTTTTTTTTTTTTTTTTTTAAATTTGATTTTTGGATTCTAAGCATCTTGAAAAGTAAACGTATTTTTCAGGAGGGTCTTAGTTTATCTATTTATTTATTTTATTTTTTACTTCTTGGTCGATTACAAAGGTTCATTATTGAAAATAATCAACCAAATACATAGCGCTTGGAGTTGAAGCTTATGCACACAGCTTTTGATGTTTCCCGTACTTATCCTGTTATATGGAAGAGTTTTGGGAGAATAAAGTACCATTGTTTTACTCTTTAGCGTTGTTTAGCTTAAGATTAAAATTTTTTTTCAAATCCGGCAATGAAAACAATATTTCATATTAAACTTTGCTTCCAATAGAATGGTTTTTTAAACGATCTTTCTTTGTTCCCCATGATGATCATCCCTTAAGATTTCAAGATCGTAAGGGATTTGTCAACCTGTTTCTAGACCGAGTGATTTCCTGAAAGGGGTGTGTAACTGTTCAGATGAACCGTTTTTCACTCCAGGAATTGCCGCAGACCTTGAACGATCCCAATTGAGATATCTCTTTTTCCACTACTTCGGTCTACCGGTGAGTGGAGCGGGTCGTATGTAGGATCTATAACTCTTGCTACGAGACTCTTTCCCTAGTCTGTTATTGTGATTGGAACCCTATTGTGCCTCCAATATATTATATTGTTCTGGTTGATGCAACGGTTTTTTTCTGGAGAGAGGAAAGGGCTCAATCAGCGCTTATTGTTCCGAGATGAACTCAGACATTAAGGAGACCTAAAATTAAAGATATAAGAGAGACAACGTGTGTCAATTACTCTAGCGTTCGGGCTTCTTCTAATCTAATAGTGATCGGTGTTTTTATTTGTGGCTGGAACGCTCAAATGGCTGGATCGATTTGAATACGGTTGTTACGGATCAGACTGTTATTGCTATTGTTAATCAGCTATTTTAAATGGAATTTAGTTTACTTCGATGGAATGGTGTCAGTTTTATGCGTAAAATAATATAGGTCATTGCTCTTTATGATCTCGTGCTTTTCCTCCTTAATTTATTTACTGTCTTTGACAGCGTGATCCTTCTCGAATTTTTGAATCTGTCCGTGGTGTGAGGTATCGTTTATAACCATGGAGACGAAATCTCGGGGAACTCCGTCACAAGGTAGGATAGAAGGGAACTGTCGTTGAGAAATAAAGTTGTCACTATTCCAAACACCACAGATCAGATGGTTAAGGCTGACAATCAGTCAAAGCAATTTTCTATATAACATTAGTCTATGAGGAAAAGACACACGGTGAGCACATGTGATTCGGAAAAGCTGTGGTTTGGATTTGAGAGGAAGTTGAAGGTACTGGAACAGAAGATAGCAAACAGTTGTGGGGATTGTGTACTACATTAAGGGTCAATACCATTGAACTAGGGGATGGAACTCACGTATTTTAAAATTATATGAGAGATGAAGAGAGTTACATGCGGTAATATTGTATGAAAGGTTGAGAGAAATATCGAATGACATTTTGAACTTATTAAAGTGAAAAGTACGTAAATGATCAGTCGCAATTCATCTGAAGAATTAACGCGCCCCTGGTAGTGTTCAGGGACGTGGTGGAGAGAAAACCGAGGCACCCTTTGGAGACTGATGCGGAATGGGGAAGCTGCAAGGGGTCCCACCCAACCTACTGACCCTCGATCCACCACCAAAGGCTCCAAAAAATGTGTTAGGTACTTCATCTCACCGAGTAATTGCACCCATCGGAAGGTTAAACATTGTTACAGCTATCTACTCTAACACTGTTACAGGTACCTAACTCAGTTGGTCAGTCGTGCAACTTCCTGGAAGATAAGAACTATAGTGGCCTTTTTCAATTATTCAGACACATCATACTACTATACTATCCGTCCAGTCTGCAGCTGGACCATGACGAATCTACTTGGTTGAATCTCACAGAAAAAGGCTGACGTGATGTACATACTAGCTGTGGCGACCCAATCAAGATTTGAGAGTTGGGGAAGGTCTAAAATTGTAGTATAGGTTCTTATCAAGAACTTTTTTTTTGTCCCCTATTAAGTTATTGTTATTCCTTCATTATAGAAAACTAACAAAATATAGTCAAATCGTCATCTACCAGTCCTGTAACAAAGCTTCCTTTCCAACTTCAAGCTTTAGTACAGACTTCCCAGTTTTGAATTTGGATTTGATTCTATTTTTTCCACATTTGCATATTTCCTCAGAGGCGTTTCTGATCGATCGTAATAATAAATTCAGAACAGCTAGAAAATTCTATCTTAACGTAAATATGTGTGGAATGGGCATCGTCGTCATCGACCTGTCCAATACCTTTTTTTTTTTTTTTTCTTTCCGCAGCCACAAGTGTATTTTAGCGGGTTTCGTTGCCCCCATATTATCCGCGCTTTTCAGTTACCAGAAAACCCGCCATTCGTTTTCATTCAATCAACACCCGGTCGTCAGCGGGAGCAGACGTGTGCTGGGTCGTGGGATGGTCAAACACAACAGTCAGAGTAAATTGAACAAGTAAAAGTAAGTAAATTGAAAACGTGAGTAATTTAACTCTTCTAATACTATTTTAACTGTCTAGTTTTATTTTATCTACCTAATGGATTCTAGAAAGATCTTGTCAAAAGGTGAAACCAAGGGTCCAACTTCCTGGTTCTACTTTCGAATAAGTAGTAATAGAGACCGAATCAGAGAGTGTGTGAAAGAGAGTGAGTGAGTGAGTGAGAGAGAGAGAGAGAGAGAGAGAGAGAGAGAGAGAGAGAGAGAGAGAGAGAGAGAGAGAGAGAGAGAGAGAGAGAGAGAGAGAGAGAGAAAGAGAGAGAGAGATTTTTTATTTATTAATCTGTACAAAAATAGGACGTATTGGTTCTCTCTTACGAGGGAGAGAGAGAGAGAGAGAGAGAGAGAGAGAGAGAGAGAGAGAGAGAGAGAGAGAGAGAGAGAGAAACATACAACTGTTCTTTTTTCTTCCACGGATTCCGTCTTAGAATGATCTGAACCGGATTCGAATTGTTTTTTTCTCATGCTTAGCCCTCCCCCCCTCTCACCCCGGATCAGATTTAATATAATCGTTATAGAGGCTCCCTATCTCTTATTTACGAAATGCCTTTCCTGTCAGACATCGCTTCAGAGGGACGTCTTGAATACCAGTGTTGGTTTTTCATCAGTTCCTTCACGTACGTTCACTCTGGATGTTACAAATTCATACTGGATTGTTCATAACTACCAGTGTTTGGGTAACAGTTATTGTTATGAGGTTGGGAAATGTTAGTTGGAACTTCAGCTAAAGTTGACCATTGGACATCAACACCATCATTCGGAGATTCGGCCAGCTCAGCGTACTGACCTGCCTGCCCCTCACTTATATCAACAGTCAACTGCCTTTACTATTTCCATGGGCCACTCAGTTTCTCGCTGTATCGCCACCCGATCCCAACGTACGATTCGCATCACCTCATATTTTTCCTCCACGAGGCGGCCGCCTGCATGCACCAAGTGTTTTTCAGCAGCCAATCATTTGCGAAACCACAATCTGGGAGTTCATCCAAGTTGAACTGCTTCATCATTGCGTGGACGTTCGGGCTCAGCGAATTTGAGGTCAGTCCGTTTCAATTTATTTGGTTTGACTATAACCAGAATTTTCCCAGCGCTGACTCTCCAATTTTCCCTTTGTTCGATTCATCTATCTACGCCATCACACCACAACCTAACCCACAGACAATTAATTGAACAGTGATGAATTAATTATTACTCATTTTGTCAATTTCATTCCTTAACTTTATTGTCAATTGCATCTCAATTTATACACACACACACACACCACACACACACCACACACACACACACATATATATATATATATATATTTCTATTTATATATTTATTTTGGCATGCCGATGCTAGGTTACCTTTTCGATATAGTATCCATAGTATTTTGCCGTATCAATTTCTGATTTTCCTAATCCACCAAATCATCACCAATAATTTTCATTAAATTTAATATCAGCGCACAATCTAGTGAGGTCAAATAATTTAGTTTATGCACTCTGTGAGCACTACACTTTCCTCACCAACCAGATGTATGCAGTTATGATTTTGTTAAATTAATAAATTCGGAAACTACTTACGTCACATACAGGATGGTCTAGAGTAACACTCACTCCGCTTCAGGATTAGATTCTACTAGCCTAATGTTTTTTGTTTAATCGCTAATTTGCTCGGCTTTTTTACGATTCATTATTTCACTTTGTCGACCTCGGATCAGTAAAATGGCACTAACTCCCTTAGATTACCTACTCTGTAAAACCAAAATCGACGACACTATGAAAAATGACATCGAATTTCATATCCTCTCGATGCAAAATAAAAAGTTTTAAAGCCCAATCAAAGGGTAAGAAATTATTGAACATTTTGAATTCCTGATGTCTAGAAGTTGGATAGGATGAGGCTATTCCACTGATAACAGAGGAATATGCTAGAAATCTACTTAAAAGGGGGGGGGGGGGGTGTCATGGAACTACGACTATCACATGTTGTTTCGTGTTTATTTGCTGTCTTTTTGAATTCTCTTTCTATTTCGGCATTTACACCCCAGTTTCCTAAACGAACGTCATAAAGGCTCATCAACTCGCTGAACGCTAAACGAAAACAGTTCCAGTTAGCCCAGTCAATGGAGGTAAAAAAATACCCTTTGTCGCAACAAATTAGGGGAAAGCTGAATTTTTGCAGGGTGTTAGTATACATAGTAGACAGTAAAAAATGACAAAGTCCCGACCCCCACCCCTCTTGCTTTCCCCCCCACCCCCCTCAAACATTGCAAGAGCAGTACTTTGGTTAAATACTCATAGCTCAAAAACTAATAAAGTTACAGTCGTGATTCTTTTTTTATATTACTCCTAACGATATGGTGAACAACTTATATAGTACGTACTTTTTATGTAGATAGCTTAGTTTAACCGTAAAACTTATATACATGCAAAAAAATGCCTCTGCTGATTACAAAAACCTACTTTAACCAATTATATCTTTTTATCCTTACACTTTGGGAAGAAACACATTCAGAACGACTTGTAGATAATTTAATTAGCTTTAAAATTGTGTATCTAGCTTTGCTTACGGTTAAAGTTATGGCTTTATAGAGAGCGTGAAACAGTAAGGGGTACCGCGCCGCGCCCCAGCCACTCTGAGCAGTGTCGCGTTGCAGCTTTGTGAACTCAGGCGCTTTCGTGTTGTTTTGTGTTCACAAATATACGGTTGAGTTGTGCCAAGTGAAGTGAAATGCTAATATATTTGTGCTATTGCTATGGATTTTTGAACGAGATAAGCAAGATGGAAGGGAACTTTTAAAACTGGTAAAAACTTTTCATGTCTGAATTCACCAATTTGAATTAATACAGTTATGTAGGCCCAATCTTCAGTTACATAATAATGACTGATTTTAACAAAATATGTGTTATATGTAATCAGGAAGTCAAAGATGACGGAGTAACTGTCACTAAGGGTATAAATACTTTAGTCAAGTCCAGTATTGAGAGAAAGGACGAAATCCATAAATTACTTGGTAATGTCGAATTAATAAAAGTACCTACATTATACATGTAGGCAAAATTATACCAGACCTAGCAACATTAAAGCAGCATTAAAAGCGCAAGATGGAGAACCTTCTACGTCGCGGCACTTTCTCAGAAAATTAGACAACACATTCGATTTCAAGCATGATTGTTTGTTATGTGGAGAACGTGCGTTTTTTGACGCTAAACTTCCATATAAATACCGAACCAAAATTCACGAGGTTTCAACTGTTGAAATAAAGCAAATGCTCCTCAATGCTTGTGATGTTAGGAATGATGATTGGGCCTGTAAAGTTAAGTCTTTTAGGTGTAATTGATTTAGTTGCCGCTGAAGCTCGTTACCATGGGCAATGTTATAAGAACCTAAAAGTAATATAAACCTAAAAGTAGTGAACAAAAGGTAGGACGGCCATTATCAGCAAAGTCTATTGATCAATTTAACCTGCATGCCAATTACCTTGAGAACGACAATGAATGCCAGTTTTCACTGAAAGAGTTACGAGAGATTGTAATTAAATTAAGTGGTTCTGATATAGACTATAGTGATTATTATCTTAAGTCAAAACTTTTGGATTTTTTCAAGGAAAGGCTAGTTGTGCATAATTTATCTGGAAAGAAAAGTGTTTTATGTAGGTATGTCACATACTAGTCACAAAGTTTTAGATACTTGGTACAAAAACAGAGAAACCAGTACTGAAGAAGAACGCAAAAGAATTGTTAGAACAGCAGCGGAAATGTTAGGGAAGACAACCAAAAAATGAATTACGACTGTGGAAAATAATATCCAAGTGAAGAGGAAGTAAGTACCATATCAAATGATTTGATTCCTGAAACATTGACACTATTTACGTCTACAGTGACCAAAAAAAGAACTGAAAACTCGAGCTCTGACATTAGTAGAAAACGTGCTGTGATCAACCATTTAATAATATTGATATTGTTTTTGTACCAAGTATCTAAAACTTTGTGACTAGTAGGTGACATAAGATAATTGTGTTGAAATGAGAGGAAATAGTGTTGACTTAAGATAATAATCACTATAGTCTATATCAGAACCACTTAATTTAATTACAATCACTCGTAACTCTTTCAGTGAAAACTGGCATTCATTGTCGTTCTCAACGTAATTGGCAAGCAGGTTAAATTGATCTATAGACTTTGCTGATAATGGCCGTCCTACCTTTTGTTCACTACTTTTAGGTTTACAAAGGTTCTTATAACATTGCCCATGGTAACGAGCTTCAGCGGCAACTAAATCAATTACATCTAAAAGCCTAGACTTAACTTTACAGGCCCAATCATCATTCCTAACATCACAAGCATTGAGGAGCATTTGCTTTATTTCAACAGTTGAAACCTCGTGAATTTTGGTTCGGTACCTATTTATATGGAAGTTTAGCGTCAAAAACCGCACGTTCTCCACATAACAAACAATCATGCTTGAAATCGAATGTGTTGTCTAATTTTCTGAGAAAGTGCCGCGACGTAGAAGGTTCTCCATCTTGCGCTTTTAATGCTGCTTTAATGTTGCTAGGTCTGGTATAATTTTGCCTACATGTATAATGTAGGTACTTTTATTAATTCGACATTACCAAGTAATTTATGGATTTCGTCCTTTCTCTCAATACTGGACTTGACTAAAGTATTTATACCCTTAGTGACAGTTACTCCGTCATCTTTGACTTCCTGATTACATATAACACATATTTTGTTAAAATCAGTCATTATTATGTAACTGAAGATTGGGCCTACATAACTGTATTAATTCAAATTGGTGAATTCAGACATGAAAAGTTTTTACCAGTTTTAAAAGTTCCCTTCCATCTTGCTTATCTCGTTCAAAAATCCATAGCAATAGCACAAATATATTAGCATTTCACTTCACTTGGCACAACTCAACCGTATATTTGTGAACACAAAACAACAAGAAAGCGCCTGAGTTCACAAAGCTGCAACGCGACACTGCTCAGAGTGGCTGGGGCGCGGCGCGGTACCCGTTACTGTTTCACGCTCTCTATAAAGCCATAACTTTAACCGTAAGCAATGTTAGATACACCATTTTAAAGCTAATTAAATTATCTACAAGTCGTTCTGAATGTGTTTCTTCCCAAAGTGTAAGGATAAAAAGATATAATTGGTTAAAGTAGGTTTTTGTAATCAGCAGAGGCATTTTTTTGCATGTATATAAGTTTTACGGTTAAACTAAGCTATCTACATAAAAAGTACGTACTATATAAGTTGTTCACCATATCGTTAGGAGTAATATAAAAAAAGAATCACGACTGTAACTTTATTAGTTTTTGAGCTATGAGTATTTAACCAAAGTACTGCTCTTGCAATGTTTGAGGGGGGGTGGGGGGGAAAGCAAGAGGGGTGGGGGTCGGGACTTTGTCATTTTTTACTGTCTACTATGTATACTAACACCCTGCAAAAATTCAGCTTTCCCCTAATTTGTTGCGACACGAAACCTTCATTGACTGGGCTAAGTCATGCAGCATGCGTACTCGTGTCAAAATCACATATGAACTTTAGTAGGTCATGAGTGTGAATGAAATCGTGTAAACGTAGTAAATATCTCTATCTTTATTACATCTCTATTATTTCTAGTATATTATAAGAATGAAGCTCGGTTCACACTACCAAACGGTTTTTTTTTCTCGTGACCGGAAATCCTCCGGTCAGAATATAGGCTATGTTTTATTTGTTTTTCCCCACTCTTTCGACCTTAAAATTCCATTTCTTACCTAAATTTTGGCATTTTTCGGGCGCTTTTTCCCGTTCTTTTCGACTTCCCCGCTTCCCCTATCCCTCTAAACGGCCGTCGAAAATTCCAGAAAAACACTGGTTGGATCCAGAAAAGACGACG
Source organism: Adelphocoris suturalis (assembly GCA_030762985.1). Taxonomy (NCBI): domain Eukaryota; kingdom Metazoa; phylum Arthropoda; class Insecta; order Hemiptera; family Miridae; genus Adelphocoris; species Adelphocoris suturalis. The sequence continues at coordinate 12,535,400 of CM061040.1, forward strand.
GTGCAATTGGATCGTGAAAAAAGTATTTGAAAATCCGTCAAAAAAATGAAAGAGTACGGACCCATTTTCTCGGAAATTCCGACGAAAAACTTCTCTTTTTCTCATTAAAATTGATCACATAAAACAAATTCTTTGGGATGGTGTTAGCGGACGAAATACAGTTTTGATTTGGCCGAATCTGAAACCAAAATCGGATATCGAAAAAAGTGACGGGAAGTTGGACAAAATGCGAGGGGAAGGGAGACGAAGCGATTAAAATGAGAAGTTAAATGTGCAAGGGGTTCTGATGACGATTTGTCCTCAGATAGCTGTACTAATGAGTGACGATTGTAGTACACCTCAACGTTGTCGTGGGGGGGGGGGGGGGGGGGGTCCCGTTTGCCTTTCTACGCACATAAAATAATGGCCTACCTTAACAAAAATAGAAGTGGAAAACAAATCAGTACAAACATTCAACATCTGACTGTTCTGTTAGTACTGAAATTTTCTTAAAACTATTCTTTTCGTGGTTCCACATAAGGTGCCACGTTTGATAACTATTTCCAAAAGAAAAAAACGTCTGCCAAGTTGGGTGGGCAGTATAACTTCCTCACATAGAAAACACATCAAATTATTCTGCAGCAGTTTATTATTTTCGTTTTGCCCCTTTTATAAGATTTATTAATTTTTTTTTGCCATTCAATTGGGATTGTCTATAGCAGGGAATAGTAAGAAATTTTCGAAATTTCCACCCCCCAGTTGGGTGGGCAGTATAACTTCCTGACATATTGTAACATGGCATGTAGGTCTTGATGGTATCCCACTGTATCCCATCGCATCTATAGATCCCATGGGTACCGAGCGAGGGAAGCGATCCGAACGGGTTTTTTTTTAAATCGTGACCGGAAATCTCCTGGTCAGAATATAGGCTATTTTAAAATTTTATAATACCACCCGAACCATGGGCTGGTGCATGGGAGTGTGGTGGGAGCCCGTTTTAATGCTTTTTTTTCCGAGCGCCCGATCTTCTATCCGCTGCCACATTAAAATTTAATCGAGACCACTTCGTATGTCAGCAATAAAGTTACGTTTCAGGACCCGCAGACCACGATGGTACCGTCAAAGTTGCTGAAAGATGCTGTCTTTCCGGGAAAATCAGCGATAGAATGCGGAAAATGACGAAAAAAATTCGTTCCCCGCTATGGTTTTTTCCGCCTTAGACCCAGTAAATTTCGACGGTTTTTGCTCGAGTTGGTCTTAAAATATTCGCTGAAGTTTCAATTCGGCCTCGCGCGAGTTTTGAGACATGAAATTCTTTTTTCTGATTGAAGTGAACAAAAATGTAGACGAAAACGTTGGCTTTTATACCTTATTCCGTCGGAACGTAGTTGTTCTGAACTTTGTATTCGGAACCTCTCACGCTTGAAAGACATTTCAATAGAATAATATACGGGGAAAAGGAGAGCCCTTCTACACAGACAAAATGATGGCCTATCTTTATTTAATCTAATAAACTTTTTGTGGTTCCACGTAGTTTTATAAGATTTAACTTGTTTCTAAGTATTTTCCAACAGGTAAAAACGGCTGCCAAGTTGGGTGGGCAGTATAACTTCCACACATATTGTAACATGGATGTATAGAATTAGTTGAAGAATTGAAATGTCCTTAAAACTAAACTTTTTGTGGTCCCACATAGAAAACGCAGCAAATTATTAAACAGCAATAAATAATGTCCTATCTTTATCAAATCTAATAAACTTTCGTCGTCCCACATAGTTTTATTAGATTTAATTTGTTTGTAAGTAATTTCCAACAGAAAATAACGTCTGCCAAGTTGGGTGGGCAGTATAACTTCCTGAAATATTTTAACATGGGCTGTAGGTCGCGATGGTATCCCTCTGTATCCCATTGCATCTATACATCCCATACCAAGCGAGCGAAGCGAGCAACATTCTCTACCCACGTCGGATTTCAACGAGGTTTTTCCTACGGACTCGGGATGGACTATATCTCATCGCATCCATACATTCCACAAAGAGCGTGCGAAGGGAGCGAGACAACCCACCTCAAACGAGCGAAGCGAGCAATATCCCCTACACACGTTAAACCTAAACTTTTCGTAGTTCCACATAATCTTTCGTGGTCCCTCTTGAAAAACATCGTAGATGGTGACGCGTTTGAAAGTCATTTCCAACAAACAAACAAAAAAACATCTGCCAAGTTAGGTGGGCAGTATTGCTTCCTCACATAAAAAATGCACCAAATATTTAACCCAGTAAATGCTGACGGTTTTATCTCGGGTTGGTCTTAAAATATTCGTTGGAGTTCCAATTCCAATTTTCAGCTATTTTCGAGCACATTTTTGCGCACATTAATGTATGTTCCAGCTTTCCGTGGAACAGCTAAAAAGGCCTGCTGCTTTCACGGCCGTGACTCTTAAGAAGGGCAAAAAGGGTCACGCCGTGGTTACAGTATGTGCCTCTTTCTGCATGTTACGGAGGTCATTATTTTACCACGGCAAGACCCCTTCAATATCCACCTTGAAAGGCCTATACCTATCCACTACTATACTACTACATATAATACCAATCGTACGATGTTACCATATTATACGGGAGTCTGTATTTTGTCATCATATGTACTTACGTTTCTATCTATTACTACCTACATGTTTCAATTGTAATACACCTCAACGGGGGCGCAGGGGGAGGGCGAAGCATCCCCCCCCCCTCCCCCGAGCCGGAACGGCTAGTTATTTTATAAATTAGAACGATCGACCAGCCGATGTAGTTTCAGTAATTTCAGATTGGGATTGGATTTTCAATGAAGAAACCAATTTTATTATTACTTTAGTTGCTTTTAATTTATTCCATTATCAGGCATTGATGCAAATCAAGATTGGGGCTTACCTACATAATATTCTCCTGAGCAGAGTCAAACGTACCGGTGAGTAAAATTCACGGCGATCGCATCATTTGATCCTGTGCGGCGCATCATTCAATAATGATATTTGTTATTGTATACAAACCAAATCTCATCCTCTGACTAGTAATAGACTATGTATGTACTATATTGTAATAATTGTAATGGACTTCATAATGTACATATGTCGTATATCCATCGATGTACTTACGTCCTGTGGACCTTTTTGATAATTAAATGAACAATTTGTAACACTGATTTGTAACACGGGATCGAATTGAACAATAGACGTTAGTTTGAAAACTAACGGAACAGCCTATTTTCTAATATCCATCTAGATGATATTCCAAAAACGTACATGCCACACCACTTTCTTGAAATGCTCAATTGAACATATACTTTTTGTAGCTAATCTGTATCATGTATTTGTGCAACAAATTCTATTTACCTTCTACTTTTGTAAATAGGCCTGAAATATAGACTTTTCATTGACCAACCCTCAATAAACCCAAAACATTTTAAATTTGTAAATATGCTTAAATCAATTTTTGTAAAACTATCGTGGACAAAATACACTTTCATTGCATTTCACTTCCCAAAAGTTTGCAGGCGCGAGGTGTGGGACTCTTTTCCCTTGACCATCCGTACGGATGGACACGCTCCAGGCGCTGATGGTGGACGCCCTGAGACACCTCGGGAATCATAAGCTCCCTGCTCTTTTGTTCATTTCATCTGTACCCCTCCGTCATCCTCATATTTCATTTAAATACTTGTTTTTCCTTCATTAACTCCTACTTTCTTTTTCTTCTTTTACTAATTTATTATTACTATTTTTTTCGTTCTTAATTTTGTTTCTAAACCTCTTAACTTCAAATTTATACGAATTTCAATGGTATTGGTTTATTATTTTCAATAATAAGCCTATGTGATCGTATAGCAAAAAAATTTTATAACCCCCCCCCCCCCCCTCAAACTTTGTCATTTTACGTTTCAAAGTGCGTAGAATCCAAATTTGCAATGTCCGTCCGCCGTCCGCCGTTCGCCGTCCGGGCCATAAAAGGCCTTAGAATTGACTTAAAAAATCCGTTCTTTCGCACATAGACTCCACTTGGGGTCTAGTTGGTCCTAACTTCTCGCCAGCTCGATCGCTCCACACCCATGGGTGCTATGAGCCTAAAATAGGTGGAAGAGTGTCTTTTTCGAGGCTTTGAGTGTTAGACTGACGTACGCGCGCACGCCTGGCACTGGACGGGCCTTATGACGTACGCAAGCCAACTAAAACTACGATCATACTCAATTGAAAAAATAATAAACCTTTGTGAAATAATTTGCACCGTTTTTTTCAATTAACATATTATATGCCATCCAGTTTATAATCGAGCTATTAAATAATCGAGTTATTTCTATGTGTTTACAGATGTTCTGAAGGGTCTCGTGCCCTTCTTTTCTGTAAAACTTGCAAATAAAAGAATTTGATGGAATTTGGATTTGATTCGTGTTTTAATCTTACATACCTAATACCTACTAAGATATATATGTATTGGTAGTTGAAGTGACAGTGATTTCCATTATTCTTAGGCATTTATATTTTATAATTACAACCACTCATTGTCTGATATACCTAGTTCCATGAGTGATATGTTTGGTGGACATGAATATTCTAATAAGCTGAATATTGCACGTTGTTTGTTTCAGATGACGACGATTTCTCAATGAATTTTACAACGCTTTGGGATATTCTGAAACCTCAAGGGCCCAACCCTTTTCTCCATGAGTTGAACGGCCATTGGTCTTTCAATGACACAATCGACATTTCAAAATATGAAGATTTTGATCACACAAGATTTGAGAGTAAGTAGAGCCTTCATGACAAAAGTAAACAACCTGTTAAAGGTCGCTTCACAATTTTTATTGCTGTTTTTATTATACCGAAATATGATATCGCTATGTAACTCTTCCGAGTAGGTATATTAAGATAAATGGGTTATTGTTTTCCCGGAACAAGTTAAAAATATACAGGGTGTCCCAAATGTAACCCCCCCTTTTAATGCACATAAAATGCAGGAATCATTTCGAGACGTTTTGGCCAACCCACAGGGGAGAGGGAGGGTAATAATTTTCTAGAACTTGCCGAGTGACAATTTCTAAGATTCTTAGTGCTAAACACGATGGGGAAACCAGAACTTTGATATCGTATTTGATCAAAGGATTAGAGCTTATGAACAAAGAATAAAAGGAACTTTTTCTAAGGATAGGTATTTTTAGAAAAAATTCACACTTCTTCATGGTTCATCAGCTGCGATCGAAGAGCGGAATATGATATTTTAATTCTGGTTCCACCATAGTGTTCAGAAATAAAAAATCTTTAAAAGGGTTCCAGTCATGCAGCATGATCGTGTGAGCGAATTTTCATAAATTTTCGTGCAATATTATGTTACATTGTTTTGAAAATTAAGGAATTTGAGGGAAAATAAATTTTTAACTAGGTACCAGTTTTATGGATAAAAAAAAAAACTCTTTCTAAATGATATTTTGCGATTCTAAAAGAAATTTTAGATTTTTAACTTTTTTGGAGTTTCTATCGGTTTTTAGCACATTTTCCAGTATCTATATTTTTTAACGTAAATTTTTAAGGTTCTATTTTATAGTTAATAAACTTTATTTGAGCAACATTCTGCTAAAAAATATAATTTTAACGATTTTTTAATTTTTTAAATTAATTTTAAAGCTTTGGGGCCATTGCAATAGCTTTAATTGGTGGGGAAATTCGCTAAGTGAGGTGTCACTCGGCAAAAATGGAAAATTATTTTTCAAATTGCCCAGTACACTCCCCTTTGGATAAACTAACAACTGCTGGATTTTATATCTGATTTTCATTTGCCTAAAACTTAGTATCAGGCTCCCCGGGAATGCTCTCCAATTTTCACTTTGATATCTCGAAAATTGTGGAAAAATTAAGGGTGAGGGGGAGGGGCGATTAGGGGTAACCTGCCCCATCACAACCGGGAGAAATTCGTTTGATGTCAACGTTATGAGTGGATTGGAATGTACCATATTCTAGGAAAATAAGGAAATAAAGGCATTTTATATTAAGGAATTTTATTTCCTACGTCTACAACATGATCCAAAGACTTCGCTGATATGATTCAAAGCCCAGTTTTATACTTTCCTTGTTACCACCACATGTTATTCAAACCAAGTATTTTTCTCGTAAATATTGTTAGTTTCATTGTAATGTATAGCTAACGTTTAAAGTCGATTAAAGCCTTATTTCTTCAAAAGGTGTTCTAAGTGTTGATCATTTCAATTTAATCGACTTTAAACATGGACAAGATCCTTAAGCCAACTCGGTTTGAAGTTGACTCAAACTCAGCAACTGCCGCAAAAGAATGGAGTTACTGGCTACGGACTTTTGAAAACTTCATTGAAGAATCAGGGGTTGTTGAAGACGCAAGGAAGCTTTAGGTATCAATTCAGTTTCTTTCCTATTCCACCTATGAGTACATATCTGATTGCACAACCTATGATACAGTTATAGCCATTCTAAAGAACATATTTGATAAGTCAAAAGGTGAAGTATTTCCAAGATTTCTTTTAGCCACACGCAAACAGAAACCTGAGGAATATGTTGATCAATTTTTCCAAGCACTGAAGATCCTTAGCAAAGACTGTAATTTTAAAGCTGTTTCAGCACCTAAAAATCGCGATGATTGTATAAGAGATGCATTTATAAGTGGGTTGGCATCTTCGGAAATGCGACAGCGGCTTCTAGAAAGTCAGATTTTAAAGTTGGCCGATGCCTTGGTCACTTCAAAGGCGATCGAGTCGAGTATCAAGCACGCCCGGTTTTACATACTGGGTAATGATCAAGTCAACGCTTCTGCCTCTACTCATGGCTCTAAGACTGACCCCTGTGGTATATCTTCTTCCACTAATTACTCTCCTCGTAATAATGTTTGCATTTTCAAATGCTATTTCTGTGGTAGTTCTGCTAGACAATTAAGATGTGACTGTCCGGCTAGGTACGCAACATGCACCTCCTGCGGTAAAAAGGGGCATTATTCGAAAGTTTGCAAATCACGAAAAACTAGCAAAACTACTTCAGCAATCACTCAGTTCTGACGAATCTGTTGATGAAACCACTGTTACTATCATCGCCGCGAACTCCGGCCTTCTATCTAAAGCTGTTGTGCCGGTACTGATACAGGACTACAAGACCAATTGTCTGATTGACACGGGTAGCTCAACAGTTATATTAATGAAGAATTCGTCTTTTCTCACAATTTAACGATTAACAATTCCCCTCATAACAGCAAGGTTTCAATGGCTTCTACAGCCCTAACAACTAAAATCAAAGGTTTCGTATTAGCTGATCTAAGTCTAATGGAGCACCAATACATAAATCTTAAATTGTCAATTCTTCCAAATTTGTGTGCCGATGTTTTAATAGGCCATGATGTACTCAAGCAGCATTCTAAATAGAATTTATCGTTTGGAGGATAGAAACAACCTTCGACGATTTGTAGCGTTGCTCAAGAACTTGTCGAACCCATCTCGCTTTTCACCAATCCTTCCCCGAATATCAAACCTATAGCCACTAAATCTAGACGCTACTCCACAGAAGATTCCGCTTTAATAGCCCAAGAAGTAAAAACATTATTGTCAGAAGGGGTTATAGAGGAAAGTACATCTCCTTGGAGAGCCCAAGTTTCAATTGTGAATAACGAAAACCACAAAAAACGAATGGTACTTAATCGATTATTCGCAAACCATTAACAATTATACTTTATTAGATGCCTATCCTGTTCCTAATATTGACAAGATGATTACCGATATTTACAAGTTCCCTTGAATTGAAAAGTGCTTATCATCAGGTCCCAATACCAAAGAAAGATAGACCCTTTCACAGCGTTTGAAGCAGGTGGAGCCCTCTACCAATTTAAAGTAATTGCGTTTGGACTGACCAATGGAGTCTCAGGATTTCAATGGTTCATCGATAAAATAATTCGAAAAGAAAATCTATCTGGAGTATTTGCATACATAGATGACGTCACAATTTGTGGTAGAACCAAACAAGAGCATGACCAAAACCTGAATGACTTTCTAAACGCTACAAAAAAGTATGGTCTCACTCTGAATGATGCCAAATGCAAATACTCTATCAATACGATTTCAATACTTGGACACTTGGTCTCTAACCACACAATTCGACCCGACCCCGAAAGATGAAATCCCTTCTTGACTTTCCACCTCATGAAAATTCAAAATCACTCAAAAGAGTTTTAGGAATGCTAGCCTACTACTCTAAGTGGACTCGGGGGTCTTCTGATGAAATTCGTCCACTAGGCACATGCACTATTTTTCCCATGCCTAAAGACGTTATTGACTGTTTTTCAAATCTAAAGAAAGAGATAGCGGACTCATCCATAGCGACTGTCGAGGAAGGAATTCCATTAGTAGTAGAGACTGACGCTTCAGATTTAGCTCTAGCTGCAACACTCTCACAAAAACATCGACCCGTAGCCTTCTTTTCGAGAACACTCACAGCCAGTTAAAAAAAGCATTCCTCTATTTAGAAAGAGGCTAGTGCGATTGTGGAATGTTTAAGAAAGTGGAAGCACTTCCTGATAGGCAGACATTTTAAAATAATCACGGATCAAGAAGCTCTCTCTTACATTTTTAATAAAAAGCATTCGAGTAAAATTAAAAATAATAAGATATTACGATGGAGACTTGAATTATCTAGCTACGGTTTTGATATAATTTACCGTCCTGGAAAAGATAACGTCGTAGCTGACACTCTTTCGCGAATTTGTGGAGCTACGAGCAGCAATAAATTGTACGACCTTCACGAATCTCTTTGCCACCCTGGAGTGACAAGATTTTTCCATTGGATTCGTTGCCAAAATTATCCATATGAAGTACGAAAGGTTATTTCGAGTTGTCCATTGTGCGCGGAAGTTAAACCCCTATTTCTTAGGAAAATAACTGGCACTCGCATCAAGGCCACCCAGCCATTCGAACGCGTTAGTGTAGATTAGAAGGGGCCCCTGCCATCCTATTATAGAAAACCCTATCTCTTAACTGTCATCGACGAATTCTCCCGCTTCCCATTTGCTATCGCTTATCAAGATATGAGCTCATCAACGGTAATCGAATGCTTCGTCGATATTTTCACCATTTTTGGCATGCCCAGCTATGTTCACTCGGATAGAGGTTTTTCTTTTATGTCCCGCGAGGTGACAAGCTTTTTCCACTCCAGAGGAACTGCAACCAGTCACTCTTCTCCTCACAACCCGGAGGGAAATGGGCAAGTAGAGAAACTTAACGATACCATTTGGAAAACAATTACTCTTGCATTGAAGAGCAGAGGTCTGAAGACTAATCAATGGGAGAAGGTCCTCCCTGATGCCCTGCACTCAATACGATCGTTCCTCTGCACTAGTATAAACTGCACGCCGCATGAAAGAATGTTCCACCATAATAGAAGATCATCAAGCGGAAACTCGCTTCCTTCATGGTTAACCACTCCTATACTCCTAAAAAAATTTGATCGGAATAGCAAGTACGAGCCGCTTGTTGAAGAAGTCAACCTTCTGGAATCAAATCCAGAGTATGCTGTGATTCGTCACAACAATGGGAGGGAGTCAACGGTTGCCCTTCAGCATTTAGCACCAAGAGGTGATCTTCAATTGGGAGGATTTGAAACTGAAGCTCTTGAACCTGAACATTCTACTCCGATTCAAGACCCAAGTCTGGAATTCTCTCCACCTGCTACTGGTAACCCAGGGATTCCAAATATTGAAGAATCGCCGCCTCCAGAACCATACTTCTCTCCTTCTACTCCCAGTTTGCCGAGAACTTCTGTTTCTTCTCGACCCCAAAGAGTTCGACGCAAGCCATCTCATCTAGCCGATTACGTTCTTTACTAAAATGAGGGGCGAATGATATGATTCAAAACCCAGTTTTATACTTTCCTAGTTACCACCACATGTTATTCAAACCAAGTATTTTTCTCGTAAATATTGTTAGTTTCATTGTAATGTATAGCTAACGTTTAAAGTCGATTAAAGCCTTATTTCTTCAAAAGGTGTTCTAAGTGTTGATCATTTCACTCGCACTCTGCGCGAACGATTGAAAGTCGACAGACAAATTGAAACTTCAACATTACAAAGTAAAAATTGTATTTTTAGGAAGAAAATGAAGAAATTAATCAGGAAGCATTATTAGTTGTTGGTTTGTTCTTCAACCACCAACTGACGAGATTCTGCTTATCGTAAAATTTTGTAAAGCACTTTCGGGACATATTTATGCTATTTACACCTCATATTTATGTACAGTAGAATATCCAATAAAGTCGTAAATCAACTTCTGTAGTACCTTTATACTTTTAACCTCGCTTATCGTAGTCTGTTGACTACAAAAGAAGAATATTGCTATCCATTTTGAGTTGCATTTGGCAGAAAGAGACAAACACTTACAACGTTGCTCACAGTTTCTTGCAGTTGCAGAACACAAACCCTTGTGTTTGTGATTGTTGAATGTACTCCTTGTTATATTTATTAAAAATTATTACTTATTATGGGTTAGCATGTTTGACTATTTGCAACACTGTAACAAGCCAGTGGATTCATTTGCCGCCTACCTACCTACCTCCAACGCCTGAATAGATCACGTCACCGGTGAAAGTGACGGATTCCATGACGATGAAGCTCTGGAGAGCCCACACAGGGAAAGAATTCATGTCCTTAAGACTTTCATGAATATTTGCTTTTTACCAGCTGATATTCGTAAGTGCCCTTCCCGTTCCACCTTCTTCATCGTCTACGACAGCAACGTAGATTTACAACGTTTTATAACGTTGATTGGGTTGCAACCACGTGAACATTCAAAAGAGGGTAGGTACTTACCTATTCAAAACTGGCCAGTAAGTAGATGAATTTATGTATTTATTTGTTCTCTTATTTTCTATAATTTTGTCATATTATTATTATACTCAGAATATTCTATCCTTTTGCGGAAGGATATGTTATTTATGAACTTTTTATTTATTAAACCGACTTATTGCATTTCACACTAATGGTCTTTCGAGATATCTGTTAATATCACGTGTACTTTGGTTTATCAGAATACCCCTCTTACATACACCTTGACAGCCTCCAGATGTAACGGTAACAATGGAGAGCAGAGGAGCGCTTTGAAGAATGTAGTTTTCGGTTCGGGAACGGCCTTCACAAATCTGAAATTAATTTCGTGCGTACAGTTTGTCCAAGATCCCCGCTTATAGTTAGTTTATAGTAACATCGGCATGGACAGTTTAGACATTAGCCCCCTTTGGGACGGAGTTGCACTTGTTTTTCCCCCAGCTGGATCATGTGAAAGGGGCCGTCGTCCAAAGTTTTCAGCTTCGTCGAGCTCTAGTCTTTTGGCAATGTTCCTGTTCCGACGGGGTCGTTTTTGTCGGCCCAGGTCCGATTTTGGGTTCGACAAAAACGTGATACGCAGATAAGTGTGTTCGAATAGTAACCTCAGCCGAGAATATAAGATGAACAATACCTTTCAACCTATGCTCTATAGGAATAAGCACGTCTTCGAAATATATTCTATTGAAAAACAAAACTCTACATGTGGATTAGCGTGAACGGAGAATCCGAAACTAATCCGATTTTGACGAAAGTGGCATTGCTTATGATATTATACTGGATTTAGGAAGTTATAAAAGTTTTGAATGACGGTCTTTAATTTTAACTTTAATCCCGGTTCAAATTCTTCATAAATATTACAATTTGCTTGTTTAAATTATAAATCGGACACCGTACGGACTCCATCCTCCATCATCCCAATCGTGTAGAAATTTTTCTGGGGGGAGGGGAAAGGTTGCTGCTTGCTGCTGCTGCTACTGTTGCTGCTGCTTTCGGGAACTTCTCTTCTATCAGTGATTAGAAGTCCGACGACAGGAAGCGATCTCTACATTCATCAACAGGTTAGAAAATATTATACGATATCGATTGCATGTTGGACAGGAACTAACAACTCCTTGATCCGAATATTCTTATACCAGAAAGCATTATTTTTCGTTCTAAATATTTATTTTCGTATCCCATTTGGTATATTATTTTTAAAAAATGAACATTGTAAGTAACTAAGAAAAAATGGCAACCCCTCTCGAAATTGGTTAGTATACGTATCGTTGCAAGATGCGTAGAACCCAAACAGTAACAGTCATACAGCTTAATCGAATGATCGAATTTTCGTAAACTTTCGTATTACATTTACACTATGTAGATTAAAAGTTTGATCACATTGGGCAGAAAATATCGATTTCATTTTTAAAAAAACCTATTTTAACCAATAATTTAATTTTCAAACAATCATTTAGGATATTAAGCATTTTTAGCATGCACATGCTTTAGCCATGGGTCCCCTATCCGAAAACGACAGGAAAAAGCGTTACGCAAATTTGACACGAAATTAGCGCGGAGTTTTCTATTGATTCCGACGTACAATCATTCCGTTGCTAGGGAAGTGTGACTCCCTTAGTTATCGTTCCACGATTATAATTTGCTACTTGTTGGAAACCTCTCAATTTATCACAAAATGTCTTGAATCTTAAGCCGCTGTAGTGTCAAAGGAAGCTGATTTATAGCGCCAGGTTACAAACAATGATGCTTCGTAAACGTAATGACAATTTATGTCAAGTTTTTCTCCCTAAAATAATCATTGTTGGTGCCTGATAGTAGCCTTGTGATGCAATAATACTATCTAATAATATTCGTTGTAATAGGTATATTATAATGCAATAATATGACGTAATAACATAAAGTGATATAATATTAGTATGGCTGAAGCATATGCATGTTTTCAATCATTTAAGACAACGGCTTTAAGTAACTAGCAACCGGAGGACCGAGTTTTTCAATGTTTACCGACTTTTTTAGCTTGGTCGTAAGAGCGAATTTTCATGAATAGTTGTACTACATTATTATAAATTGTTATGAAATTCGAGCACTTAGAGTACCAATAAAATTGTTAACTACCAATTTCATGGTAAAAAAAAAAAACTCGTTATAAATAATATTCAGCGATTAAAAGAAGATTTTGCGTCCATAGATTTCTTGCCGTTTTTATTGATTTTTCAGCAAGTACTAATGAAATTCAAGAAACTTTCTCTTTTTAGCATAATTTTGTGTATAAATATTTTAATGTTCTTAGTTCATCGTTGTTAATTTGTTTTTGTCTGGTAAGTAGTCTGCAAAAAATAATAATTAAACAATTTTCAGCAGTTTTAAGCGATTTTCAGCAATTTTTTCAGCACATTTTTTTTTAAATTTTTATTTCGCCTCTTTAATGTGCTCAAAAAGTAGTGGCCAACGAACTGTCCCTTTCGTTTAGCAAGCTTGATTTTCTGGCGCAAGAACGGAATTTTTATCTAATCCTATGGACGGTTATCTTCTGGAACGAACAGAATTGTTATCTAATCCTAAATGATATATATATCTTCTGGAACGATCCATACATATATATATATATAGATACAAGGGAAAGGACAGAAGGAGAGATAAGATTAGGTAATTACCTGGACGTTTCGCTTCTAGCGTTTTCAACAGGTTATATATATATATATAACAAGGTTTTAAGGTTTTTGAGGGTTGGACCAACCCTCAAGAACCTTAACACCGTGTTTTAAGAAAAAGTGGTCGAGAGCTCAACATAATATTATATATATATATATATATATATATATATATATATATATATATATATATATATATATATATATATATATATATATATATATATGATAAATGTTATAATCCAGGAATCGTTTCAGAATACCTCAAAACGGATTTCAATGAAGAAATTCCTCGAAAATTTGCATTCTAAAATTTTCCGAGTCATTGTAATGGCTTCATTTTCTGCGGAAATTCGCTAACATTCATCGTGATGCATACAGATGTCGAGCACAATACACATCTACCTCGGGCCGCCTTTAGACAAGCATTTAGCTGAAAAATGCCCTCCAAGCTTCGCAGTTGGTCGTGTCGATGCCCGGCACGTGATGAGCTTGAGCAACCAATGTCCCCCACGCTTTTTCAGCTATCAATAATAATTAATACGGAGAGAGACGAAGAGGGGCAACGATTGCTACCCCTCTCAACGGCGATGATATATTACTAACCCCTCAGTCCCATCCCCCTCACTTCTGTCCTTGTTTAGCATAATTAATCGCTGTTACGGAACTTTGTCCCAGTTATTGTTGGTTGGCTGGGATTTTGCTTCCGAGAGAGTTTCGCATAGGATAAATGGGAAAGTTGGGGCCAATCATTTTTTTCTTGAACTGATACCAATGCAATTACTCATGGCTTCCAGTCCAGTGTGTGTATAACTTAAAAGGTCTGAAAGGTATTTCCTATTGGGGTACATTGATTTTTTCCTACCTAGTTTATTTTAATCTCTCGAGTTTCCCAGATTCGTCAATTCGTTCACGAGAAAGTGGCGATTCAACACCATTGTTAAGGAATTTACTCAGGGCAAAATCGAATGAATAATTGGCAGAGTCGAGGAAACCAGTGTTTTAGCTGATGCACAATCAGGTTTTTGGAAAAAGACATCAATTCATAGTATGCATTTGAATTATTTTCTTCTATAACGTTGTGATGGAGTTTTGATCTATTCTTATTAACGATAAGTTTTGTAGGTATATATTATATAGATTATTATAGGATAGGAATATAAAATTAATTTTGTAAAGTATTTTCGTTTGTTTGTATTTAAAGAGGCAACTCATTATAAAGTATTATGCAAGAAAACTTGAGATCATAATTATATTTATTTGATTACGACAAATTCAATCCGATAGGAAGGGAAGGATTCTCAGTAAGGAAAACCATGCAATCATGAATATTGTTCAGCTGTCACTGAAGTAGCTGTGATTTCATTGAATTTTGATGCAAAATTGTTATTTAAAACTGTTCAATCGAATCTAAATCGAGATTGTGTAAGCTGAAAATTTTTTGGAATATTTTGATACCTACATACTATATATAAATATTTTGAAAGTGTGGTTACCTTTCACGATTCATAATATTAGTATAGTTAATATTATTAATAGTTTTATTCCAATCGTAAAAATATAATCTTGATAACATTGATAGAGATTGAATAGTGTGATCGACTTCCAAGCAAGAAACGCCAATTGAAAATATGCTCATTATATAAATTCTTAGTGTAAAGACAGATACCAATTAACACCAATTTGACGAAAATATCAACATTTATGTTATCAATATTAACAAGCAACGTAATCAGAATCGGAATCATCTTCATCCAGATCACATTGGAACGTTGTTATGGAGTTCATGGCTGGTGGGCATCTCAACACATTGGCGTTCAAATGTTTATTGACGATCAGAACTCTGATATTTTTAAGAAAACATTAATGAATTTGTGTAAAAAAAAAAAAATCTAGCTCAGGAATCCATGAAGTATATATACGAATTATAATATTTTTCAATCTAAGGTATGAGAACAAAACCTATTCATATATTTTTTTTTTTCTCTCAGACCTGAGTTAGGAGAGAAAGAAATACAATTTATCAGGAACCTGCATACCTACCAGGGATTAACCCCGTTCGTCAAGATCATTTGAGAAACTATTGGAAGCATTCAATGAGCCACAACTGAATCGAGTTGGGGATACATGCAGTGTACTGGATGTGGAGAATGAATACTTATCTAAAAGGAAAGCAGTGCCTACTATCATCCTGGTGGTTCTATGAGTGGTAATTTTATCAATGTATTGAGTGCCGAGGTATATATGTTCTGGTTGCTGGTAAATACCGTGCGGTTCGTCTTCTCGTCTACGTACCGCCAGTGCTCCACAGCGATAAAATGTAATACGTGCACCAGACATAGACCAACTATTTCGGCGGAGAATCAAGCATTGATCGGATGGACAGACACTTTGATTTGAGAAGCCCATACATCAGATAACTAGGAAATAGGTGAAGAAGAATCAAAAAGCTGAAACTGACCGTTAAGAATGGAAGAAGAACCTTGTCAAAATATTCCATATTGAGGAACGCTTTGAGGTAAAGTGCAAGAGGCATCACAGCGAGGCATCTGAAGGAGGCAATACGGAAGTATTGGTTCCAAAATATTTTGTGAATGAAAATTAAATTTGTTGAAGTTGAATGATAAGCATCTCCAAATTTATCAGAGCCACTTTTATATCTCTCAGAGAGTCTAGAATTACCACTTTAGGTTCTTGTAACAAGTCATCAGTCGAAAGTTTATCCTGAATGGTTCATGGTCGTAGGGGTTCCAGTGGAACAAACTCTGATCAGCCGGCACATTTCCTTTCGCGACACGGGAGACATAGTAAACGTCTACGCGAAGCAGTAGCATCTCTGGGATACAAGTTGGATAACTAGGACGTCAAGTCGGCTGAACTGAATAAATGCCCTAGAGTGAGGCCCATTGGTGTGAAGGAATGCTTACGACGCATTTTGGGTAAACTCATGGCTGATGTAACTGGAGGGGCTTCTGGAGAAAATTAGCTGTGAGGTGGATTAGCTGCTAAGATAGAAGAAGTGATTCGCACTATGACCTGCGTATACAAAAAGAAAAGTACACTAAACACAAACTGGAAACTCCTCCTGGTTAATGCTAAATCGCATTCAATATTATGAACCAAACGGAAGCACTATGGCAAGCTTGAGTTTATTGTTGGTACATTGTTGTGTGATGAGTGTATTGTTGAGTTTATTTTTATTTATTTATTAATATATTTTTCCAATCAATTAGTGATTTATTTGTTGTTTAGTTGGTCCTCAAATTGTTTTACGATTCATACAAGGGTCATGGAGGGGATGGGGGAGTGAAGGAAAATTTTAGAGTAAAGAAGGCGTTACCCAAGGAGACCCATTCCCAATATTACTTCACGGACTATTCACCTTGCTTTGGATCGACACATTACAGGGTCCACAGCTAACTCAGTGTTGGTATGACGATGACGCGTCAGCCTAGAGGTGCTTTGATATCCTGAAGATATTGTGGGACAGACTTGATGGACCTCAACATAGATATTTTCCCCAGGACCTAAGTCCTGCCTTGTGGTCCATCCTGAAGATGAACATGAGGTGAGGCGAAATTTTGATTATTCTGGAATTGTGGTGGTGACTGGCCAGCGCTTCTCCGAAGGCAACATAGGACAAGAAGTTGGGAAGAAGACATATTATATGAGACATAACTTGCAAAAATCAACTGAATGGGTGAAGATGATCGCCATGGCATGTGAAGACCATCCACAATCAGGTTATATAGCATTTGAAAAATCAGTTCAGGTTCATTCTGTTTAGAGGGCTGTCGAAGGTGGAGGAGATTACTATTTCAGACTTAGAGCTACAATTTGGTATGACCTCTGACAGCCATCATATGTGATCAGCAGCTTACAGATAAAGAATGTAGGCTGTTTTCAATCCACGCCAATAAAAGGGCTATATGGTTGGCTCAGATTGCTTAGGAAGCTTGAAGTTTGATAGTCCAAAGCAGGATCAAATGAACTAGCGAGGGCCATTATAGCAGGGATCCCTCCCCAAACATATTTTTAACATAACAGTGACAGGGAGGGGGGGGGGGGGGAGAATTAACAAAAAACATTATAATGAGTATATACTGCTGCGAAAAACTCTTGCCAGTTCTCTTAGAGGACACACAGAGGGACATAAATCTCTCCATAGTCGGAATATCCAAATGTACACCTTCAGGAAGACTAGCTGCGTTCCCTTTAAATCTCCATCATTTCTACTTGTCAGCCAGTGAGTTTTGAGAAGCCTTATTAATGCAAGCAATACAAGCGCAAGCCACAGTGAAACCCACCATCTCATGTGATCCCTGTGGATCAACCTTCTCGCTTGAAGACGCACTAAGTTGTAAGACAGGAAGTCTATCTCGAGACGACACAATGAAGTGAGGGATGTTTTCAGAGAGCTGTTACCTACCACGTGGGGAACTGTGGTAGAGAACAATTGAAGAAGCAACATACCTATACCCAGCTTTGCGAGGAGATATTTAGCGTGCTGAGGGTATTTTCGTTTAACGACATAGGGACTTCTCAAGCAAACGCATTCATCAAAGTCCTGGGAGAAAGGCTATCGGATGTTCGGTAGGGACCACAAAGCATTTCAAGTGGATAGTTACTAACCAAATTGGCTTTTGGATCCTACGTGTTGGTAGCAATGATTATCTGAGGAACCCGCAAGCATTGGAAAAGTGCAAAACCCCGTTAGGCTTGGAAGCGGATGCGACTTTACAAATGGGCCTATGAATTTTAAATTAAAAAAAAAAAAAAAAAAGAGGAATGCAAATTTGAGACATGGGAAAGAAAACGGACCGTAGGCCTACGGTTCTACAGTCAGATCATTACGATTAATTTTACACATTATTAGTTCGTCATGGTTACTTAGTATATATATCAGAATTTCCACAAAGACTACTCATGAGTCACGTGACCCGGGATATTTTTCCAATTTTACTCATTTAAATAAATGCATTTGTGACTAAGTCATTACAAAAATCTCTGTATAGATATCCACCGTTTATTTGAATATACCACAAAGATTGTTTATAGTTAATAACTTTGTCATCTGCTACCTTTAGAAAGTTGATTAGAGAGCTGTTTAGGTTTCTGCATGAATTTTGATCCATTTATGTATGTTGGAAACTGATGTAGTTAGGTACATTTTCTGTAGGAACGGCTAAGTTGTGAGCGGAAATCATGCTAAATCATGTGAAACAGCGACATTTTCGATGTTATTACGACAATTTGGAATTACCACATAGCTAAAGGAGATCCATATCCAAATACCTCCTAGACGGTCCTCTATAATTTTCGATGACATCGAATGAATAGTAGCCAGTGCGCATGCGCAAACTTGGGTTTTTCATCATCTGTTGGTCCGATTTCGTTCAAATGTGGTAGGTTTTTGGATGAAGATATGTTCTAAAAATATGCCGTATAAACTATACCGTGATTTTCGGAGTAATAACCACGGCGCATGCGCGAAACCTATATCGATTGACACAGGCTCCGAATCCGAATCTAATGGAACGATTTTGATGATATTTTCTGGAATTGTGCGGGATAGATTCTAGACAGACCTCTATAAATTGCATTGTTGTCGCACGAATAGTGGTCAGTAAGTAAATTCCTTATAACGACGATTTCTCATCGTCGATTTCGTTCAAACTCAGGGAGTAGATAGGTATGTGCTCCAGAACATGTCTAATGATATATTGTGATTTGTGGAGCAATAACTGTAGCGCATGAACGAAACTCAAATTGATCTACACAGACAAAACTCCGTGACTGATATACCAACTTTCGTGAAATTTTCAGGGATCGTGTGGCTTAGTTCCTAGATGGTCTCCTATACCTACATCATTACCGTTGGATTAATAGTAGTCGGTGTGCATGCGCAAACGTTAATTTCTTATAACTTTGATTTTTTTTTATCGTCTGTTTGTCCGATTCCGTTAAAACTCAAAAGGTTGTAGGTTCCAGGGTGATACCCTTCGTATTTTATCGCGTATTTCGCTTGAATAATGGGTAACTAATGCGGATGCGCAAAACCAATATTGGATAACACTCCGAGAATCAAGAATCTATTCTGATCAAATTATCAATATTACTGTGTGGGCCACCCTTTAGACAGTTTCCGCGAGTGCGAACATGAATTATAGCCCTAATTTGCATTCCAGCATGTATACACATGAATTAGATACTGTTATATTTTGTATTTAATCATTTCAACTCGGACTTTTCTCTTCAACTATTTCTATACGTCCATTTTACAATGTGTGAGGAAGCTATACTGCCCACTCAACTTGTTTTTCTTCATAACGGAATTTCTTCATCCCTAACTACAGACAAAACTTCTTAACTCAAATGCCAGCACAACTAATTTTTATATTTTTGATCCAGCAGGTATACTGAGGCTGAATTACTAATAAACAGTGATCAACAACTTTTTCATACCTTTTTATTTATGTAATTCCTTGTGTACTACTTAGTTTTTTCGCTGCTATAACGGTTATCCATCGGAATCTGTGGAATTACCATGTCATTCCACCATGATAGGTTTTACTGTTTGCACTGATTCTGATTGGTAGAGCTTGCGGAAAACCCAGGGAATGAAAGAATGAGTGGATGCATTAATTAATTAATGAGCGAATGAATGAATGCATAGTATATTTGTCATGAACAAAGAAAATGTAACAATTTCCATTGAAATAAACAATACAACAAACTTACTATGCACTTAGCCATAGTGCTAACATCATAGTTCATCTTGCAGCCAGCAAGAGATAGAAGGGAAAAATATGGATAAAATATAGGCAGGCTGACTCACTTCATCCACACATGGGGCGACTCGGCCAGGGCGTCCCGGCTGAACCCGGACCCGACCCACCATGGCGGCCTCCTGAGGGTGTCCACCCATTGCTAGATGAGCACCGCTAGATACGATTAATTAATCGCATGACGAGAAAACCCCAAGCAAGACCGCCCCCAGGCCGGAATCAATTGAAAAAATATACTAGTCAGTCAATCAATAAATATGCCCAAACACACCATTCGAAAACATTCCTACATACAACTAACATCAGAAATATCTGGCTTGCGAAAATAGTAATAGGAAGAATAAAATATCTAATAGTTAACAATATTTAGTAATAGTTCTATCACAGGAAAATGTTATAAAATGCTAGCACGATTACTTTTATAAAATTCCTCGGCTGCTGACACAAAAATCTACAATGGCTACAAGATATACCTACATAACTAAATTAAACGATAAATAAATAAGTTGAATCAAGACATGGTATAACAATAATAATTCGACATGGATTGTCGAAGATATCACTTTAAAAGGATTTCAAAAAAAAGTCGTTCACTGAATAAAGTTCAGCTTTAAGTAATAGATACCTACCTACTTGACATTTTTCTTGAAAGCCATACTTGGAAGTGATTTGATAGATGCCGTCAAATGGTGGAACAGGCGAGGCCCTACTTGATCAGGGCTACCAAATAGTAACGTAGATAGACGAACAGTAGGCAGGCATATTTTATCTCTATTTCTTGGAAAATGGCTATGAACGTCAGATCCTTCTGTGAAGGTGTCCAGATTTTCTCTGGCACACAAGAGGCTATTCAGGATATGTAGGCTAGGGACAGTAAGCGTCCCGTGTTTGCGGGAGGTTTCATATCCGGCGTACAGTGGTTGTTGACCTTTCGAAATGTCTTGGCTTCCCACGGCAGAAAGAGGTTGTTCACTGTCTAAACTTGGGTTGTGTGAAAAATGGTTCCCGAAATTTCACTCATCTTTGTTGTTGACATTCTCGGTTGTTGGGTTGACGATGCGTTAATGCGTGTTGTCCAGCCCGTTCGCCTATCCGGATACTGTCATGATGTTGGTGAGTATACTACAGTTTGCCATTGTTTGATGGTTTGATAGTGATAGTTGGGGGGCATCTGTTGGGAATGATCAAATCTTGTCTCTTGGCAAGTGTAGTAGATTGTAATAACCCTACGGTTGCTAGGAACTGGGATTGTGTTGACGTGTTGCAAATGTATTGAGATTCGGAAAATAATTATGATGAATAGTAGTTTTGTATTTGATATTAGATTTTGATAATATACTCAACTTACTAAGTTCATTCCGAGTGTATTGAATACTACTGTTAGTGTTTGTGTATTGTATAATGGCGACAAGGAAGAAGAAACGCGAACCTTTCCGCAAGAGAAAAGGCGCTCACCGGAAGCAAATGAGGAAATAGTATTAAAAAGATGCGCAGAAACTAGTAGAACTAGATCGGCTAGTAAAAGAAGGGGCGATTGCGAAAGTAGACCCTACTTTGTCGCCTATCGAATGGAGTACTCCTATAGTAGTTGCACCGAAAAAACAGGGAGGAGTACGAATTTGTGGAGATTTTCGAATGACAATCAACCCTGCAATAGTAATAGACAGCCATACAATGCCAACCTTCGCAGAACTAACATCAAAGTTAGTTGGTGGAGAAGAATTTTCGGTGATAGATTCAAGAGATGCGTATCTCCAAATGGAATTAGATGAAAACAGCAAGAAATTAATGGTCATTGCAACCCATGTGGGATATTTTCGGTACAATCGTTTACCATTCGGGGTTTCCACATCACCTGCAATTTTTCAGAGGTTCATAGAAAGTTTGCTGAAAAATCTGGAAGGGGTTGCTGTGAATATTGATGACATCATTGTGACGTCACCCACCCTTCAAAAACATATTGAAATGTTAAGAGTGGTATTAAGAAGATTACAAAACGCAGGATTGAAAGTAAAAAAAGAAAAGTGTGTTTTTTTAAGGAATCAACAACTTTTCTAGGTTTGAGTAATAAGCTCATCTATTATAGGTTTGAGTGGCTCAGTATTTAGACTTTGAATTAACGGTTTTCACGTGAACGCGGTTTGGTATTGTTGTGAAGAATGTCAGTCAATTCTTTTGTCGCTGTGTAGATAACTGTTGAATGTCAAGACTTGACGATGGCGATATCACGTTTTTTGAAACGATTGACCTGGAAATACCGTTAGGCCTCGGTTTTTCAAAATTGGAATTTATTTTCGTAATAGGTTGATATGGTACAGTTTGATATCATGGCATTGGGAGTGATTACGTTGGTTGGGAAAACGTTTGCTGCTGCTGGGGCTGTTTTTACGTTTGCTGAGCGTGGCTGAGTTTTCGTGCCAGCAATATTTGTCCGAAACCTTGGTTCGGCTGCCGACAGATCTGGTTATTCACCTTTAAAAAAAAATCATAATAATAACAATAACAATAACATAATAATAATCAACCAATACCCAGTTATTATGTTCAATGTACTTAGGCAAATAATCATTAAATGAGGAACCACGACGTCAGGGTGCCATTTTATTGTAACCAGCTGTCCCTAGGAACCTCCATTTCAAATTACAGTTGCACAGGCTGTATAGCTAAACGAGTTTGTTCGGAGCTTAATGGTTGCACGATTTATTGATAACGATTGCATGGGTTTTTTTTCTATAGACACGTCTGCCTTACACACTGATAACTCAAAGTAGGTAATAATTATGATTAAATTACATAGGTATATTACTTCGAGTTAAATTAAAGTATAACAAGTGTGTGTGCATTGGCCAGACGCCTGGATTTAAAAAAAAAAAAAAAAAATGGTAAAGAAACTAAGCTGCAAGTTTTTGTGGACCCAATTTATTTGTGACTTATCACCGTTTGTAGTGATAACATTGCTTTAATATTTTATGGCTCCCCCGCGTGGAGCTCTGACCTTCGCTACTCTTGAATAGGTATATATAAGTTTATAATTTTGCAGGGTAAATAATCTTATCCATATTCAATGCTCGTTACTTAATGCCTCGTCCCAAGTTTCCCCTCTCTTTTCTTAATCCGATTCTACCAAGGCGCCCTCTGCCAACTTCTTGGTCAAGTGATCACGATTCATATTTTCTAGCAATAAAATTGAATACTATTTGTTATTGACTAACCGTTAAATATTATGTCTAATATTGTATTTAATAGACTTTTGGCTGGTCGCGTGAACATTCAAAGTTAGTTGCTATAATAGTAATATGGTGAGTAAAACGTGGTCATCATTTCTTCTTTCGCAATACTTATATTATCGTTTAAAGGATTTTAACAATTAGCAACACGACATCTCAACGATTCCATTTCCATACCGCCAACGTAAATAGGAATGAACCGGATGGTGCCAAGCATTCTGAATTCATATGATAGCTACAATAAAACCGTAAGTGATGATGGAAAAGCCTTCCTCCTCAATTAATTGGGGGAATACAAATTTATAAGTCACTTCGAGCTAATGCCTTGATGAAAGCCAGAGCACTGTCATCTGATAAAAGTCTATGATAAAAGCCTATGAAACAGAGGTATTACCTGATTTTTATAATAAGGTATGAGGAACATGGCGATACGTTAGAGCGTTCCTGGCTACTGCAGTTACAGATCACACGGTGCTCGTGAACCATGATCAGCTGATCTGGTATCAACCGACAGCTGACGAATTACTACAATCGCACAACGTGAATAGGAGACTGTGTGTGTGACGAATTTCGTCCGACCGATTTTCGAGATTATTTCTTTGTTCGATCCCAATTTTAGTTTGATTGTGCAGAAAACCTCGGAAACTTTGAATTCCGTGATGGAAGAGGGGGAATAGAGGGGGTAAAGCCGAAAAACGTGGTCAAATTTTGTCGACGCCAACACAACTAGGTACAATTCTCAACCGATTTTCATGATTCTTATTTGGTCCGATTCCAATTTTAGTCTTGTAGTGCAACAAATTTTGGGCATTTCAGATTATTTAATGTCGTGGTGAAGGTTGGAGGGGATAATTATCTATTCTTTCAGGCGCTGCTCAAGCTTCAAATCTTGACCGATTTTCTTGGTTCGTATTTTGTTCCATTGAAAATTCGATATCGTTTTAGAACGCATGTCAAGTGTTTTAAATTTCATGATGGGAGGGGGTGAATGGAGGGGGTAAAACTGATAAATCGTGGTGCTTTAACAATTCTCGTCCGATTTTCGTGATTTTTTTTTTGTTTCAACTATAAATTTGGACTATTTTTTGATCACATACCAGGAATTCCAAATCTATTTATGAAGGGGGTGAATGGAGGAGGTAATAGTACCTAATAAATTATGATGTTTTAACTAATATTGTCAGATTTTCTCGGTTCATTTCTTGTTCAACTAGGAATTAGGTCTATTTTTGGAAGGTATATCAAGAGTTTCAAATTTCATTATGGAGGGGGTAATAGTAATAAATCTTAATGTTTTAGCCATTTTCGTCAGATTTTCGTGATCTTTTTCTAATTCAATCATCAATTTGGTCTAGTAATGGAAATTATGCCTGGAGTTTCAAATATCACTTATGAACTAAATCACTCACGACGAAGTTGTGGAAACCCATTTCAAAACGGAAGTTAGTGAAAAATGCATATTTCCACGAAAAAATAAAGAGTAACAATGTTATATCGATTTTGACGGTTAGGCATCATCAGTAACTAACAATCACAGGTATTGTTTGTTATATTATTTTAACAGTTACTGATGATGGCCTAACTGTCGAAATCGATTCTATTGTAACTCTATTTTTTCGTGGAAATAGACAGCGTTTTTCACTAACTTCCATTTTTTTTTCTTTTTTTAATCATACTTATGATAAGAATTCGTTGTCGGTGGAGGGAGTTAATGGGAGGGGGGGGGGGTAATCCGGAAGTCATGATATATATTTTTTTCTCTTATTTTAACTCTCACTAAAACTATGTAAAATCCGTTCGTAGGCACGTCCCTGTAATGCATGCATTACTCACCAATATGTTTCCTAATTCTTTCTTCCTAGTCACTTTCAAGTTTTTTTCTTCTTTTTATTTGTATATTTCCATTGTTTTTAGTTATTTCATTAATTTTCTTTTGAGAATGCATCATATAATCAGACAATTTTTTACCAGTAACCTGCGTTTAATAATTCGCAGCGTCTTTTCACGTTAAAGTGGCTCAGGTATAAGTTGACTGGGTCAATAAACGGTGGTGTGTGATAAGAAGCAGCCACGTAGACGGGCAATTCTAATCATCCTGTCTATATGTTTTTATCTGAACTGGATGTTGAAACAATGAGCGAACAAAGCTAGCGGTCATATCTATTTCATTGGTAATTATTCAAGATATTCAATAGGTAGTGAATTATCACCCTCAAAATTGACACAACTCCATTTTTTGCCGTAAATACCACCATCACTTCACAAAAGGTAACAATTGCCGAGTTTATTTACCGATCATGATATCGTAAAATGAACATGGTATGTTCAGGGTAGAAATCTAGTGGCTATTTCGGTTAACCGCGAGGTTGTAAATATGATATGACAACCAAAAAATACGGATTACCTGCTACGACGATCGATATCAGACATCTGATATCCTGTTTACTACCATCCGCTCCCTGTGAAATAGGAAACCTCTTCTATTGTGCTCCTTCGTTGATCTATTACGTTCGATAATGAACCTGTGTGATCGATTCAGATGAAAAATGAGCCACCCCTCTTCAAAATGTGTTGGTTTACGTTTCAAGATGCGTATGATCCGAAAATCGAACAAAAAAATCCGTATGTCTAGTTAATCCGAAAAGCTCGGCATCGATTTTCATCATCCCTAAACCGTAGCATCCCTTAAAACTGACATACTCAAAACTCGAGATCTCGAAAAACTTTCAAGGTAATTATAATGATTTATGATAAATATCATCCAAAAGAATCGAATAAAACCATCCGGAACACTGTACGTAACTCCGTACGCACTTCCTAAGGGCTACGAAAAAAAGTTCCAGTCATGCAGCATGATTGCAGGAGCGAATTTTCTAAAATTCCTATAGTATTACATTAAATTGTATTGAAATTTCAGCAATTTTAGTACAAAGAAATGGTTGAAAACCAGTTTTCTGGCAAAAAAAACTAGTACTTTATAAAATTTGTTGATTAAAAAAAATATTTGGACTTTTAGGTTTTTTTAAACTGTTTTAATTAATTTTTCAGCAAATATTAGGTGATGAAATTTAAGTACATTTTCAGCATAATTTAGTGCAAGTTTTTTTTATCTCCTAGTTAATTGTTGATAAACTTTGGTTTTGACTGAAATTCTGCTTAAAATTATAAACTTAACGATTTATGACGGTTTTTAGCCATTTTCGTAGTACATTTTTTGAAATTTGGCCAATTTAATGTGATCAAAAATTGTTGGCCACTAAACCCATCCTTTCATTTGGAAAGCTTGGTTTTTTTGCGCAAGAACGGAATTTTTATCTCAATCCTTAGGAGAGTTATTGTCCGGAATTTTTATATATGATACAGCGCAAACCAAGAATAGTTTAAAAATGCCTCAAAACGGATTTCAAGTTTTCAAAAACTTATGATTTGAAAATTTTCCAAGCCATTTCAAGAGCTACATTTCTACAAAAATTCTTTATAACCTTTGGTTTTCTGGGCGCCACAACTTAGGGAAATCATGCGCTGCTAGCGAATCTTTTAATTAGCTAGCCCATCGCAAATTCCAATAATGACTGCAAGAGATTGGGACCGAAATATATAGAATACATTGTAAACATAGATTGCTTCCGAGTGTACCTATAGGTAACGGAAGCATTGTTTTCAATTTTGGAAGATGAAACAATTTTTGTCCCCTAAACCGGAATAGGTATTTACCCTCGCCTTTTCCGTTTTTCAGAACTCTGAAAATTTTTCGTTCTGTATTTGTCTTTGTATGTGTTTGAGTATGTGTCTGTCGAGTGCCCGCAAATCTTTGTAGCTAGCTTATTTTCCACAATTTTTAACCGTTTTTCATGAAACAGACCACAAGAAGATGGTCCAATATTGAAGGACATGTCCATAGCAAGCTCATGGTGGCCGAACCCAACACCGAACTTACTGAGGGACTACTCAGGAAAAACCGTAGAGAACTTAGAACAATAGTCGGCGTTATAACCGGCTTTGCACCCCTACGTTTCCACCCTGTGCAGACTATGCGAGGAGACAGACGAATTAGTTTCCCACATAATCTTCGAGTGCCCTGCACTCACCTATTGCAGATGTGAACTCTTTGAGGCACAAACCCCAATGGTGTCTATTCGAAGCAAACAATCAAGAAAGTACTCATATTCTTCACCAGAAAACTCTCAGAAAAGTACAATAAGCTACCAGGCTTCCGTGCTTGGACCCAAAATAACCCCACCCTGAGAGTTTCCCTAAACATTTACATCTATATCGATCACCGAGTGCGTCGTTTGATGGAATTGATACATTTCTGGTTAATCTTGAAAATAGTCTAAAGACGAGAGGAGGTAAAGCAAATGCAATAATTTTAAGGGATCTAAACGTCGATATAATACAAGAAACGCCGGAATCATCGAAATATTTGAATTTGATGGCATCTAATAAGTTAGTGTCACTAATAACAACAATTACAAGGGAACCATTAACGCCTGGTATTAAGAAATATTGTTCGGACCATATATTTTCCAAGTCGATTAACTTGACATCATTAAAGGAGCTGTAATTACATCCGAAATGACAAACCATTTCGCTACTTTTGTACACTTTGTGGTCGACGACATTAATTTTAGGCGAAATCACCCACGAAATACGGGTTGAAAAGTTAAGGTTAACCTAGAGGAATTTCGAAAGAAGGTTTTCCGCAAAGATTGAGATAAGATTATTCACAATGTCAATGTTCATTCGAATTTTGAGTGAGGCAAATGATGAATCAAGCCGTATGATAAAGTCGCAGGAAAATGTGGTGTTAAAAACTCCTTGGATTACACAATCTATAGTTGAATCGGCTAAATATAGAAAGACCCTGGCAGCTAAAGTTCGTGAACATCCCTTTAACTCTAGTTTGAAAACGTACTATCGGAACTATCGGAGTCAATTAACTGAAATTAAAAGGGCCGACATTTTTTTACAGAGATAAGATAGATAGATGTGAAGGTGACCCGAAGAGAACGTGGAAGGTGATAAACGACAACATAGGAAGTAAAAAAGCAGTTGATGAAATAGAGAGGGTTACTGAGAATGGGATTAATTTCATATATAGCAATAACAATGGCAAAAATGTGGGAAACGCGCTCAATGTTTTTATTGGAGTAGGTAAAGGTAACTACATGCGTTGAAACCAAACTCCCAGAATTTGAAAAAGAAAACTGAAACATGATAAATCTATATTTGGAGATACAACTATTGAAGACGTGGAGGCTGCAGTGAAATTCTTGAGGGGAGGTAGTGTGTCTGGATTTGATTCGTTGACAGTTTAAATAATAAAAAAAGTGCTGGACAATGTACTTCCTGTGCTTCACCATATGGTGTCCACTATTTTGGCTCAAGGAGTATTCCCAACTTCGGTTAAGCTCGCAATCATTCGGCCAATATACAAGTCTGGTGATAGGACCCTTCCTCAGAACTACCGCCCTATATCACTCCTTTCGTCACTGAGCAAAATAATAGAAAAAATCGTGAAAAAGAAACTAGTTATGTGGATGAAGAGGAATGCGAATGTATTGGCAAATCAATTTGGGTTCCAAAAAGAAAGAAGTACCCAGGATGCCGTTGTAGAGGTGACAGCAGAAATCGTTACGGGACTAGACCTGACATAGACAGTGATGGCAATGTTTGTGGATGTGGCTAAATGTTTTTACTGCGTCAAATATACTATTTTGCTGGGCGAGTTGGCGGTAAACAGAGTGAGCGGCACTGAACATGAAGGTTTCACTCCTATCTTCATCAGAGGCCGAAATGGGTTGAGGTGGGCGCTAATTTAAGTGATCCCAAATTTACTGAATTTCAAATTCCACGGGGCGCAGTACTTGCTCCTTGTCTCTTTTTGTTTTACGTCAATCAACTGTGTAATATGAAGCTAAATGGCTGTCGCGTTGTTGCATTCACTTCATTTATTGATGCGTTTGATTGAATCATTACATCCGAATTCCGTTTACCTGCTGATTGAAGTAGTATGAAGCAGACGTTTTTATTGATGTGCAAAAGCGTAGTCTGTATTTACACAATTGAGCTTAGCTTTAGGATTTATTGAATTGTTGTTATAATGTTCGAATGTTTTTTCTCGTGTTATAACCTCTCCAAAGTTACGATCCATTAGGCTTGCACATCCTAACATCGGGGCCCATAAAACCTGTTTCAGAAGTAGTTTGCTTGAAGAGCAAAAAGCTTGATGTTTATATCATGTCTGTCCGGGTTTATGAGTTGGAATGGAAACAGCCTGGTAGTTAATTTTCCTTTTCCCTTTCATGCATGCTATCCCAGACGACATATGACAAGCAGAATTGAGATTAAAAATCCCTCTTTCCCGGAAAGTAACCATGTGACAAAAACAAAGTTTAGAGAACAAACATATTTAAGAAAAAGAAAAGTTCGAAAACATGTTTGAAACATCATAAAAATGACTAACAGCTAATTCAATACGACTTTTGTAGCAGGATGCAACATGCAAGAAGGTTGTCAGCCATGAATAATATTAATATTCGAACATTCGTAAGAGATAATCTATTTCGTGAAATAGTATGTCTCATCGTAAATGTTTACGTATAACATGAGCATGTGCGAGCATGCCGGTTTCGTACCAGTGAGAATTGTTGTGATTTCCTAGAAATATCCAAGTTTTGAGTTTCTTCGGAGAAATCTGAGCCCTAGTTCGAAAAATCACAAAACTGTACTATTTTAGCGTTTTTTTTTTTTTTTTTTTTTTTTTTAAATTATGGATCCATTTTAATGAACCCGTAAATTTATTGAATACATGTTGCTTCCTCACTACCTAAGGTAGGAAAGCTTTGCTCGCGCAAGAAATAAAAAAAAATCCAAAATTAAAATTTCCTAGCTTTTTTGCTACAGAGCTTGCTGATTAATTTTCGTTCCGTGTCTATCCACCTGTGGTAAATGATGATGCGAATGTGCAAGCTGTTCAAGAGACAGCCACGTGGTATATTGCAGCATTCATTCACACAAGGGTTGTGTTTCTCGTTGACTCCCAGTCGGCGATCCTAGCACTTGCCTACCCTTATAACCTTACCTCGCCATTTGTCGTTGCCAATTTTAGGATAGCCACAGCCCATGGCTTCCTGCAATGTCATTTCCACAGAATAGGCGTGGCCTCAACCCTAACTTGCCTATTTCGTAACACCAGAGAGAGAGAAATAGAGAGAGAGAGAGAGAGAGAGAGGGAGAGAGAGAGAGAGGAGAGAGAGGGAGAGAGAGAGAGAGAGAGAGAGAGAGAGAGAGAGAGAAAGAGAGAGAGATTGATTGATTGATTGATTATTTATTTATCGATCTGTACAAAAATAGGACCATGCGGTCCTCTCTTCCTTTTTGACAGAAAGCAAAAATTCATTTTATAATTCCACATAATAATCAGTCTAACATTATTTATATCATGTTTTGTGCGGTGTTTCCGGTACTATAATACATAAAATAACATTGTTGCAAACTTATAATTGATGTTTAAGCTTCTTGTTCTTATAGATACGGTACAATATAATATATACTTTTAACTAATCTTATGACTTCATAATTCAAAAATTACATTAAGTAATTATTCATCAGTATTAAATTCAATATTTTCTTATTCTAAACCATAATTTCTCAGTAATATGTCCTTTAACCGTTTCTTAAAATTGATAAGCGACACGTCCGTATCAAAAAGATCAGGATTATTATTATATAACCTTATACTTTGAATAAGGAATGATTTACTATATTTTTCAGTCCTATGATGAGGTACTTGAATCATGTTAGTTGCATTACGAGTTTTCACATTATGCACTTGAGCCATAAATTTAATTTTATCAAACATGTACGTAGGCTTTGTTGTTTTTAGAATTTTGAATAATAGTACACCAATTCGGTAATCCCGCCATTCTATAATTTTCAACCATTTACTGTTTACGTAATATGGCGTAACATGATGATAGTTGGGAAATTTATAAATAAATCGTATACAGGTATTTTGTGCAATTTGTAGCTTATCATACAACTCACTATTCATATCAATATACGCCACTGCACCATAGTCAAGAATAGGAAATAACAAAGATTGCACTAGAGTTTTCCTAATATCTTGTGGAAAGTTATATGCCAATCGTCGCAACTGATATAGTCCTTTATACACTCTATTGCGCACAGCTGTTACTTGGTCCTTCCATTGCATTTCTGTATCTACTATTAATCCTAAATTTTTAACATGTTTCTCATATTTTAGTTGTACTGAGTCAATTATTACTGGTGGTAGACTATCCAAAACAATATGTGCAAGATAACGCTGCGATCCTAAAAGGATTACTTTACATTTAGCAGAATTAATCCTAAGACAATGACATCGACACCAATCCACCAGCCTACCCAGATCCTCATTCATAAGCGCGACCCCTGTGGCAATCTCATCAGGATCCACTTGTATATAAACATCTGCAAGTCATCAGCATATAACTGATACTTACAATGTCTAAAACAAGTAGATATTCTATTCATATAAATAATAAAAATCAGCGCCGATAGAACTGAACCCTGAGGAGTACCGACGGTAACTGAGCACCATGATGACTCCTCTCCATCATTTGTGCTAATTTTCTGCTCACGCTCACTCAATAACGATCCAAACCAATTTATGACTGACTCACTTACATTTAAAGAATGGATAACAATAG
>CM061040.1:12572602-12702602 GCA_030762985.1 Adelphocoris suturalis
AATTGAAAAAAATTCTCCGTTGGCGCATTGAGATGGCACCCTACCTCTACGACATTGTTCATCGCCCAGGGAAGTTCACTAAAGTAGCGGATACTCATTCCAGAATTTCATGCGCTAAGAATAACAACAAACTTTATCACCTCCACACCAATCTCTGTCATCCAGGAGTGGTTCGAATGACACATCGGGTTAAATCTTATGACCCATATTCAATTGAGGAAATCCGAATATTTCTTCCAAATGTACTATATGCACTGAAATCAAACCACGCTTTTATAAACTAGAAGCTTCAACACTCATAAAATCAACAGCATCTTTTTAATGAAAAAGTATGTATTTTAAATTACATCTTCCTTTTAACAAAAAAACCTTTAAGTACATTTTAACAATAATAGATGAATGTTTTAGGTTTCCCTTTGCATATCCATGTAATGATTTCAGCACACCTCCGGTTATTCTCAAGATGGGTGAACTATGTTCATGTTTTGGCTCACCTGCATATGTTCATTCCGATCGAGCTTTTCATTTGAGTCTAAAAACTACTTCCGTTCCAGAGATGTGGCAACAGGTTGTCCAAGCCCATACAACCCAAGAGGAAATTGACAAGTTGAACGTGCTAATGGAACTGTATGGAGAGCTATTAGCCTCCCTCTCAAGTTCCGAGGAATGCAGAACAACCAGCGGGAGAAAGTCATTCCCGAAGCTCCCCGTTCGATTCGCTCACTTTTACGTACTGCTACGAATGAGACACCTCATTCTCGTATGTCCAACCGCCCAAGGAAAACTAGCAGTGGCATTTGAATTCTAACATAGCTTATTACCCCCAGTTCGAAACTCCTAATGAAGAAACATGTGTTACGATCCAAGTGCTATCCGATCGCAGAGAATTAGAACTCCTTCATGTCAATCCTCAGTATATTGTCGTGAGAACTGTCGACGAACGAGAGGCTAATGAATCCAGCTGGATTCGTAGTGAATTTGTGATGGAAGTTGTAATGAAAATCTTAATAACCTCAACACCGTCACCACGGACTAAAATCGATAGGCTGACTAATGTGTTCAACGATAATGGTTTGGCAGTAAATCCCGATAAAACCAAATCCACGATTTTCAGTTTGAGAGATTCATCACCATTGGATGTGGGCTCCGAACAAGTCGAGTTTTTGGGTGTTCTTTTGGACCCAAAATTGAACTGGAAAGCGCATTACTTATGAAAATTTGGTCAAGTCATTGAACAGCATAGTTTTTCTTCTAAGAAGTCTGTCGGAAAAGTTGCCAAAATCACCGGTCGTAGCAGTTTTCCACAATAAAGAGTGTTATTTTGTATTGGGGCACTCACCATCATCTTCTTTAGTTTTTAGAGTAGAACGGCGAGCTATTATGGTAGTTTTAGGACTTCCATACAGAGTCGATTGTAAAAAAGCGTTTGCCGACCTTACATTATTGACTATTCCAGCGTATTATATTTGTAAATGCTGATTCTACGTTGTTGATCGTATTGATAAGTTTGTGGCGGTCTAACGATTTTATAACATCTTACCCAGACATCCTCGCTACAGACATCTTCAGTTCATCTGAGGGAGAATTTAGGTCAGGCATTTGAAGGTGCATATCCATGGCCCAAGCCTAGAGTGTCGGCAATATTGTTTTTGTATTCGCGAGTTTGCCAAATAGAACTGTGATCAGATCACTGCAGGATTTTCCTTCTGTTTTTGTTATATTTTATCTACTAACCTTCTTATTGTTATTGAAATTGGGCGTAGCCCGTGTTATTTTCTAAATAAAAAAATAAATAACACGAGAAGCACCCCGGCTCTGTGTCTTCCCTTTGTCGCTTGAATACCGTAGGGAATAGTTAGAACTGAAGGTAAAAATTAAATAATTGGTGTTGGAAACAAAATTGTTTAAAAGACATATACATTCTTTACTTATAAATTT
The DNA here is from genome assembly GCA_030762985.1 of Adelphocoris suturalis. NCBI lineage: Eukaryota > Metazoa > Arthropoda > Insecta > Hemiptera > Miridae > Adelphocoris > Adelphocoris suturalis. The sequence continues at coordinate 12,574,541 of CM061040.1, forward strand.
AGCTCTTTATTCTTTTGACGAGTTTCGGCAGTCATCAAGCTTCTTCACCGTATAAACTGTTCCTCCTTACCATCTAAGTTTTTTCCAGTATTATAATAATTTATTGTTGACAATTGCTATGCGTTTCATGTGAAGGCAAATAATATGATTGATTGATTGGAGCCAGCAGACCTAGAGTATTCTACAGACGGTAACGCAGAGGATAAATATCAACCATCAGATGGAGAAGATGAAAACGCAAAACAGGAATTCACCGAAAAACATCTTTCTAACTCACTGCCAGCTGACAAGATTCATTTTCGACGTTCACAAACAGGAAAGAGAACTGCCGTCAGACTACCTACACACATTCTTAAATGAATTGGGTTGAATGTGGGATAGTAGGTAATCATTCCTACATAGATTATTACATTTCTACTATACCATTTATGATTCAATTATTATTTAATTGTTGATGCAATGATTCCATGTCAACTTTCTTTCTCACATATACGTTAGATGTGAATAAAGCCTTTAAGTTTCGTATGAGGTTTGATTCGTTACACTATTTTACGTTTTCGTTACGTCTAAATCAGTGAGCTTTCATTTTTTCCATATTTTCATTGCAATTCGCTGCTGAAATTTACCAGTGTTTATTGATACCTTATTCAAATCCGACTATCCAACAAAGATCATCTTCAAGAATCGTGTTGGAACGATTCATACCTTCCGATAATTAATAGCAGACGAGTTTAATGTTTTATAACATTGAGATTACAGTTTCATTCACCTTTATTGCCTATAAATTATATTCATTGGTAAAATAAAGTCCGGAGATTTTTCCGGCTAGTCTCCAATGCCCTAATTTGACTTTTCTATTGTTAAATCTCAAGGCTACACCGCAGCTTTTCCCCCCTTATCATTAGATTATTGACATTTTCTTCATTAATCTTTGCGCTCATTTCTTTGTTAGGGAATTTCTTCCAAACGTTAAATGAATTATTTTTTGAACTATTACAATGACCGCAAACTTTTTCCGAAGCGATTCAGTTAGGAGGAAACTGTAACAATTACTCCTGAATGAATATTCGTATATACATGATATTCACAAATTAAGTTACACCTTTGACAAACATATATCACCTTTTTACGAATAGATTTCGACTCTTGACAGACAAATTCAAACTTTTGACAAAAATTACAAAATGTTTACAAAAAAAAGTTCTAGTCATGCAACATGATCGAATGATCGAATTTTCGTAAATAATAGTATTGTATGATATTGAATTGTTTTGAAATTAGAGCTTTTTGAGTGCAAGTAAATTGTTAACTATTAATTTTATAGCAAAAAACATATTCTAAATAATAATTTCCAGTTCAAATATACGTTTTGGATTTTTAGCTTTTTTTGCAGTTTTTATCGATTTTTTGAGAAAATTTCAATGAATTTTAAGTAGGTACATTTTACAGCATAATTTTGCATACTACTGTACCGACAAAATCACGTTTTTTGTCATTCAAACGCTATTTTCTCCAAAAACTTCCCTTATAAAAATTTTTTTTTTTTAGTAAACTGTTGGAAAGCTGACAGATTAAGAAAGTTTTTCCCAAAGTGTGCTTGCTGAAAAACTTCCACTCTGAGGAGCAGAAAAAACGAAGAAAAATCGACAATTTTTACTTTTTTTTTTCAAATGTTAAACATTCTTCATTTTTCTCACTAATTAAAACTAATCAAAAACATCGAAATTTACATTAGAAAGATAGGAAATTTAACGTTCTTTCCAACGGTATCCTCAGATTTGAGAAAACTCCAAAAATTGGGGAGTTAGAGCTGTTTTTGTGATGTACTTAAGTTTGAAAACACAAAAAAAAAAAAAAAAAAAATCTTAAAAAAGAAATAACTAGGAAACGAAGCCTTTAAAAGAAAAAGTTTAGAAGGCACTTTTTGTTGCAAATTATTTGTAGAATCGATCCCTGAAGTCTTGCCTACTTAAGATGAGACACCCTGTATAGGTATATATCGTGTGTGTCATTCCAGTCGATAACTCTCCTTAGGATTATAAATAAAATAGGTAATCCGTTCTTGTGCCGGAAAATCAAGCTTTCCAAATAAAAGAATGAGTTCGTTGGCCAGCATTTTTGGAGCACGTTAAATTGCCCACATTCCAATAAATGTTCTCCCAAAATTGAAATAAGTCATTTCGTACTTCGTTATTGAATTCTACCAAAATTGCGATGACTTCCTGAAACTCATTTTACATCGTGTTATACTGAGTATGAAAACTCTGAAGAATTTATTATACCTATTTTATATTTGATGGGTTAAATAGGATTTATCCCCATCACACTGCTTACTTCTTTCTTTGGTTTCCATGCATGCAATGGACATTTTTACGAGTTCCTGTGAGCTTTGTATTGGTTGGGTAGAGTATACAACTGATAACTAAAACATTGTAGTATTTTCTTGAAGTAGGAAACTGATTCTAGTCTGTTATAAGAATGTCTTGAAAGACCTACTTTTCCATTTCTGCATAGAGTAGGTGTCCTATGAAGTGTTAGTTTCTTGATTACATATTTCGAAAAAATTATTTAAAAATTTTTTTTAGCTGAAGTAATTTTCAATTTTTTTCATAAGGCCAAATTTGCCACTTTTCGTGAAATGACACATCAATGATCTACGCTCTATTTGGGCAGTGTCATCCATAACCCGGGCAAGCGCAATATTAATAATTAAGAGAAAATCACGATCAAAGTTTTTGCAATTTTTTCTGCATTATGACAGTGGTCATACAGTTGCTCGATTGCCTTGAAATTTTTTCCCTTCGGTAGCGTGTAGAATTGTCAAAAAGTCGATATTGATGACAGTAACGGACAACTGGCAGTTACTTGGTTGGTATGAAACTAAAATACGAATAAAATCTCATAAATAGAGTAATTTACATACTGGAATAATTCCAAAATAACTTAATCAGCCAAAAATGATTCGTGCTAACCGACCGAGTCACGTCAGTTGGAAGGTACCTGCGAATTGACACCAGATAGTGACAGTTTTAGTTTTGACTCCATTTACAAAAGAAGTTCACTGTTATGATTTGTCAAGGCACCTAGGCAGTATAGTCAATTTTACAGATTGTGCAAATCGACTACTTCGCGTAATGTTCAGTAGATCTCTATCCAATTGTCAGCAAAAAACTACTAGGTATTCCTTAAAGTAGATTCGCCAAAATAAGTCAACTGGACAGCATCCCTGAAACCTTCCAAGCTCTTCCCTCTTGAGAATGTAGTAATGTATGTATGTATTATTGTATTCACCTTCAATATACATTTTCACTTCATGCACCTTTGGCTCTATTCACTTGAGTAGCAGCATATCTCAAATACAGGAAAAACAACTTCAAAGATTATTGATATGTCAACAACTACCATCAGTCAATCAATATAAGGTAATAACTTGGCTCCAAGGGTGTTCATGTTTTTTACCTTATTTTTGCGATACAATCATTCAACAGTAAATGATAGGCGTACGAAACAATCAACAGCGAAGCACATAATTGATCTTACCTGAGGCTCATACTGGGTAAAAATGGCTTGACGGCAGCAGATGTTCATTCACTGCGTATGAGCGTGGAGTGATGAATTTGAAAAATTCTAGAGCGATCCCATCTTCCTTAAAATTTGGTGTCCAGTCTTTGGGTCTGAAAGACTGATTGTAGATCTCGTTGGGATTCACAGGTTCCTTGCCATTGTCTCTCTGTTAGATACCTAGTCGGCTAAGACAGTGACTTCTGCATAGAGTTCTTCTTGGTCAACCGCCACGTCTTGAGCTATTACTCAATACGTCAGCTGAAAATTAGAGTTCGTCAGATGCATATAATTCCATTAAATAATCGCAAAACTTCGCTATACTAGACAGAATATGCTAGTTTACGCTTAGCTACGAATCTTACAAGGAATATGTAATGAAAAAATGTAGTTTATAGTCTCATATAAAAGTTTCAGTCTTATTATAACTTACCAAACCATTTGATAAAGGAGAATTGCGAACCCACGAAATGTCATGTTTTACATACATTTATATTTATTGGTCACATAAGTAGTTAGTATATTTTCATCACCCCTTGTGTGAGAGTATCTACTCCCAGACTGCTTGGTAGCAACTTTCAATATCAACAATAGGTTCGACGATTACATTTTATTGGTGGTGATTATTCATTCAAAGACCCAAACATTCACAAGGACACCACTATATGATCCGTGACGAGTAAGCGACCAGATGAAATTTTTGCAACAAGTAATATAGACTCTGACATCAACTAAAGTTCGGTTAATATTCAGTGAAATGTAGATTTTCGAAAAAATTCGAAAAAGGGTGTAGACTAAATTCAGATATGAAACCTCAAATGTTTTATGTGTGAAATCATGGTAGCAGAGTGTCTCAGACACCCCGTATCAAGAATCCTCCCCTCCCCCCATCACAATCAGAACGTCCTGATGCCACCACGTCTATTTCTGGTTCAACTCAACTGACAACATTCGTCAACAACTCGCTGATGTTTACCACCACGTTTCAACACAAGAGCCCCGCAGGAGGCGGATCCCTTTCACATAACCCTTGCGAGTAGAATCTAAACAGCAAGGAGACGATCCAACCATTCAATGCAAAGCAAAATCAAACAAGAGATAATTTGATTTAAATAATGCGATGTAATCAGCATTCTCGTGTGGTGTCTCTGACGGCATCTTGATTGATTTTGCAACCTCGTGTTACGTACGCACCATCAGTCATAGGCAAGGCAGTCAATAAATTAGTAGTATGTGTTTTCCAATACCTACAAAACAAAAAGTACTGAACTGTACGAGGTCACATTTAACGCATATTTGGATCAAGTATACACCAATGTTTGCTCTACTTACCGCCTTACTTAGTTGTCTCAGAATTTAAAAGAAACCATCCTGTATTTTGAAAAAGGAGCAAAAACAAGTTTTTAAAACATTGTGTATTTGCGACTAATCATGTGGCATAGATTTGTTCTGCGTTCAATATCGTTCATGACTAACTTTTTTGTTGGTTTATCATTTTCAATAATGAACCTTTGTAATGGACTGAGAAAAAAAAATTTTAAGCCCCCCTGAAAATTTTTTGGTACCTATACGCTTCAAGATGCGTAGAATCTAAAAATCGATTTTAAATTTAAAAAATCCTTCCGTCCGCCGTCCGCAGCTTTTCCCAAAAATTAATAGACCAAACTTCATGAAACTTGCGTTTAAAATCGCATTTGGGTTATAGATGGTCCTTGATGCTCGACATTAATTTTTGTCCACCCTGAAGGGTGGCATTAAAGAGATAAACATTCAAAAGTCGAGATCTCAAAAACTTTCGAGGTAACAGAAACGATTTATTGCTTGTCAATGATAAATATGATCCCAAAGAATCGATTAAAACCATCTGCAACGCTGTACGTTAAACGGGTCGTTTTCTCTAAGGGCTCGAACATCGAAAAACACCTTCAAATTCCTTAGCGCGATTTCTAATTCGCTGCTAGCAAATCTATTGATTTGTCGATCAAGCTCTAAATGCCATCAAAGATGCTAGGTAGTGATACTGGAACGCATAAAAATTGCCTTGTAAATTTCAGCTGACATACTCGTATTGCCAATATTGGAATTATCAGGTAACATAGTTCCAATGGAATGTATTCTAACGTTGCGAAATCGAGTTTATTAACTACTGTCCGGGCGGATGTACCTACTAAGTAATGAAGTATTGGTACCTAAATTTAATCTCTTAAATTGCTCCCAAGTCTATCTATAGGTAGCGGCAGCATTGTTTTTACTTTCGAGAGATTGAAAAGCTGTAGTCTCCATTAAAACCAAACGGCTGTTGTTTTTTTACTGTGGTAAAATTTCCATTCGCATTTTACGTTTTAGACTATTATGGACAACTTTCGTTCATTGTCTTTCTCTCTCTATCTCTTACTTGACGTTCAGGAGCTAGCTTGTCCCCCCACCATAAGCGCCAGGTCACAGTTGTTTCCGAAAAACTTGTCCTTGATTGGAACGGCTCAGAACTTGTTCTTCGGGAGCTTTTCGATAGAGAAATAGTCAATATCCGACTCGTCAGAACTTTTTATCACTCTTGCCAGGTTACCATTTTTGCTTTTTCACAATCACAAACCTCGCAACCCGACCGGTTTTTCGTTCCTGTCAGTTTAGTTTAGGTAGTTATGTATAGCTTAAGTTTTATATTTATTACCTAAGTACGGATGGAGGTTCCTTCAATTGCATGTGATGTGTGTGACAAGAGTTTTTCTAACCGGCCAAATTCCCTACACACCGTGCATGGCATCAACCGGGCGGCTCTTCCACCAAATAAGGTGATGTGCGGCACCTGCACTTGCGAGTTCGCCGATAATTAACAATTCAAGAGACATTTGTTTGATAAGCATTCAATCGGGGTGATGAAGGAGAATTGTACCTAGAGACCCTGTTTAAAGAGTGGAAACGTGCGGTTGAAGTTAAGTTACCGGTCAAGTTCGTGTTGAAATCCAGGGAAAAATTGGATGGGCATGAGATAAATTATTATCGCTGTAATCGCGATGGACATAACATACCCCAAATACCCGAATGTGACAGGAAGTGGGAACTGAAGATACAAGGTACCAGAAAAATAAACTCGCACTATCCTTCTAGAATGACCTGGAATCAGTACCCATAAATATGTTCAGAAATCATCTGCAAGGCCTTATAACGAGAAATGAATCGTTGAATTGAATTGATTGTATCACCTTTTTTGTAAAATAAGACATTAGGTAGGTTGGTATGTGATAATCATCATCTCGGCTCCATGAAAACCGAGCTGGGACCTATTATCTTATCCAAACATTGAAAAAAAGAGAAAAGAACGGTTTCCTTGGGTTCTATAATCGATTGTCTCTATCTCTGTGGGTGTCTCGGTGTGTGTGTGTTTGTGTTTGTTTGTGTGTGCATGTCCGCAAATCATTATAACAAGCCTACTGTCTACAATATTCAACCGTTTCTTACGAAATTTCCATGGTATGTGCGGGTTAGGGTGATCATGGCTCTCTATGAGTTTCGTTGTTTCCAAATCAATGCTCCACTCGGCGGATGCGCAAACGTAAATTCCATCAATAATCATTTTTCCACGCACCCGTTGTCCGATCTCGCTGAAATTTGGAGGATAGGTGGAAGAGGTTAATAAGAGCATTCCCTAGCATTTTCAACATAACCCTATGAATAGCAGCTACTGCGCATGCGCGAATATGTATTCCTTTTTAAACGAGCCTGATTTCAACAGTTTTTATCCGATTTGTATGACATTTTCAGGGAATGTGCAGATTAGGCTGTGAATGGCCCACTATTAATTCCATACTTCCCAAATATTACTTCATTTTGCGCAGGAGCTAACGAGAATTCCTTCATGCATCTTTTTTTACGCCCTAATTGTCCAATTCCACTCAAATTTGGTGCATAGTTGGAGGGCCATGGTTTAATTATTCCCTGTTAATTTCAACATGATTGCATCATTATTAGCTCCAGCGCATGCGCAAAAATTAACTCCCAAGAACAAGGTCTAGTTTTCATCATATTTGGATTAAATTTCCTGGAAATTTTTCGGTTAGGTTGTCGATTGTTCCCTACGAATTTTATTTTTCTCAAATCATTACTGCATTCTGCACATGCGCTAACGTAAATTACTTCAAACTTCATTTTCCCGTTTATTTAAACATCTTTACTGTGAAGCGCAAAATTTCGGGGTCTTGGAACTGTAAAAGTGTGAACCCTTCTCGGAGGCACGATGCGGCATGTTCTGATCATATATTACATACATAATTAATAATTATAGAACAATGATCTGCGTAGAAGGGCTATTCAACGCTGAAATAATAAACCATTGTGTAATGATTTGCAGCGTTTTTTATTTTTTCAATTGTAATTGAAAAGTTGTGAATGGACCGATTTTTTCACAATTCAAACGTGTATATTGCTGGTGATCCTGGAAAACCAGTTTCAGATTCGAATTCTGCCCCTCAAAAACCCCTAGAGCCAGAGCTCCTTCATTTGCGGCGAGGAAATTTGATTTTGTCTTGCTTGTTCGGGTTTTTGAACTACTGTGCGTTAGTGGAACAGTCATTTCGCCGTTTTTACGAGAAAACTCGCGGTCCCGGGAAACCCCACGGGTTGGTTGAGCTGGTCCTAACCTAGCACTAACGTTCAGGCGTGAATCATAGTATGTACCCACATATGTTTATTTGTTGTCCTGAGTCTAATTCAGCCATTTGTTGTCCACGAATTTTACATTATCTGTTGGCCTCGTGTCTATTGATGCATATTAAAAAGTACTCAGTCATGCAGCATGGTTAACAGAGCGATTTTCCAAAGAAAATTTGAGGATAAAATTAATATAGCAACTTAAATTCTGATCATTAAGGCCAATTATGTCCTGAATGAAACTGAGATAACAGCCGTTTGATGAAATTGCAGAGGAAATTTCAGGACACACACCACAACTCGAAAAACTGCAAAATTTTAGAAAATTACCTAATTATGGCCATTTCTCACCTAAAACTAGATTTTTGTCACTTATTTATGATACTTAGAGATCTGGGGGTGGTTGCAATAGACCCTGCGCTGAAAAATACTTGTCCTATTGTCAATAAACTTCTTGAATTTTTCGGGCCACTAAATTGTATGTTTGAGCCTAAAATTCTGGATTGATCGGGATGGCCAACATAATCGACCTGCCATTTACCAGGACGATTTTTTTGCGTTGGCACGAAATTTTTACGCCGTATTTTGAGGGAGTTACCGACTGGAAATATACCCTCCAGTGTTAGTAGTTAGAGTTAATTTTTACGTCGTTAAAGTCAAGGATTGTGTTCTTTGATGTATGAAACGAGTTTTAGGGGGTCCGCACCCCCTCTTCGCCACATTTAAAACAATGAAGCCATTTAAAAGAATCTCGTTTCTTTTTTGAAAATTCCCTAAAACTGAGGTAGTAAGAAAATGGATAAGATACGCTTCCAACTGGAGATAAGATGAAACATCCATTTTCCGTGTCTTTCAGATCGGTACCCCGTATAAGGTTCGGGCGTTAACTAGAGAACTGTTTGCTTTGAATTCAATTCATATTCGACGACGTTGTTAATCGCTTTCAATTCACCTTTTGATTTTCATTCATTACTCTTGTGAGCTCCGCTTCAAAACATGCAAAATGTAATTAGCTGGGAGAGTAAAAAATGTCTATTGATTTCTTTCAGTAATATTAATCCTGGTGGTGTTAGTGTTGACTATTACGTTTTCATTAATTTGCATTTGATAGGCTGTGCCATGTCACTCATCAAGTCGGAAAGAGGTAGATTACTAATAGCTTCTTCCTAAATTTCTTCGTTGTTCAGATTTAATGAAGCGATTGTACCATTAAATTTTTGAACTAAGAATGCTGTTTTTTTAGCTAATTGGATCAAATGGGGGTGTCCTTTTTGGTCAGTAGTTTAATTAGTTGGTCCTATTTTATTTGGTCATTTCTATATAGATTTCCTGTCTTGAATTCGGCAACTGATCCCATTACTTACTCTGGCTGAGTCTTCTTTTATTTCTTGGTCGTTGTTTAGCAATTAAAACTCCCCTGGTTTCTAAAATTGAGATTATCATCAATGGCTGAAAAAAAGACAAGAATAAATTGATCCCATGTATTTTGCAACACGGAATAATTGTACACGCATACCAAGCAACATTGAAACATATCGCTACATTACAGAAATGCATTCTGAAAAAATGTTTGAATAAGCACAAAACATTCAGCTCTTCGGAAGTTTCTATTCTAATCAAGAATTTCTTAATTAGGCAGATGTTTATTAAAAACCAACCCGTGTAGTGTTACTACACTATTAAAACCATCTTGAAATCATTCCTACAGAAATAGCACACAGGCATCTAACGAGCTTTACCTTGGAAGGTAATGTCATAAACCCACGTACAATAACAGCTCTGTTTTCAGAGAAAAAAAAATCGTCGTATAATATATGTAGCTTCTACCTTGAGTTTCAAAATCTCCTTTCAACTGTACATGAGGTGGATACAAAACATCTTGTATATTCCTGTTTAATTTCAGTTGGGTACATCTCCTTAGATAAAATTATGGCTAGTATCTATGTTTGAAAATTTCCTAATTACTCGTTATATTCCTATATACTTTTTTGTTTGTTTCTTCTATAAACATTTTCCTCTTTTCTCACGTTCCCTGTAATTACAGAACAATGTAATTACAGACAAGAATGACATATATATTGTCTGTGTATGGAGTGTTTCGCTTTTTTTCATCATTTCACCATTTCAATTGAAATTTATTTATCTTTATCTATCTTTATTTTTTGAGAGATCTTATTAGTTTGGTAATTTTTTCTTCAGCATTGAGTCTCCCAAACAATCTTTTATTCTGCGAATTGGAAACATTTTGACTACATGTCAAAACCCTTATGAGATGGGGAAAATAGGCTTTGGATTCGTGTTCAGCTCCCTCAAGAACCCTCTCCTTCACGGAACATAACATTTATTTTGTGAACCTGTGTAGATGTCTACTCCACCAGTTGGACACAAGAACATTTTTTTGGTCTTATCTGGCTGGACGATGGTAATAGGTATTGTTTCCCTATCTTATCTATTACTCCGAGTTGAGATGTAATAAGTTTGTGTAGTGTGTATTTTTCTTGTATATTGTATTTATGTATTTTGTGAAATACATTTAATTTCAGTAATTATTTTTTAAACACAGTGTATTTCACTGTTTTGTGAAAAACTAGTAAAACCTTTCATTTTATGGATAATTTCATCAAATGAATAACGGAGACTACTTTTATATCGTTCGGTTTCTGTATTGTTCGAGTTTTTTGTGGTCCTATAATAGAAAAGACCCGGAACTCCTCACAAGAATAATTAATAGCTGTTTCATCCAACATTGATACTGACTAGCCAAGTATTTCGTTCCACATAGTCAACAGAAGTAGGTACGTTGTGAAGTTGACGAGCTGAAAAATTAAAATCATGATTGATGCGTATCATTTCTGGCAGTATCTTTGAGTTGTTAGAGTCGGTCTCTGTGCGAACTAAATCACTCGCGACGAAGTTGTGGAAACCAATTTCAATAAATAAACGAAAGTTAAAGAAGAACGTTGTCTAATTCAACGAAAATAGAGAGTTATATGTCAGCAATAACATACAACAGGCAACATTGTAACTCGCTGTTTTCGTAGAATTATCGTTCTTATTTACCTTCTGCTTCCGAGTCTACCATAGGTAGCGAAAGCTTTGTATTCACTTTCGGGAGAGAAAATATTTTTGGTCTCCGAAATCAAAATTTTAACTCGCATTTTACGTATTAGACCATACTGAACAATTTTGGTTCCGAGTCTGTCTGTGTGTGTCTGTCGTGTCCGCAGTTTTTAACAGTTTTCATCCGATGTTGATGAAATTTTTAGAGAATGTGCGGGTTACGTGTATACGTCCCCTATCAGTTTCGTTGTTCCAGACTCAATACTTCACTGTGCGCATGCGCAAACGTGAATTCTACCAAGCATCATTTACTCACACCCTAGTCGTCTGATCTCGCTCAAATTTGGATGATAGTTAGAGGATGACGATTTGGTCATCCCATATCGATTTCAACATGATTGTATCATTAATAGCTACTGCGCACGCGCCAATGTGAAATCCTTGTAACGACCTTATTTCCATTGTTTTCATCCTATTTTGATGAAGTTGTCTGGAAATGTGCGGGTTTGGTTGTAGATGGTTCCCTGTCAGTTTTATCGTTGCCAAATCAATACTCCAATATGCGCATGCGCAAATGTAAGTTCCTTAATGCTCAAATTATTCATATACTAGTCGTTCGATTTCGCTTAAATTTGGATGAGAGTTGGAAGAAGACGATTTGATTACCCCATGTCAATTTCAACGTGATTGTATCATTAATAGATATTGCGCATGCGGCATTCTAAAATCCTTGTAATGGCCTTAATTTCTACAGTTATCTTCGAATTTTCATGAAATGTCAGTGAATGAGCGGGTTAGGTTGCTAATGTTCCCGTACCTGCAATTGTTCTCAACATATCTGTTCATTCCGAGCATACGCAAAGTAAATTACATTATAATTTTTTTGTTTCTTAATTGACCAATTGTGACGTTTCACGTTTCATCTTGATATACTCTTTTGCAATATGAAATTTTTTAAGATCATTCAAGCTATTCATGATACGTGAACGAGAAAGCTATGTGCCACACCCAACTTGGCAGACTTTTTTTTTAATTGCCTGTTGTTGAGTAGCCTGGTCAGAATAATGCCATCAAATTAATTATCAAATACGAGAAATTAAGGGAAATGCACGCAGAATTGGTAGAAGACATACGAATGCGTTCATCTTGTGTGATTTGGCTCTCTAAGAACCGGTCTCAGTCGGTATCATAGGTCGTATATAAATGAAGTTAAATCCGGATTGAGGGGTCTATTTGAGTGTCTCCCCCCTCCCTCATTTTTCCCAATTCGATTATCAGGGCAGTCAGACTCGGCAAAGTGAATCTTCCCGAATCTCGTTCTTTGAAGTTGTCTCCGATTCTAATGAAGTAGCGAAAAAAGTTCAGTGGAAACTTGGTCAGGAAATTCTGGTCGTCTGGATATAGCAGCAGGTCGTTTTTCCAAATAAACGAACTCTTCTTCAACATTCACGCGTTTAACTTTAACGTCGGAGAACTGCGGGTGTAACTAATATTACTATAATGTGCATTAATGGAGTTCCTAAAATAGTTCCCAGTCCCGAATGCTCGCGAAAAAACTAACAAGCTCAACCTTAAAAGCTTTTCAGGTTTCCGTTAATCACCATAAAGGTGAAGGGTCTAAAAATTCTGGACTTTCCACGTATGTCACTCTAGCTCGTCTACTGCTTATTTCTTGTAGCGAATTATCGAAAAAAATTAAGCTATTGCAATGGCTTCAAAATTTCTAAAATCAAAATTTTCGAAAAATTTCTTTATTGACATCCTTTGAAACGAATCCTAGAGTTTAACTCTTTTTCTTATACAAATATATACAGGGTGATTCCCTCGCAGATGCAAAAAAAATTTGGGTTAAACTACATCAAAAATGATGCCGACAACCGCAGATTTTTATCTCAATCCGTACTCGAGATATGATTTTTTAAAGGTTTTTTTTCAGGAATACCGTGTTTTTTCATTTTAAACTCGGATTTCTCTACTTCGCCTCATTTAATTTTAACTTTCAACCTCATTTTGGGTATCAGCATTAAATTTCCTATAAGAATAGTGTACTTGGGTTCTTAAAACGTACCATCCGAAGACCCTCACATCAGCTCAAACATTGACGATTTTGAAAAAATAATATTTCTGAAAATCTTTAAAACATTACTACTCCTTTAAAAAGAATCCTGGAAACTGGCAAATCTCATGAAAACTGCTTCATCTAATATGCTTTCCAACGGTATTATCAATTTTACTTTTATTTTGTTATTTAGGGGAGAAAATAATGTTTTAATGTTAAAAAATGTGGGGTTTTCAATTAAATTGTTGGTTTTCTCGAAAGATGACCCTCCATGAACCAACGAGTATGGGGTCGGTTTCTATGTATTTTTTCTCGCTGGATCAAATGGAAACTCTTGCAGATCTCTCAACTACGTTATAATCGAGTTTTACACTTTAATTAACTAGTTTTACCCCATAACACACATACATTTAATCGTAACAAACAAACTAAACATTTGCGATTTTAAGTGTAAAACTCGGTTATAACGGAGTTGGAGAGATCTACAAATGTCACCATTCGATACAGCGTGAAAAAATACATAGAAACCGACCCCATACTCGTAGGTTAATGGAGGGTCATCTTTCGAGAAAACCAACAATTTCATTGAAAACCCCACATTTTTTTACAGTAAACTTGATTATACCGTTGGAAAGAGTATTAGACGAAGCAGTTTTCATGAGATTTGCCAGTTTCCAAGATTCGTTTTGGGAAGAGTAGTAAAGTTTTAAAGATTTTCAGAAATTATATTCTTTTTTCAAAATCGTCAATGTTTGAGCTGATGTGAAGGCCTTTGGATGGTACTTTTTAAGAACCCAAGTACACTATTCTTATAGTAAATTTAATTCTGATTCCGAAAACGTGGTCAAAAGTTAATGTTGAATGAAGTAAAGTGGAGAAATTTGAGTTTAAAAGGAAAAAAACACGGTTTTCCTGAAAAAACCTTTAAAAAATCATATCTCGAGAACGGATTCAGATAAAAATATGCAGTTGGCGGCATTTTACTCCATTTTTGATGTAGTTTCACCCAATTTTTTTTTTTTTTTTTTTTTTTGCATCTGCGAGGGAATCACCCTGTATATTCTATCAATTACTACTATCAATTTTATGGCTTAATACTCGTTCTTGATAATATTCTGAGATTTAAAAAAAGATTTTGGATTTTTAACTAGTTTGGAGTTTGGGACCGATTGTTTAGCACGTTTTAATGAAATTTAAGTAGGTACATTTTTCAGCATGATTTTGCACATAATTTTTTAATGTTCTGTTTTATACTTAATAAACTTTATTTCAGCATTATTCTGCTTAAAATTGTAAATTTAACGAGTTGTCGCCGTTTTTTGCTATTTGAAGTAATTTTTTCAGTACTTCTTTGAAATTTGCATATATATATATATTCAACCAGTCCTCACACTATCTTTCTACTCGTGATCACGGCAAGTCGCCGAAATATTGAGGTATTTTTCCCTTTTATCAGAAGTTTTTGTCACTAAATCTTTCTACTTTCTCTATCATATCCAAATTTATATATATACATAGGAAAAAATGGTACTTCATTGAAATCCTAGAGCTTGTCTTAAAACGGATTTCAAAGAAGTATTTTAAAATTTTTGAGCCATTGCAATAGCTTAATTTTCTACAAAACTTCGCTAAAATGACTGAAAACGTCTAAAAATCGTTAAAATTGTATGTTTAACAGAATTTTAGTCGAAAGAAGTTTATCGACGATGAACTAAAACATTCAAAAGTTATTCACAAAATTATGTTGAAAAATTTACTCAAATTCCATTATTATTTTGCTGAAAAACTATTAAAAAACTGAAAAATTGCTAAATATCCAAAATCTGTTTTGAATCGTAGAATGTGATTTAGAACGAGTTTTATTTGCCATAAAATTGGTGGTTAACGTTTTCTTTGTACTCGAATTGCTCAAATTGCAAAACAATTTAACATAGGATAACTTATGCAAATTCGCTCATACGATCATGATGCATGACTGGAACTTTTTTCATTTTCCGAGTTTTTGTACAAAATGAAGCTGTTGCTTACTGGCTCCAAAAGTTGTAAAGTTACATTTTTCGAAATTTTCTTCAAGTAGGTAAATCTGTTAAAGGTATATTTATTCGTTTATTTATTGTATTACGTCTTCATGTGTCACGCCAGTTGATTACTCGCCTTACGAACGAGATTACAATTCGTTTCTTTCGCCAAATCATTAAGAAAACGCTGTAAATTATTATACAAAGGTTATTTTTTCTGTATTAGATAGCCCTTCTACGCAAAACACTGGTCCATAGAAAATTACCCATCAAACTGAGTCCATGGTTTATTATCGCAATGTAACTGGGCTA
Organism: Adelphocoris suturalis; assembly: GCA_030762985.1. Classification (NCBI taxonomy): domain Eukaryota; kingdom Metazoa; phylum Arthropoda; class Insecta; order Hemiptera; family Miridae; genus Adelphocoris; species Adelphocoris suturalis. The sequence goes on from CM061040.1 coordinate 12,590,198, forward strand.
TGTCACCTACCAGAAGAAAATGAATGAAATAATTACATTAATGAATGAATGTATGAAAAAAGGAAGAAAAAATCTTGAAAGTGACTAGGAAAAAAGAATTTAAAATTTTTGTCTCCGCTGGGATACGAACCGCTGCCGGTTGGTTTCAAGGCCGGCCGCTGACCTATCTACTATAGCAGCGCATGATTTCTTCATGTTCTCGCTCCTGCAAATCCGAAGGTGTTTTTTCATAGTTCTAGCTCTTGGAAGAAGCCAACAGTACAACGTACTGCGTTTTGGGTGGTCTTAATCGATTCTCTGACATTACATTTATCATTGGCAAGCAAGAAATCATTATTGTTACCTTGAAAGTTTTCCATATCTGGATTTTGGGAAATGTTAGCACTTTCCCTTTAGGGTTGATAAAAATTGATGCCAATCTAAATGGCACATCACCGGCCGATATATGGTCTTTGAGCCAAATTTCATTAAATTTGATTCAGTAGTTTCGGGGAAAAGCTCTGGATGGCTTTCGGCGTATGGCAGACGGAAGGATTTTTTTCTTCGACTTTTAGATTCTACGTATCTTGAAACTTAAACCAACAAATTTTGGGAATTTACAATTGTTTTTTTCTTGGTCGAACAAAGGTTCATTATAGAAATAATAAACCAAGAAGGGACCGTGGGCCAGCATTTTTTGATCAACTATGAACTATAACATTCAAAAAGTCACGCACAAAACTTGCAGAAAAATGTTCTCAAATTCCTCTAGAAAGTGCGAAAAACTTTGAGGACTACAAATAATTCTAAAATCATTATTTGAAAAGTGAACTATCGTTTTATTTTCGTTTTTGACATGGATATGTCTTTTGTCTGGGCTACGTAAGTACCAAAATTTCTACTGTAAAATTGCAACGGGTTTTTTTTTTCTTCTATGGATTTTAAAAAAAAAAACTAAATTCTCTGCTGTTCATCTTAGGAAGTTTCGATTTTATAAGAAGACTTCCTAGGACATAAGGAGACGATTGAAATGATTGGTTCATTCCTAATCATCTGACTGAGCTAATTTAATTAAGACATTATTAACTTGATACACAAAACACATCGGTATTTCACAGGGGGGAAAATAAGACATCCATGTACCGATATATCTTCATGTGGTGTCAATATTTTCCATAAAATTGTCAGTAAAAAAATTCTTTCTCACTCAATGTGCTTGCATTTTCAAACAGTTTAACGTGATTATAATTCGATAGTTTACGAAAATTTGCTTATGCTGTATGAATGGATTTTTTTCCCCTCAAAAAACTTACCTTTTTGTTGGTCTAACTTGGGCATAGATTCTATGATGTTTTTCAAACTCTGTCACCGGTTATGTCAAAGATGATTGGAAGGAGTGCGAATGGAGTAGTAAATACGGACGGACATGCCTACCGATTGAATTAGGGACGCACATATCTAAAGACCTACAGGAACTCAAGGTTTACTGACGAAATATAGGACTTACATTAGAATAGCTCCCCATCCTTTCTTAGCCAGCCCCACTCGCACTTACCTCTGGTGGACCCTATTAAGATTAAAAGCCAAGACAAATCAGTGAGCTAAAAAATGAGGTACAGGTTTATATCAGAGCTGCTCAAGAACAACTTGGCACGAAGTCTTCGATTCAATGGAATGAACTGGCAGCATTGTTCAGTGAACAACTAGCTCGTCAATGGTCGCGTCTATTTAAAACCAGTTTGATTGGTGTACTGTAGAGGGACTGGTGGCAATCCTGGTCAAGGTAATCGCTTATAAGAGGTTCTGGGCCACTAATAATTCCACCGCAGATTGGGTGTTAGGAGTAGGGTAAACCCAGTAAAAACCATCCAGTTACGATAAAGACACTGCCCGGACTGATTTAAATTGTGGCAGGACGACCAGACGAAGAAACGGAAATAAATTTAGGAACACTGAAATATATTGGCAACATGGAATGTTCGCATCTTTTTAAGGTAAGGAGCACTCCTGAAGGAAGAACTGACAAAATATGAAATCAGTATGGCTGCTGCAAAGCAGGAAATATGTTGGAGAGATATCGGGATATTCCAAACAGGGGGGGGGGGGGGGGGGGGGGGGCACAAGGTTATCATTGAAAAGATGCAGGAAAAAAGTAGCACATGATTCGTTGTGGGTAAATGATGGGATTCGAGCCTTCTAGATGTGAAGACGGTAAACGAAATATTATGCATATTGCGAGACACCTGCTTAATCTCCATTGAGTCGATTGAGAAATGTGTCTTTGCCTGATGCTCTACTGCCCAAGATCAATATCGATCTCTGCTAAGGAGGTCGTGTCTCTCCTAACTTCTCTTATTTCAGAATTCATCACTCGACACATTGAGTATGATGTAAGTAAGTCGATCTTGTGTAAAACCATTTTGCTAAGGTTTTATAAGATTTTTCACGGTAAGTTGATTCAAAAGTTTTCTTCATTCGGATTTTTTGGCTATTTATTATCTAGACTGGGTTGATGACCTTGAGAACCTTTCCCTGCTTCTTCAATAGCCTTGTGGTTTTTCCCCTCTTACGCCGATCAGTTAAAGCTCTTCAGCCATGATATTTATCGTAGCCCAACATAATTGATGTCGATGAATGGGAAGAATTTCGCTGTCGGAAACCACGCAAGTAGAACGAGGTGCAGGAATTATCGCTGGTGTTCCAATCGTTTCATCTATGAATTAATAAGGTTTGGATATTATTTAAAAAATGCTTCAAAATGATCGTTGTATAACAAGAAAAGACCTTCAAATTGATATACAATGAAAGTATTTATTGGCAATTATTATTTATTTACAACACAATTAACTCAACTTACAATTTTTATATATCAATTTAGCATCCTTTCATCTCGATGTTCATTTATTTGTTCTCGATTTACGAAGAGTTGGAAGTAACTACAATTTACTGCGCTATTTGAAATGCTCTTAATTTGATACCAGTATATCTAAATTACCATTGGCTTGATAATCTTGGGTCCACCAGTCAGCTTAATCATGGTAAATATCATTTTGGAGAACACTACCTCAGGTTTTTTCAAGGTTTCTCATCAATATTGGTAGGTCGCTCCTATTATTTTCCAACCCTTCTACGGCATTATTATATAATTTGATTATGATTCTGATAGACTAGAGGCTTCGCGTGCTCGTGGTGTTGTGAATGGATAAACATGTACATCAGCTATTCTAGTATGTTTCAATTCCATAACTTTCGATGGGTAAACGGAATATAATAGGTAGTCAGGGCCGATACTGCTGAACAATATAGCCATGGTGGTGTTCCATACCCAATGAAATAGATACGTGAGCGTATTTAGGTATTTTCGATAATGAAGTAAAATTTTCCTGATTAGCGAACGGTTCTAATTATGTATTATAACTCCTCCAATACGACGCTCTACGCATTAAAAAAAAAGCCAAGCCACAAAATGCAGGATATATTATAATCCGATTTGGGTCAAGCCAGTAGCCGGATCGCCGTCTCCTAGCACGTTCTCTCAATCTTTCTTACTGGGTCTGAGAGTGAGACCTATCGCACTACAGAACTATAAGTGATGTGAGGGATTCATACATCTCACCGAGACTGAAAAGATGTTACTAATTTGGGCTAATAATATATTTCATTTATATAATAAATGGGGATGTGAATCCTTTAATGTTAGTGTGGAATAGTGCTACGGACTTCCACTTTAGCTCTGCATTAGTAAGAAGTATACGTATCGCAACAGTCATTGTATGATATAATTTCAACAGAATGACACACACAACAGAACGGTAGTAGTTCCACAAAATGGGATTAGAAAGGGATGAAACAGTGTTACATACTTGTCCTGGTCGTGTTAAAGTTGTAGAGCTTTGCAATACTAGACAGTGCGGAGGTCATGGGTCGTGGCCCTTATTTAGAAATGAAATATGATAACCAGGAACTTCCATTTGAAGAAGATACTTTCCCACCACATTTGGAGAACAACAACGATGTTATTGTGTAGGTAAATTGACAAAAAATTGTCCAAGCCGTTGGGAAATTCCCTCACTCTTGAACGCAGTAGAGAATACAAGAAAATGAGTGGAATGTACTAGGAGACGGCGATCGACTATTGACTAGGCCCAAATTTGATGATATCATCCACTTTGTAGCTCGGCATCTTTTGTACACGCAGCGTCTTTATAGCGTCTTTATATGACACATTTTTTTGTGGTCTAAGAGGAATAGGTTAGATTGTACTGGCTGCTGAGCATAGAGTTGGTAAGTAATTCCATTCGACTTTTGTCCAAGGGATGCTACCTGTAAAATTTAAATTATCTAGGATGAACAAAAGAACATTTAGATCACATAGCTGATCCGGATGGAACCCGTGATTTTGTTCATCTCTAAACGTCATAGAGAGGCTTCCTATCGAATTTCACTTTCCATAAGTGGACAGGAGATAATGTAGTTTGCTCAGCTGATCAGGAAAGAATCCCTGAGTTTATTCGTATCTTGATTTGTCAGAGAGTCTTGTTGTCAAAATCCAACTTCCTAAGGTGAACGGAAGGGAATTACTGCCCTTAAGTTGTATGCATATTCAAAATCGAAACTTAGCCCTTTTACCACGAATCGGAACTTCATGATTTCTAAAAAGTTTTTACAGAAACATGTCGAGTAAGGAACACTCTAGAAGGGACCAATTACAAAATTTTTAGATTCCAGTTTTAAATTTCTCGAAAAACAGATATTTTTCCTTATTGTTCGAAAATTTATTAACGGCAGTACATTCCTTGAGTGATACCTAAAGAGGGGCCTGTGTCGGATTTTTGAAATTCCGAATTTGAATTTTCATGAAAATTTCTAATTTTGCCAGGTTTTTATAGGATGACGTGAAAATCCATTTTTCTGTCCAAGATCTGGATTCTGATAATGAATTGATCAACTTGGGAGGGTTGAATCATGAAATTCTGAAAAATCGAGATGGTGGATGAACATTCAACAATGACAAACACGCACTTCTCAACCATGCCCGATGAATACGCCTATTAGGCAGTCAACATATAAATATGGATTATTGATCAGCAGAATGTCATCATCTACCCTCACAACCCCCACCACTTGGTGGTATCGGTTCCTTAATCCCTTAAATGAACTTCGTCAGATCAAATGTAGTTTATGTTTCAAATTTCATCAAAATTAGCTGGGGAGAACTGGTTTTGGTTTATTATTTCCAATATTAAGCCTATGTGATCGTATAGCAAAAAATTTTTATAACCCCCCCTCAAACTTTGTCACTTTACGTTTCAAGGTGCGTAGAATCCAAATTTGAAATGTCCGTCCGCCGTCCGCCGTTCGCTGTCCGCCGTTCGCCGTCCGCCGTCCGGGCCATAAAAGGCCCAAGAATTGACTTTAAAAACCCGTTCTTTCGCACATAGACTCCATTTGGGGTCTAGTTGGTCCTAACGTTTAACCATCCCGATCGCTTTACTCGCATAGATGCTATGGGCCAAAAACGGGCGAAAAAGTGTCTTTTTCGAAGCTTTGAGTGTTAGACTGACGTGTTAAAACTCCAACCTGCTCAACGACAACTGCGCAAGCTAATATTCCACGATTAGGATAACAATGGGCAGTAGGACTTCGCAACAGAAAACTTTAGGACCAGATCGTGCACGACCACAACTGCACAACCTAATAATTATTATTCTCATGTTAGGACAAAATTCGCTCATCTCAAAATGCACTACTTTCAAATGAATATTGATGGAAAAATATGAGTGATATGATAGTGTAAGCGTAATAGGGCGGTGAACCTCCGGTCGTGAGGTAACGAGACCTAGGGAGTACCTCCAGGGTGGCGTGGAAAACTTCCTACACTTGTATTGCTTTCGAATTTCATGTTCTTTCGAGGCATGAATATATGTTTTTTTCTAGGTCATATTTGTGTGTTGATACCAATGCTTTGCCTACGCATATTTAATAACAAATCCTCTCGACTTTTCGTACGTACTTAGATAATGATATTATTAAGGCAATGATTATTTGAATAGATAGGAGCTCAAATCGAGAAATATAAACATACGTATATAATTAAAGAAGTATAGGTTGTGGCAACTCGAAATAGGACATGCCGAGGAGTCTGGACGGGCCTTATGACGTACGCCAACTAAAACTACGATCAAACTCAATTGAAAAAATAATAAACCTTTGTGAAATAATTTGCAGCGTTTTTATCAGGTGGATGGGAAGAAATAAGGTGGGACGAATAAATAAGAAGTTTCAGTCATGGAGCATGATCATGTTAAATTGCTTTGGAAATTCAGGACTGTATGTGAAAAGGAATTGTTAACTACCAATTTTATGGTAAAAAGCTTTTTCTAAATAACTTGAAGCAATTCAAAATATATTTTGGATTTTTTTTTTTTTTTTGCAGTTTTTGTCTATCTTTAGGCAAGTATTAATGAAATTTAAGGACATTTTTCAGTATCAATTTTTAATGTTCCAGTTCATCATCAATCAAATTTTTTAGACTAACATTCTGCTAAAAAATATAAATTTAACGATTTTTTTGCCGCTTTAACAATTTTTAGTGATTTTTTTGGCACGTTTTTTTGAAATTTGACCAATTCAATGTGCTAAAAAAATGCTGGCCAACAAACCCATCTTTTTGTTTGGAAACCTTGGCGCAAGAACGGAATTTTCATCTCAACCCTAAGGAGAGTTATCGTCTGGAATGACACATAAATATATATACTTTTTTTCTTTAATGAAAAAGCGTTAAACTCTAGGAAACGTCTCAAAATGTCTCAAAACGGATTTCAATTAGGAAAATTTTCGAAAATTTTTGAAACCATTGCAGTAGCTTTATTTTCTACGAATATTCGCTAAAATGAATAAAATCCAAAAACTTGCATTTTGACGCCTCGTTTTACCACATTTAGAATCGATCTAACTGTTACGGGGTGAGGTCAGGAAGGGAGAAATGTTGAACCAAAGTTCTCATTCGTTAACTATCTCAGCTTGTCTCGTTGCAATGATTCTTTAGAAGCTTGACTATGTGAGACTAGCGTCTCGCTGGGGTCGTCATGACAGGTGGAGTGATGGAGCTTTTCATTATTGTTATGGTTTCAGCTGGGGTCAGATTCGGTTACATGGTGCTAACCCTACGGAATGGAGTAACTGAATTTCCCGATTCAATTTTCCGATTACTGGACGTGCAATGAACTGGGTAGGCAGGTATCACGTCCTGGCCCGGATTAATGGTAATGGGGTTCTGGGTCTGTGAGGGTGGAGGTTGAGATAAACGTTTGATAATCTGCAAAATGTAAATGGAAACCCAAGAAGACGGTAGATGAGAGTTTCATAACACATTAGTATTTAACTTTGGTGAGAAATACTTGTATGAGTAATATTCGTATATTTCGATTTTTCGGATAAGCATACCTAAATTTAAAACTCCTTGATTGAACATAACATTGCTTAATGTGATATAGCATTGCTTAGCTTGTATGTACTGGCGATCTAGAGGGCAGTTCGGGAACGTTTTCTCCTTAAAAATTTCTTAGGTTGAGTGGGCTTCGTCCTGATCAGCCAATGAGCTATATTCTCTCATATACACCCCAGGAAGTTGAAATTTGATGAGGAGCCTATCTGGTACAACACAAGACGAATGAAATAATCACCTTCATTCAAATGAGCTGTGTGGGATCAATGCTCTCCTAATCGTTCATCGCAGTTAAAATTTGATATTGATCGTTAGTAAGACATCAAAAGATGAATGAAATTTCGAGATCCGTCCTATCCCTGTTCGCACTTTGAAGTTTGAATATGATAGCGGCTCTTGGTGAGAAATCAAAAGATGAATGAAATGATAGGATTCATTTTAATCAACTGAGCGAGCTTTGATATTTTCTTTTCTACCATAGAATGTTGAAATTCTATTGGGAGGGAAGAAAGAATTGATGGGCCCAACCCTGATCGTACTAATGAGTTCAATCGTTTACTGGTGGTTTCTCAAACGTTGAATGGAAAGCATACTAAAAACTTATAATAGGAAGAAATTCCCAGTATTTGGCACCCCCCTCCACTGTAGTTTTCGGCACCCCTCTAGGATGTTTGTGAAAAAACAATCTTCCAGCATTTTCTAGAGCCTCAAAAGCGTACGCAATCGATGCAGGATATCCTATAACCTATGCCCTAATACCAATGTAAGTTTAAGTTTGAAAATCGTGGTTCCAACAAGAAGAAACGGTAAATCAGTGCCCCGCTGGCGATCATAGGAGTAAGTGAGAGCTAAAGGTTTTGGTAAGGAATGTTGATTAATTATTAATTCGTATTTTATGATTTCAAACATATTTTTCCTGTGATTTAATATTTATGTGTAAAACTACATATCATGCAATTTTTATTTCGTTCAAAAAACAGAAGTAGTCCAAAAAAATCAATTTTGAGCTAATTACTTAATTGGGGTGCCGAAAATTGGTTCTAAAATTCTTGGGAAAAAGTCGGCACCGTCTAGCGCCGAAATATGGATCCTCTCTGACCAATTGGAATCTACCATTAAGTAGCAGAAGCATTGTTTTCACCATCGGGATATGAAATATTTCTTCTCTAATATCGAAATTTCCATTCGCATTTTGCGTTTTATACCCTTGTGATCAACTTCCGTTTCGTGTCTGTATGTGTGCTCAACGTTTGGAGGAAATCCCAGAAGTCTAATCTTCACCCATTACTCGCAAATCTATTCGTAAATTAAGGAGGAATACTATGTTACGAATGCTAATAATATAGTTATGAAAGACATCAGAGTTAAAATTAACTCCCTCAAAATGAAATTTTTAGTGTTATTACTGCTTGTCAGGGTAGCATGGCTCTACTTACTTTCCACTCATTAGCCAGCTGTCCAGTCTCTTGAAACAGATAACTATGTTCACCATAGCGGGGCAGCATGTTCCGTCATTGTCACCTTCCAACTCTAGAGTAATATTTACGATAGGACCAGAGCTAATGTCCTATGACCTATCATCACTGGCAAATCGGCAAGACATGTTGGAACGGGATTCCATGATCTGGATGATTTTTCCGAAGGCCTTCAATTACTGTCAGGGAATCGGACAATATCTCTTCTAGAACCTATTTTTTATCCATTGGGTGCGGAATATCGCATCTTACCCTACGGAACTAGGGCTGTAAACACACGAGTCCTACGCTTTCTCGTCTTCATGTTGCCTACAGGATTTCCACTGTTGATCACAACGTTCCGTCACTTCTAATAATTTGCCACCACATGTTTATCCTTTTCATAAGGAAACGTCGTAAAATAGCACCTGCTTTTAGCGAATTTTCTTAGAAAATAAGGCTATTGCAATGGCTCCAAAAATTTTAAAATAAAAATTTTCAAAACTTTTCTTCATCGAAATCTGTTTTGAAGCATTCTGAAATGATTCCTGGATTTTTAACGCTTTTTTATAAGTATACAACACTTTTTGAGCACATTAAATTGGTCAAATTTCAAAAAATGTACTTAAAAAATCACTAAAAAATGCAAAAAACCGCTAAAAATTAACAAATTTCTATTTTTTAGCAGAATGCTACTCGAAAAAAATTAATCGAACATGAACTAGGACATTTAAAAATTTAAGCACAAAATTGTACTGAAAAATGTACTTAAATTTCATTAAAATAAGCTAAAAATCGATAGGAACACTTGAAAAAATTGTAAAAATCCACAAAATCGTTTGTTCATTGGAATATTACTGACAAAAAGTTAGTTTGCTATATAATGTATAATAAAATTTTTATTTGTCCCCAAAGTACTCAAATTTCAACAGAATTTAACATAAAAGTAGTACGACCATTTAAGAAAATTCGCTCATATATGATCATGCTGCATGACTGGAACTTTTATATAATTTTCCCATATGAGCAGAGTAGCACATAGGAAAACAATTTTTTTTCTTTTCCGATGGATTTTGACATTTGCCACGACCAGTATCCCATCTGACAGTATTGTAAGGAATTGTTTTCTAATTGCACTTTTAGAAATGGAATAATGTCGCCCTCTAAGTTGTACAGCTCTTTTCCAAAGATAACAAGATTTTCGTCGCCTAAAGCATTTAACAGTGTGGGACGGATTCCTTCACGGAACAAATCTCGGACATCTTCAGATGTCAGTGTAGGGTGCGAGGTTTCGTTGAATAAACCCGTGTAAGATCAATTGATTTGATTTTTGTGATGGATATGAGTAGTTTCCTCCTTCTCGATTCTTGCTAATGCTACTCCTTGGCATATTCTGGATTCAGGATAGCATCTGGGTGTAGCAAGTTAATCGCCCCTCCCCTTTGAAGGAGTAACTACTCAATTTCCACCAACTTCATTGTCACATTTTTCAGACCACTGCGTGTATAATTTCTTTCACAATGTTGGCAGTTCACCCTATCTCCATGATACGGCATATAGTCACCAGGACACACGTACCTGGCGGCTGCGACTGTTACCACTGCATTCGAAATAATTGAAACTTAGATTTCCCGAAAACTTATCAAATAAAAACCATCCCGTGCGAGAGATCTATGGCGTCTTGCTTTTTGAACAGCGACCTATGCCTAAAATACAAGTTTTCAATCACTTCACACCAAGTTTGTCCAAGATTTTTGACAGGGTGTCTCACGAGTTGCCCCAACCCCTAAAATCCTGATATTTGCAGGGGTATTCAAAAAACAAAAAAGTTTTTGATCTTCATGATTCCTTCCAATGATCTCAAATATGATCAAGCAGCGCATTGCGCAATTGCGCAACCGTGCGCAATTAACACCAAAATTATTTTTACAAATGGGAACCCCCTTTTTTATTGCATACTTGAATTCTACGTTAAAATTTTATGAATTCACGACCTCTAGCTCGAATTTTTGACCGCACGCAATCTGTTCCACGAGTTGCCTTACTACCAAAATTGCGCACATTGATTCTAGTAAACCCCAAGTGTGACCAATTCACATGATGCTATCCGTTTCTTGATTTGATTCAAATTTAGCGAAATGATGGCTGAAATTTGGTTATATAACAAATTTTCGGCACTAGGAATTGGAAAAAATACGGACGTGAAATAACAAAATTTCGGCCATTATTCCGCTAAAATGGAGTTAAATCAAGAAACACTAGCACCAATTGAATCAGCCAATTATTAGGATTAAATTGATCATACTGTAAACATGACTTGAAAACCCATGCCCAACTTGAAAATCAATGTTACAGATGAAGTTTCTGCAATCTAACTTTAATTTACACCCCGAAACACACGAGAAATAGTATAAGGCCCACTTTCACCAAAAATTTAAATGAGTTTAATTTCGAAAACAATGGAAATTAACAAAGATTATTGCTCAAAGTCCTTTGCAACAGCGTTGTGCCAGTTTAAATCCCTACCCAGCCAATTACACTTGCTAATCTCCGTTAGCCGTGATAACAATGATATCAAGCAATATGGCAGAGTACCAGCAGCTATTTTTTTGATTCACTGTTGAAGTTTATTCACATTTTTGATTTACAACGACTCCACAGAATTAGGCTCTTGGATATTTGATTCCTCGGATAAGGAGGGTGTTCCTAGAAAACTCCCGTGAAAGATCCGACGGCGGATTTCACACTTCGATAAGTCGGACGACATCAAGTTGTCCTTGAAGTGATCAATTCTCAGCTGAAGTTACCATCGAACAGGTAAGTTGGAAATAACTTTTACAATGAAACTGATGAATTATGATACAGAAGTGATGATTGGAGAATAACGAATTATAGATGATGATAGCACGTTATAATGGGATGATTAATAGCAATCCCTAGTGGAGTAGGTCATGACATCAACTGATTTATATAGTCCCGGTGTCTAAACTGTCCAACTTTTAGCGAATTTTATTGGACAGTTTGCCTAAACTCCGTTAGGGAAATGCCTTGATTCGAAACTCGGTATAAACGAGTTTTGGGTCAGTGAAAGTCTCCGAGGTTTAATCCTCAAGCTAATTTTTAATGGAGTTAGGCCTATCTTCGTTAAATACGTTTTTGGTTAAAATGGGCCTAAACGAGATAAACACTGTTTCCAATCAAGGGAGAATGTGTGTAATACAATCAGTTAATGTGCACTTACCAATTCGACATTTCAGAGAGAACTGAAGGCTCTCAAGAGAAATGAATACCAGGCCTAATTATATTCAGATTGAATTTCATTACCATGTTCTTGATTCACAGAGATCATTTATCGCTGGTATGAAAGAAAATCTAGTGGCCTGGTATCCACTTTCTGATGACGATTTCTACCGATGATGTTTGATGAACTACCTAATAACATTTTGTTTCTCAGTCACCAAATGATTGTGATAATATTTAGTTTGGTAGGTATTCATTTATTCATAAGAAATCAGTCAATCTCGTATTGTTAGCATTGTCATTTCACTAATTTTATGGCGGTTGATGGCTAGTTGACCTCCATCACATAAAGCCGGACTAACGAGGTATAATTGGTTGTGGCATTTTGTTACATTTCACCGTCATTAAAATCAAAACTCCTATATAAGTCAAGCCGAAGGTTTGTTTGAAATCAGACGTCCAGGCAGCTTTGGAAGATGGTCACCGGGTTCGTTGTAATACCAGTCTTGCTTGTCAGCGAGGCGCTGTTTGTCGCCGGTTACGGGGGTTTAGCCGCGGCCTATGGAGGCGGCTTCGGAGGCGGAGTCGGCGGGTACATGTGCGGCAACGTCCAATGCGTCACAGAAATTCAATGTGACAGTTGCGACTACCCACAAACTTTCGTGCAACAGGTTTCGTACTCGAGATCCGTTCTCACCAGGGTCGAGGAGTATATTCAATCCGTCTCCCGCATCGGTATCAACATTGGCCAGACGAGAATGTCCAGTCAAATCAGCTTGCCAACAGGATTTGCTGAAATGTCAATCAAGAACGGTATGACTCTGGTAACGGAAATCAACACGGCCATTGGTGAGTACCTATGTACCTAAACTCAATAATGCTACATATTTCAATGATTGCTATTTATTAATTTAGCGGAAAAGCTCAATAATTATATTGAATAAAATATACAAAATTTCCGTATTAAATACTAAAATTTTCCAGTCGTACACGAACATATAGGTATATTTTCTAATTTTGAGCACTTTTGGTCTACAGAAATGTTTAAATTCCCATTTTATAGATGGAAGAGAAAAAATCTTTTTTCTAAATAAGCAACAAAATAATAGAAAAAATAAAATTAAAAAACAGAATCTTTATCTGATTTTTACAATAGTTGTTATAGATTTTCTTCACATTTTACAAGAATTTCTTGCAGTACTAGTTTAAAGTTGTTTAATTTATGTTCTACTATTACAAATGTAAATTTAACGCCTAAAAATTTGTCCGGAAAATTCATCCTTTCTTTTGAAAAGATTGACTATTGAGAGTAAAACGGATTATTTACCTCATATCTGACGATAGGCATCCATCGTATACTACATATTTTATTTGAAAAATTGTTAAGCTTCAGGAACCGCCACAGATTGCACCAAAAATTTCCGATGAAAATTTAAAAAAGTGTATATATATGTCATTATGTAGGTATACCTATGGCTTATACCATAAAAACATTGTTATTTACAATTGCAATTAGGATTTCTTAAAAAATTGCAGAGAACAAAATATTTATGTAGAATAATGTTAATATACTTATCGAATCCATGAAGAATCGTGTTTTAATATGAGCAGAAGTTTCGGATCTGCTAACGTAGCTGCACACTTAAACCCGTTAGGCACTATTAAATATTTATGAAATTTCACTCGTTTCAAAAGTAGGTGCATACTCACCTATACTGTGATCTGGTTTCGATTACATTTTCTTGAGTCGTATACTATTCCACCCCCGCCAGCTGGTAATGCCAGACGTGAAGTCCTCGCACCACATTAAATTGACTCCCGTTCGAATGCTTATTTGACTACTCGAATCCTAACCCTAACGATTTCTGAAAATTTTGTAGAAATTGCTGAATAGTGTGGTAATTTCGTATTTTTCTTGCGCCTGTGTTCTAAATTTCCTACGAATTAAAAAAAAACAAGTATTGTTTCAAAAGGGGTTGTCTAACATTTAGATAACGTTATTTTTGATCTTATCGAATTGGCATATGGTTTTGGTCACCCTTGATTTCTTGATTTCTTTGATTTTTTGGTCACCCTTGGTTTCATGAATCCTAACCCTAACGATTTCAGAAAATTTTGTAGAAATGGCTGAATAGTGTGATAATTTCGTATTTTTCTTGCCTGTGTTCGAAATGTCCTACGAAAAAAAAAAAAAAAAAATGTTGTTTCAAAAGGGTTTGTCTAACATTTAGATAACGTTATTTTTCATCTTATCGAATTGACATATGGTTTTGGTCACCCTTAATACAAATCTACAAGATCACTGGTCCATAAAAAAAATACTAATCAAACTAAGTCTATGTTATATTTTCGAAATGTAACTGGACGATATCACCTACCAGAAGAGAATGAATTAATTAATTTTAAAAAATAGAAGAAAAATAAAACTTGAAAGTTACTAGGAAGAAAGATTGAAAAAAATATGATGCCTCCGCTAGGATACAAGATACAAACCCCGGCCGGATGGTAATAGCCCGCCCACGCTGCAGTTTAGCACTCTATCCACTGAGCTACGAAACTCTGTATTAGAGAAACTCATTATCCGAAGTACATCTGAACTCGTACATTCCCTCTAATGGCCGTTATTGCCCGGTACCACCTTTTAGGGTTGATTGAACGGGATGCCGATGTTGCTGGATGATCACCGGCCAAAGTATGGTTTTTCAGCCAAATTTCATAAAGTTTGGTCCAGTTGTTTCGGAGGAAAGCTTCAGACAGCGGATGGCGTGCAGCAGACGGAGTACGGTGAACGGTGTACGGCATAGGGACGGATTTTTTTTTGTAAATTCATTTTTGGGTCGTATGCATTTTGAAACCTAAACCAAAAAAATTTTGAGGGGGGTTGATAAATATGTTTTTCGCTCGATCACAAAGGTTCATTATTGAAAATAATAAACCGAAATCGTCAACTTCCGTTGAAGCCTCAGACCTGCTTTTTAGAATTATGGTTTTATACGACTCAAATATTCTATTACGTGTTAAATCTAAAGGTTTATTTCCGGGTTATTTAATGTACCTACCCTCACAGGTGGGTAATCAAAATCGGTTTCTGTCCACTGTGCCTTGTTTCCCCGTAAAGTTGGGGTCATTATTGAACCCCCAACGAGTGTCATTAAAAGTAACGTAGGTACGAATTTGTTGCGGGAAGTTGGTAAACTTTATCAAGTTTTGGTGTCAATGACCCCTACAGACGTAGTATTGATTTTTCGATCGGTTCGTTTTCCAAACAAACGTTACCGGGGAATACAAATCCACTAGAAAATTTAACTTTGAGTTTCGCCTCTCTCTTACACTCAACTGCGGGCTCGGTGCTCCTTTAACAGCTTCTTCCGAAACCTTTGCAGTCTCTTCCTATAAACGAGGCATCATCGTATTTACTTTCCGTTCCTTCGTACTTCTAGTTTCCTTGATCGACTAAGGGGATATCACCATTTTCTTCTCGTGAAGATTCCCATCGTGTTCCAAGAAGTATAGTATGTATGTCATTCCATACGATAACTCTCCTCAGGGTTTACATAAAAATCCCGTTCTTGCGCCAAAGAATCAAGCTTTCCTATTGAAAGGATGAGGTTGTTGACATGAACGTTTTGAGCACATTAAATTTTTCAAATTTCAAAAAATGTACTAACAAATCTCTATAAATGGCTAAACACTACCAAAAATCGTCGAATTAATAATTTTTAGCCGAATTTCAGTCAAAACAAAAGTACTAACGTTTAACTGGAACATTAAGAAATTATCGTACAGAATTATGCTGAAAAATGTACCAATTTCATTAATATTTGCAGAAAAATCTACTAAAACTGCAAAAAAAATCAAAAACATGAAATGTCTTTTCAATCGCCGAATTGTATTTACTTTGTATGAGTATATCGCCTTGAATTGGTGTTCAACAATCTCTTTGTACTCAATTGCTCGAATTTCAATACAATTTAAGAAATTATACTACGAACAGGAGGTTAAGAAAATTCGATTATAGTGCATGACTGGAACTTTGATTTATTAAACTATCTTGGCAGTACTCAAGTAGACACGAATTTCGACCAATATTCGGCTGTTAAAATCTCTTCGAAATTTACGAGTATTCAAGCCGTTTGTCCTGTGTCAGTCGTGGCGTCTTCATATTTTACCTGACAGTGATTTCATGGATCCAATGGAATCCCTAATTTGGTGTATTCTATTACTTTATTTTGCTTGGGTTACTGTAATCTCTACCAACTTTTACTTCTTTACCAAATAGTACAAGAAGAAAAATTTGTTCTTAGACATCGAAAATTAGTATTTATTTCCTATTTTTCACAGCTTTTTCAAACATCTTATTTCCTGAACAATCTATTAGGTGCTCTGCCTGTCTGTATCTGAATATTTGTACAGATTGAAGCTACTCTAAATGAGATCCGAGCATTTAAGCGAATTTCAGGAGTTGGGCCCTCGACACATTTCTACAGGCCCGGCCAAATGACCCATACCCCAATCGCTAAAATTAGCTAACGATCTTAAGGCAAATGGATCAAAAGTCTCCTCAACAGTTTCATCAATGTTGGATTAGCAAAGCCCACTACCCGGCCAAATTTGAAATTATCTGAGGGGGAACGCTGAAAATATTGACCAACATTTATTGTACTAAATTTCCTTAGATTATATAGATTAGCAGTTAGTCGGTCACTTTCAATGATTCAGATATGGAAGTAAATGAACGTTCAAGTTCATTATTTAAAATCTGTTCATGAATTTAATCGCGGTAGGATTATGTATGGCCAAAACTATGCATCCAACTTTTAATAGAGTTAGCGGTAATTATTAGGTTTAGCTTCTTGGAAGTCTCTCATAAACCCAATCGCTGTTGGAACGTTAGTACTACTAGGAATAGTCCCGAAAATGCTGATAAAATTTTGGAATATAGGCGAAGAAAGATATAAATGTATTACTTAAATACAGCATCCAATAATAAGGAGGTGATACGGGACATTATTTCACTGCATTCATACGTACGAAAAATACGGGAATGCTCCCCTATCCTTCTTCTCTCAAAATACAACTTCGGACTCAGATCAAGTACCCACCCATCGAATTGAATACATACAAGTAATCCATTCAACCACCCATAAAATCAAAGCGTTATATTTTCTGATTCCTGTGGTCACACGATTTGGAAGGAGAGGACGAATTGACATAATACTGTAATTTCTGCTCGTATAGCAAGCAATGGTAAGAAACGAAAATTCCCGCTGTTCTATTGACTCGTGATATTATTTATGAGGCTATTTATTCCCAGTTATCATAGCAATTAAGTGCTGAAAACTTATGATAGTTTGCTCATATTCACAGATTTGTTTATTTTACAGAAAGTTTGAACGCATACGTCACCCATCAAGAGGTTGGCCGTATCGCCTATGAAGTCGTGTCCAGTCTTAGCGATTCGTTGAGCATCGTCAGGAAAATCGTCGGGTGGTGCGGATCAGTTAACGGCGGTGGATACTTCCCACTTCCTGAGGTTATTGTCGAAAGACCGCCCCAGGTCTGGAACAGACAGTGCGTTGGAGCCTGGCCCTGCACAACCCTCACCACCTACGTGTCTGCTCAAGGAGCACAGTCCCAGTACGCGAACAAATTTGGGTACGCTAAGCAGTACAACCGCGGCAACACTCAAATCATCAACAGCAACTACGATTCTGGCAACGCTTATGGTTATGGTGATACCGGTGCTCAAGCCCAGAACTTCAACTACAATACACTAACAAGTGGCCCCGGAGGTGCCCCCTCTCCATATGGACCACTTTTTCTAGGCAGTCAACGTGCCCTGGGTGAAAACAAGAAAAACCGTAAATCGAAGCGAAAATTTTAAGCGGAACGTACTAAGTAGTAATACAAATGAAATCGCAATACGTCATCTATATGTGCCTGTGAACAATAACAATTTTCTGTTTAAAAAAATAATAAAAGCTTTTTTTGCTACGTCTCCAGAAAATTCCTGTTCGATCCTTAAAATAGAGTACGCAGTTCAATTTAATACAGCAACTGCCAGAATGTAACCTAAACATGCGAATCTCTAGTACTTAGTACTTAGTCGTTTCATCATTGCCATTGGATGGTCTCAGTGAAAACTTTGGGTAATGATGAAATATGTGGGGTATCCGATGGGAAAAGTAGGGTTGTAAGGAGTCTGGAATTTCGCAATCGATATCCCCCCAATCGATAGCGACATAGCGCAGCCCTATTGTAAAATCAGCCTTTTTACAATACGCCGCCTTTTCGTAATAAAAACGTTGGAATGACAATCAGACATAATATAATTTTATTATTTTATGATTTTTCAAAAACTAGCACCGAGTACTTAGAGATTCTTCAAACATGAAAATTGGATTGGAACAGAAACTTTAGGTTTATTCTTTTCAACAATGCACCTTTGTAATATACCAAGAAAAAAAAAATCATTTTCCAAACCTCTTCTCCTCAATATATGTTGTTCATGAACCAACAAATGAAACATGAATTTTCGCTGCTTTTCTCTGACGCTAATGTGCCAATCTTTATTGGCTCAAAAATCACATCAGAACTTATGAAGAGAAATTTTATGGTAGGTACCTATTTGTTCGAAAACTAGGTGTTGAAACATTTTTCATTCAAGTTCAATGGAATGAGGTAAGTACCTGTTTACAGTTTCGAGTGCGATATGCAGGGTGTACTAAAAGTAAATCCCTCCCCCTAACTTGTTTCAGACAACGGAGCGAAACGTGGAGAGTTTTTGCGGTGCCTGATACTAAATGGGTGTTCTTTAGTTCTATTTTCAAAACAAGAAAGTCTCCACATCAAACCCGATTTTGAACCGTTAAGACTCCCCCTCTTCTTCAGACATTTTAAATGTTGTAAAAACGATTTTACATTAATTAATTGGGGTTAAAAAAAGTTGTGGGTGACAAAAGTGCAGCCCCCCCCCCCCCTCCCAACTATTACTTAATTGGTGGTAATTACCATAATAACCAGACGCTAAAACACATGAACAATTCATGACAAAGATACACACTTTGATCAAAAGTTAAAGGTTTCACATTCCATAATATTACAATATAAAGTAATCATTATGGGATATATTTTATTCGTCACCGTAAAGCTATTAGTCGGGTAATGACTGGTGAACTAGACCTAAACCCTGTTCGAATCAAGAGAAGCTGGAGGATTTTCTACCCCCTAGTTGCAACAGCAGATTTTAATGTTTGTGTTTTATCACACCATTTTTATTTTTGCTGTGAGGATTGATTTAGGATGTTTTTATTTTTGAGATGCGAGCATCCAGAACATCGAATTATACAGACGAACTAAAATATTCTAAATTAGTCCTTTTAGTGAAATATTTTATTAGTTGAACAAATTTCTCTGAACGATGCCTATATTTTAGTGGCCAGGGTATTCGCAAGCTCACAGCTCAAAAATGAAGTAAAAATACCCTAAATCAATTCTTTTCATAAAATATAATTAGTTGAACAAATAGATCAAAACCTGTTGTTGGAACTAGGGGGTACGAAGTCCCCGGACTATCCGGAGATCGAACAGTGTCTAGTACAACAGTGATTACCCGACTAATCGCTGTATGACGATGAGTTCATAACTGTCATATTGAAGTTATTATGTTCGTATTGCACCCAAAAGCGTGTATCTTTGTCATCGTCCGTCATACATGTGTTACAGTTTCTGGTTGTTACCCCCAACTAGATAGTGGAGAACAGGAATAAAGTTTTTGGGTAGGCAAAAACTTTAGCGCCGCCCCTTAACTTTTCAAAACCTCAACTAATTAATGTTTCAAATGCCAATGATGAAGTAGAGGGGAGTCCAAACCGTATTTTAAAATTAAAAAACGATGGTTTGAAGTGGAAAAATCTCGTTTCAAATTGGAAGGCAGTACTAAAGTAGGTAGGTACCTATGTATACCCTACTAATTTTTAAGCAAATAATCAGATAATAAATCCAATTCATATAATCTGTAAAGAAATTCAAAGGTCTTTGGATTAACCAAGAGGGGGTACAGCTACTTGTTTTCAATTTTTTGTGGAATGAAAACACATTTCGAAGATTTTTTAGGGCTGAACATGATGGTGAAGCCAGAATTGCAATAATTCATTCCGGATAGGAGCTGATGAATCATGAAGGAGCGTATGTAATTGACTCTAAAAGTACCTCTCATTAGACAAAAATCTAGTTTTTCCGAGAACGGACTAAGATATCGCAATTTTGGGTTCACCATCGTGTTCAGCACTAAAAAATCTTTAAAACTAGCTGCCACTCAGCAAAAAAGGAAAACACATTTTTCACGTACCTACCCAAAACCTCGTTGGGAAGTATACAAAATTTTGGATTTTTTTCAGACTTCTATTTCCTTAAAACTTAGTATCAGGCACCCCAAAAACGCTCTTTAGGTGCTTTATTATCTAGGTATATGCAAGTTGTTTTTGTTGTCAATTATTGTACATACTCAATTATATTAATAGATGTCAACGATATTGATAGATGATAAAATCGATGTTTGTGTATCCCCCCTCTCTCCCTCAATCACATAACAGTTTAGAGACGAAATGTGACTTAACATGAGCTGTTCCGCATTGAACGGAATTGGAGAACTCAAAGTGGGGAACGGTTCCAAGTAGCGGCGTTTTACGAGAGGGGTTTGGATTTTTTTTCTTGGTCGATTTCAAAGGTTCATTATTAAAAATAATAAACCAAAACAAGGTTTTTCATAATTAAACATAGTTTTCTCCCCTAATAAGAAAAATAAAAGTAAAATTAACTACACCGATAGAAAGATGAGATGACGGAGCATTTTTTTATTTTTATTTTATTTTTTTTTATTTTTTATTTTTTTTTTTTTTATTGTTCTTGCACCTTGAAAAAATATTGGTTCTCATAGTTCAATAATTCCCGATTGAATAAATTTTAATTTCCCAGAATTAGGTAAAATATCCAGGAGGCTTTTTGATGTCTCAAACAATTTTTAGAATCGGCAAAGCATCTGTCCGATAGGAAATTAAATGTTCTTCCCTTCGGTATCCTCAAATTTGAATTTACTCAGCAAATTAAGGAAGTTATGTTCTTTTCAGTGACAAATGGTCGAAAACACGAAACAAGTTATGGAAATAGAATTACTCGAAAACTTAGCATTTAAAAAAAATTTCTTCGAAGAAATTTCGATCGGAAATGAGCTTTAACACTAATTCCTGCAGTTTGGCGGACCTATTTTGTTTACACCCTGTATATGCGGAGCTTCTCAATCTTTCACTTCTTGTTGGTATTCTAACTACGCAAAAGGATCAATGACGGAATCTTTCTGCCAACCTTATCATTACCATCACTTGATAATTTCATGTGCTTAGCTCTTCTTTGGAATAGGTGTGCTGGAAATTTCCACCTTTCGGAGAATTAACCGCTGGACATTCATCAGTTTTATCCAACCAACTAACGATTCAAACCCAGGAATGTTTTCTGGTTATCGTCGATAAATTACCTGTCATAATAACTTGCTGAGACCATTACAACGTAGGATCAAGTTTGATGGAGCGTTCGGCAATTTCGAGTTTAGTTCATTAGGGGTGATCTCTCACGGCATTTTCATTCCGTTGGGATTCTCTTCATTTAATCGACATCGCTTTTCCTGTAAAACCCTAGGGGTCCACCGGTTCATATTTCTACCTAGCATCCTAAAGCTTCAAAATAATGGATATTCTTCTTTGAGTTAGCAGAATAATTGGATGCAACTCGTTTTTCGGCAATTTACAGCCATGCTTAGAGAGGAGAAAAGGACTCATCAAGCTACGCTGCAAACAGTCAGTGTAGTTGCTAGCTAAGCCCCAAACATCCCGATCAACTAGCAGTAGACTTGGAACAACTCATGTTGTGCCTGGCACATAGCTTCCTCGTATCCGTAACATCAATGAATGGATTATTGACTTGTTTTAAATTATCTTAAGCCAATTTAGATCAGTACCCACGTAGAGAACCACATGTTATGCGCATTTTCTTTTAAGTAGATAGATGTTTCACAAAGAATGACGAAACACGAATTTTGGGGGGACGTTCAACGCTTGAACGGAGCAGTGTAATTAATAGAACAATAATTAAGCAACAATTAAAGTCACAAACTGTCAGGGTCAAAAGTTCAGCTGATTATCTTGAACAGTTGTTGAAAAAAGTTAGAAGTGCCTACCTTTTTGCATCTGCGTCTACCTAAAGGTAGAGGAAGCATTGTTTGCACTTTCGGGAGAAAAAAATTTAGTCCCCAAAATCAAAATTTCCACCCGCCTTTTACGTTTTAGACCATTCTGAACAACTTTGGTTCCGTGTCTGCCTGTGTGTGTGTGTGTGTGTGTGTGTGTGTGTGTGTGTGTGTGTGTGTGTGTGTGTGTGTGTGTGTGTGTGTGTGTGTGTGTGTGTGTGCAAATCCTTTTAACAACCCTAATTTCTACTGTTTCCATCCGATTTTGATGAAATTTCTATAAAAGGTGCAAGTTAGGCAGTAGACGATCACCTATCAGTTTCATTGTTCCCAAACCAACACTTTATTCCGGGCATACTCAGAATTAAATTGCTTATATCATGAATCATCGTTTTCTTACGCCCTAGTCCTCCGCTCTCGCTCAAATTCGGAGGATGTTTTGAGTAGACGACTAGATCATCCGAAATCAATTTCAACATGATTGTATAGGCGAAGAGATTTAAATATATCTTCATAGGCGAATACTTCTGCCAAGGGGACATTAGAGAGTTTTTGTTCTTCCCGTAATTTTCTACCCGTGTACGTGAAAAGACTGAAATACCAACTGCGCATGCGCGAATCTTCACGTCAACGTGTAGAACTACGCGTGTACGGGGAAAAGGCCTATCTACACGTACACGGGAAAATGCATTCGTTGGAATTTCGGCCTACGGGTAGTCATCAAAGGTAACAACAGTTGCCGGTAACCACAGTGTGACCAAGGTAACCGCAGTTACGCAGTTACCAGCAAAGGTAACCACAGTGTTGGTTGGTAAACTAGTCGAGAGGTTATAGTGAAGTGCTCCGCTACAAAATTCAGCCATTTAAGGTAACTAAGCAATAAATGTATTTTTAATTCATGTATTTACAAATAATTATGAAGCAATTAATTATTTAAATAAGAATAGGTTGTAAGAAAAGAATACGAAACAGCTTCTGAAACACTTATAGAGACGTTAACGTGACGTTAGCGTTTGGTTTTTCACGTATACGTGTAGAAATACGCGTGAAAATCACGTGAAGAGCTAGCATCTCCAGCTGCTTGCTCTAGACGCTGCTCTACGCGTCAACGGGAGAAAATCTTACTGGAAGAACAAAAACTCTCTATTAATTAAATGAAATAAACACCTACACTTTACTGCGGTCTTTCTGTATTATTAACAAGAGCTGACCTTTGGAACACTTTGCCCTGTACGTATTCTGATGCACTGACAAATCCTTCAAGTTGTTCTCATTCAGTTCACCAAACCTTTGATGCCACAATTTCAATTTCGACTTGGGTTTGACTTCACTTAGGAACTATTACCTACATTCGCATTTTCACCTGTCTTACAAATTCAATTTACTTTGTATAGCTCATCAATCCTAATGGCTGTCATCAATAACTTCTTTGATTTGTTACGGATTTCTGCTACCTACAGTTGTTGTGTAAATAACCTTATTTCCATGATCAGTTTTTCTTCTAGGAGACATTAAATTTGAACGAAGATCTGAAAAATAAAGAGTACCTTAAGGGCAACTTCAGCTTTTCGACTTCTTCACTGGCCTTATACAATCGATGCTCGTTGATGATGAATTTGCTTGGTTGACCTTTTTTGAATCACTTTCACCTATCGCTTCAAATTTTGATTTTTTGGCACATATGAGAAGTGGATCCGCCATCCATGCACCACGTTGATGAGGCCGCGTTCATCGCTATTTCCAATGAATAAGTCAAAAATGTTTCGACCGATTTTTGACATGGATATGTCTTTTGGCTGGGGGTCGAGGAATTTTTCGCGACACTTTTTTTTCCCGACCGACACTTTTTTTCCCGATCGATTTGACATGGATATGTCTTTTGGCTGGGGGTCAAGGAATTTTTTGCGAAACTTTTTTTTCCCGACCGACACTTTTTTTCCCGACCGGCACATTTTCTATTGATTTTCACGTACAACCAAGGCGTTACTAGGGAAAAGTAACTCCCATAGTTTTCATTGTAGGAAAATCGTTCGCCACTTTTTGGAATGCTCTCATTTTACCACGACATTTCATGACCTCTAAGCCATTGTAGTGTCAAGGAATGCTGATTTATTACTCTAAGTTAAAAACTAATATTGTTTTGTAACCATAATGGAATAATCTTGTGAAAAGAAGGCACTACATGGTTGGTATACAATTGAGTAGTAGGTACCAACTGGTAAGCAGTAGGTACTAGACATATCCATGATCTTTTGTTTTTCCCATCAAGGGAGAAATTAAAATGCTTGATTTATAAGTAAAATTCCATTAAAAACTGATAAATTTGATTCTCCACACAAAATGCAATGCTCCTTTCATTGTCACTTGACTGTGGGTGCGAGGACGGGTAGTTTCTCGCAGCACATTCATATGAGGTTACTATAGTGAAAAGGGTGGTTTCTGGTAGCCATCTCAAATCGTTCCAGCCGTTTGCGATTTTTTCGCTGTCTGTCTCTAATAACAACTTGATGCTTTACGTTCGCACTTTTAACAAATATGTGCAACCAACGGAAACGGAAACATCGTACGGAAGCATGCGAAGTATGCGGCCATAAAACTAACAAACGACTTGATCGCTTTTGCTGTAGAGTCGTTGGGCCCGTGGGGGAAGGAGGCTGTGAATTTGGTCCATAAAATCGGGACACGGCTAGTGGACAAGTCGGGGGGCTCTGGTGCCAAGCGATACCTCATCCAACGCCTGTCGCCGGCCATTCAGCGGGGCAATGCCACGATCGTCCTGGGGACCCTTCTCTTCTACCTCTGAAGATATTGAATCTCGGTCCCAGGCTTTTTCTTTTTTGTTAATGTTATAAAAAATGGTTCATTATACCTGCAAATATGACATTTGAATCTGAATTCCTTATTCTTTCCTGTATCGTTGGTTCGTTTTTGACATTAATATGACGAAACGAGACGAAACCATGAAACGAAAGTAGCGCGGGATTTTGTAATGATTTCCACTTATAACCGACCCGTTTCTAGGGTAATGCATCTCCGTTAGTTTTCATCCCTTGAAAATCGTTCGCCCACTCGTTGAAAATCCCTCAATTAATGCGTAAATTATACACTGCCAAAACCGCTGTAAATATGGACGAAGCTGAGATATACCCCTGACTTAAAAGTACGGTAAACAACATTCGCGGTAAAAACCAACATCGGTTTTAGACATGCATATGTCTTTGCTCTGGGGGGTCAACCAAAAACTTCCGTGATGCAAAATTTGTGTCACAATTTCAGTGTTTTTCACGTACAACCCAGCCGTTGCTAGGGGAATGGAACTTCCGCAGTTTTCATCGCACAGAAATCGTTCGCCACTCGTTGGAAAGCGCTTGATTTATGTGATAAATGTTCACATCTCAAGCTACCAATTTCCCCCTCCTTACGGACCTGACTACACTCCTAAACTAAGTTGATTGGACTATAAACAATTTTAATAAGCCGGTTACAATATTCTTAACGTAAAGCAATAGCATCATTTACTCCACTCCATAGGAAACATTTTCATCCTCTTGACAACAGTCGAGGACAACCATTATGAAATCCCCAATCAAAGACATATCCATGTAACATGGTATCTGCTTGTAAAGCGGATAGTGGAACTCGTTTACGAGTTTCTGAAATCCCAATAAGTTTTTTAATTAATATAGAGCTTACAGCCAAAAAAAGCACACTTACTTTTGAAAGCTGTCTCGTCTATCTTTGTCGCCCTAGAATATGGTAGAACGCAGTTAGTTGTTGGGTATTGGAGGTAAATTTTATTAGGTTTCTTAGTAAATGATAGACCAGGTGTTTATAATCACCTGATAAAAATTTTAACCTTCTCAGTGAACAAAATGCGTAATGGGAACAATTTTCCGTGAAGCCTTTGTCCGATATCAGAGTGTGAATCTGAGAGATGTACTGTTGAAATCTGTTCTTCGCTAACGAAGCATTAGTATCATAGTTGTTTTCTTTTATAATTCTGAGATTTTCAGGTGTCGAGGGTCATCACGTGCTTTTGTAGTAGATTTAAAGTTGTCCAAGCTGTCTGGGAGTTAGTTCAACAGCGTGATTGTTAGAAGTTTAGGGTGATTCTCAACTTCTATAGCTCGAAGTTTGTCAACTAACTCCATCAAACAATTTGGCCAGGAATCTCCAATCATCATCTTTTATGTAACATGTTTGTTTCATTAACGATGCGTTCCTGGTTGGCCCTTGTGACAAGTAAATCGATTCCAACCTTCATAACTCCTTTGATGTTTTGCATTCTTTCACTTGGTTGATTTCTGATGGAGAAATTCCCAAAACTATATCTGCCCTATGTTTTCTGTAGGGGTGACCCAAAAACGTCCCCCCTGCTGAAATAGTTGTTAATGGGTCAAAAATATTTTATTTTTTCAATCTGGATTTTTGTTTGTAAGGATCTCAAAAAAGACAAAATTGCGCATTGCGCACGTGTGCAAACGTGCGCAATTGACATAAACTTCGTTATTTTATAAGAAATCCTCCGTAAATTTCATGAAGAAATGACCCATCACCGACTTTTTAAGTGCGCGCAAACAGAAGCAGTTCCGCTCCAAAAGCGCGCAATTCTGCTCTAAAAGTGAAATGACTGAGTTTTTGAAGATACTCAATTGCCATATAATACATGATTTTGGAGTATTTCTTCGTGCTGAACCTCATAATGATGTCCACTTATTGATATTTGCAACACCGATTTGGGAAAACATCGGAAAACCTACATTTTAGTACGCTTTGTTCTTTGTAGAAATGTATTGGAAAAGTACAATTCTGGTCAATTTTTCGGTGTTTTTCCAAGTTTGTATTGGAAATATCAATAGATGAACATCGTTATGAGGACTAGCACGAAAACATACTCTAAAATCATGTATTTTATGTGGCAATCGAGCACCTTCAAAAACTCAGTTACCTATTGCACTTTTGGAGCGTAATTGCACCCGTTTGCGCGCACCGTTTAGTATTTTCCGCATTCCATCACCACAGCACTACATCTAACACAACTCATTTCGCGCATAGTTGGGAAGATGCGTATATACATAAAAATAATGTTCTGTTGAACAATTCGTTGCCAGTTCTCAGTCTTATTAAAGTTTACTGTACGCCGCCCGAGTTCTTATATACTATGTCGTGACTCTTGTGGATCCATGGCGGTGGAGCCATTCGACCAAGTGGAATTAAATATA
Source organism: Adelphocoris suturalis (assembly GCA_030762985.1). Lineage (NCBI taxonomy): Eukaryota > Metazoa > Arthropoda > Insecta > Hemiptera > Miridae > Adelphocoris > Adelphocoris suturalis. The sequence goes on from CM061040.1 coordinate 12,617,780, forward strand.
TAATTATATAAGAGAAATCATTACACTGAGGTTTGATACTTCGGTATTGGAAAGATGTGTGCTCACCAAGTGGCTAGGATATTGAGTGAAAATACTGTACCACATGCCGAATGAAAGTTTCTGGTCTTCAAAATCAAAATTTCCACTCGCATTTCACGTTTTAGACCATTCTGAACAACTTTGATTCCGTGTGTTGTGTCAGTCGTGTGTCCGTTTCATCGTTGCCAAATCAATAATTCACTCCGCGTATGCGCAAATGCGTAAATTCCACCATGCCCCATTCTTCACACCCTAGTCGTTCGATTTTGCTTAACTTTGGATGATAGTTGGAAAGAGAAGATTTCATTGCCCCATATAAATTTCAACATGATTGTATCAGCTACTGCGCATGCGCCAATGTGAAATCCTTGTAACGACCTTAATTTCCACAGTTTTCATCCGATTTTGATGAATTGTCAATGCCGTATCTATTTCATTGTTCTCAACTCATCAGCTCATACTGCGCATACGCAAACGTACATTACATTGAGTGTTATTTTGTCGTTTCTTAATTGACTAATTATAACGTTTCACTCTGATTTACCATTTACCGCTATGCATTTTTTTCAAGATCACTTAAAACATTTCAATGATTTATACACTCATCATACATAAACGAGGAAACTATGTGCCACTTGGCAGACTTTTTTTTTTTTTTTTTTTTTTTTTTTTTTTTAACTTGTTTTCTTAAATTATTGTCATTTACTGTAAAGCGTAAAATTTATTGTGGGGTGCTCGAGCTGTTAAGTTGTGAACTCTTTTGGGAGGCACAACGCGCCAAGTTTCGATAATTCAATATGTACACGGGGTTTAATAATGGGTATACTGCCGTACTAAGCACAGAGATACCGTAACCAACATTTTTTTTCGAAATTCACTTTTTGACTTCACATTCATAATTGGGCCATCCTCAGTGTATTATAGTTGTCAAAACTGAATAAATATGGTTCATTCATTAAAGTATAAACGTTTTCAATTCACGCTTTGACCGTATCTACCCATTTGGCTTGAAAAAAAACTAAGCTAATTCATTGTATCTGACTATTACTAAGTCGTTATACCGTATCTAAAACTGGTTACCATAATTTAGCTTAGTAACTCGCAGTTACGATGTTCTACCTTAGTAATTTGGCTCGATCAGTTGTAGTTACAATTAGTTTGCAGCTGGTTTTCTTATCTTAAGCTGACTCGTCTTTCTAATCGTTTATGCTTCCATTGTCCCTTTAGAAGGCAATCTACGAGTGAATACTTTTTGAATGAAGCCAATAACCACGGACAAAAAGTATGTAAAGTGCTCTTCCTCACAACATTGGGATACTCTAAAAATAACGGAACATTTTTACCTCCATTAAAAAAATTCATAGTATTTGACGTTGTTTGGTATTGTGTCATTACGAATATCAGAACTAGATACCTATTTTATTGATAAGTGTTTCAAGAATTTAGGATATTTAGGTGTTCGGAACAATGCTAACTTACCCTCATAACGTTTATGGTATCCAGTTAGATACTGTATTATCGCTTAGGAAAATGTAGATACGAATTCTAAGCTTAGTAAATCTAGCGAGAATAAAGGGGTAACCAAATCGTATCTGCTGCCTTGCTATGAAATTATTATTTATTATGTATTTGAACCTCATGAACAGATTGGGGAGTATAAAAATTAGTTAAAACGATCATTGGGGTGGAAATATTTCGGTTAGGCTGAGTAGAGCAGCTTCTTGAACTTGGGCATGTTGATATCTCCGTTAGTACTACAATACAGATACGGTAACTGTGCTTAAGACGGTAGTATAGACAAATGATCTGCGTAGAAGGGACATCTAATACAGAAACAATAAACCTTTGTGTAATAAGTAATTTGCAGTGTTTGATTTGGTTGTCGATTCCCCCGGTTCGGTCCCAATGTGAACAGGTTCCTTTTCGCTTAATTTCGTCCAATTATGATTACCGCTGGCTTTGTTACATCGCCTGTCCTGCTGGAGAGGGAGCTATGCATCACCTCACAACGGCGGTTACACGTGCATGTGGAAGGAGGTGGCTGCAACTGTGAGACAGTCCAATGTATCACGGAGAGCCGATGCGGCAACCCTGTTTAACCACTACCGCTTCAACTGCAGGTTTCATACCCGGAATCCGTCCTTGCCAGAATCAAGAAGACCGCCGAGTCTGTACACCCACTAGGCTTGAATGCTAACAGTCTTGTGTCACAGATGAAATAGGTATCAAAAGTTATCGTAAACAAGTAAACATTTCCAGTCATCCAGCATGATTGTATGAGCGAATTTCCGTAAATCATCGTATTATACAATGTTAAATTGTTTTGAAATTTGGGCTTTATGAGTGCAAATAAATTGTATAACATTGTATAGCATATTGATGATTGTATAACATTTTGATAACATTTGTTAATCAAAAAAGAGATTGGGGATTTTCAGCTGTTTTGTATTTATTACAGATTTTTTAGCAAATTTCTATGAACTTTGCAGCATAATTCATTACATAATTCAATAATGTATAATTCAATTCATTACATAATTCAAAAATGTATAATTCAATACATTTTTCAGCATAATTTTGTACATAAATTCTTTAATGTTCTATTTTATGGGTAGTTAATTTTATTTGGACTTTTTTTATAGTACATTTTTTGAAATTTGGCCAGTTTAATGTGGTCGATAAAGGCTGGCTAACAAACTCATAACTTCATTCGAGAAACTTGATTTTTTTTGGCTAGAACCGAACTTTTATCTCAATCGTAAGGAGAGTTATCGCCTGGAATAACACATATATTTGAGAAAGCGTTACAATCTAGAATTCGTTTCAGAAAGCCACAAAACGGATTTCAATGAAAGACAATTTCAAACATTTTTATTTTTTAAATGTTGGAGCCATTGCAATTGCTTAATTGTCCACGAAACTCGCTAAAGCCGGCAAGTCTCAGCCGGAAATAAATGAATAAAATAAATAATTAAATAAAGAAAAATTAATAAAAAATAATATTTATTCTGTACATTCTCTGCTTTTGTTCATTTATTCACCACAGCTGTTTTTAACGAATAAACTAGAAAAAAAAAACTGAAAATTAAACTGAAAATTTTGTGGGCATGACATGACTAGACACGCTTTACTAGAAATTTAGTGAAGCGTCATAGTAACAATAGATACTTAGTAATAATAATTATTGCGTAATGAGTCGACTTTTCTGTGGGGCAACGGGGGTTTGGGTTCTGAAATGGAGAATGGGCTTGGAAGAGACCTCTATCTATAGGTCTTGATTATTCTTCGAGGGTAGTTCTCAGTTCTGCAACGAGTAAAACAAAGTTTTATACTTCCTCCGCAACGTTTGCTGGCCGCATTCCTGCCCCCAAACGACGGTCAACATGTCCTGCGTCGTGAGCAGGGGTTGGAATTACCTCCTGACATCGCAAATACTTCTGCAATACAAGTTCCCCACTCATTTTACCGTAGACATATTAAAATGCTAATCAGTTGGAGACGAAATGAGACGAAATTATTGAAAATTACCAACTAATAGTTCAAAGGCAATAAAAACAATAAAGTTTAAACCCGTTCAATTGAACAAATAATTAAAATTTACCAAATATTGGGTACCTACCTATGGCGTTAATATTCTTCGAATTTCCAATTTACAAGTGCAATAGCTGTACTTATTTGAATAAATTGACATGCAATTATTGGGCTTACTCATTTTTCAACTTCTTGTAATTTAAGGCCAATTCAGGCTAATGGGTCGTGAGAAACACTTGTTTCAAGAAATTTACATTGTTAGATGCGCATGCGTATCCAATGATTTGGTGGTCATTACATACTGGGGGAATTGAAGTCGAAAAACATTTTGTCCTCCAAAAACAAAATTTCCACTTGCTTTTTGCGTTTCAGAGCTTTCTGATCAATTTTGGTTCCGCGTCTATCTGTCTGTCTGCCTGTTTGCCAGTAAATCTTTGTCACACCCAAAACTATACCAAGTTTCAGTCCGATTTCGATGGAGTTTCCAAGGATCGCGCACGTTATCTTTTAGACAGTCTCCTATGATTTTTAATGCCGTCGAATTAACGGTAGCTTGTGCGCATGCGCAAACATTAATTTCACATAACGTAAATTACTTATCATCTGTAGGTCCGATTTCCTTCAAACTTGGTAGGTAATCGGGTATATGTTCTACGAAGATTCCCTATAAATTATCTTGTGATCGGTAGATTAATAACCATTGCGCATCCGGGAGACGAATATCGATTGACACTGGCAAAAACTCCGAGACTAATGGAACGATTTTCATGCAATTGCGAAAGATGTGCTTTTCAATGGGTCTTTATAAATTTGATTGCAGTTGGATAAATAGCAGTCTGCGCATGCACAAACGTTCATTTCTTATATCATTGATTTCTTATTATTTGTAGGCCCGATTTCGGTCAAATTCGGTAGGTAACCTTGACACAGACAAAGGAACGGATCTCAATGAAAAAATTTTTCGAAAATTTTGATTTTAAAATTTTTGGCCCCATTGCAATAGCTTCATTTCCAACGAAAATTCGCTAAAACAAGTTTTTTGAGCTTTAAAGTGCTCTAGCTCCGTAACCATCACTTGTAGCGACCTGCGATTGGTCTCATTCGATTCAAGAAGTCGAAAACTATAGGGAACGATGCCTCACACTCTTTAAATGCAACAACCGGGAAAATTGTAAAAATTGGGCCAGGTTCGGATGGGTTTTGGAAATATCTCAAAATTCTGATGAGGTGGAAAAAACGGACTTCGAATTTGTGTTCAGCACACTCAAGAACCCCGAAATTTGACGATGAGATCTCCGTCATGGAACATGACTTTTCTATTGTAAACCTGTGTTATCTAATATAGATCGCCACAACTTTTTTTTGCCCTAACTCCATGTCGATGTTACTTCAAATATTAGTGAGTTACGAATTTCCATCCAAATCAGGAAATATAATGTAGGGAGGGATAGTGTTGTCTGAACGCTGAAGGATGATTATAAAATTTGCATACCCCAATGAACAATTTTTAAATAATAATAATAATAATATTAATAATAATTTCATATCCGATGAACAGTTTACAGGATAGTTAACAAAACGCATAATGGCTTCATATCTACCATTGGCTACGAACTAAATCACTCGCGACGAAGTTGTGGAAATCCATTTCAAAACGGAAGTTAGTGAAAAAACGTTGTCTATTTCCACAAAAAATAAAGAGTTACACTGTTGAAACGATTTCGATGGTTAGGCCATCATCACTAACAAACAATAACTGAAGATACATTAGAAATGACACAGCTTTTATAGTAACAGGTGAAGGGAGATTGAATCCCATTGGTCAAGAGAAAGGAAAGGGGCAGGAGGTACAACCAATGAAGTGCAAACAAGGTGACGGGGGATTATAGTTAATTAGATGAAGTGAAAGGGGGAAATAACTAAATAGGGTTTCAACATTGTGAAGGGATAATTCTATTGTATACTTCAATCTTTTGATGTAATTTTGGGACTCAGGTAAAATAAGTAGAACAAGATTTTAATCACTTGGATAATTTATAACGCTTTTCTTTATGTCGCTCCAAAAGAGAGGTATTCAAGAGGGTTTTCTATCTAACCTGTCGGTTGACTAATTTCTTATATTCACTTCTTTTAAAGATGAAAGAAATACCGCTGGCAAGAGAGAGGTATGCGGGATAGCAATGAATTAGGTATTAGTGTAAACAATGGGAGTTCATATAATATTATTGCTATTAACACAAAATGTAAGAGAGAGGTAGACTCACTGTTATGAAGGTTCAACATCGATTGGATTGCAAGCAGACCCGTGCACGTTGGCGGTACCAACGGGCACGAAGTTCCATTGAACGAATCACCGCAACAGTTTTCGCTATCTTTTACAGTACTTCTATAAACTTCATAACTTGGTGGCTTTCAAAATACCCTTGAAATTTCGCGGAATTTCTTATGGATGACGATTTATTAATTTTTTGGTAAAATGTGGTCTTTTGCCTAGGATACAATTTTGGGTAGTTTGATAACATGCAGCATTGATTGTACCTTGGGCCATCAGCTAATCAGCATAAAGCCCATTATCTCATTCGTCGGTACAAAATATTAATGTTAGAATTTGGAGTGATTATTTTCGGAGCTTTTATTTTTTTCGGAACTTTATTTCGAGCTCTGCTTATGATGCAGTCAGCTATCAGATGCTCTCGCTAGGTTACGGGCAAGAGGCGAGAGGTAGGCCACCACCCTACAAAGACGGTGGAGAAACAATGGACACTAGGTACCTATGTTGAAACTGCTGGAGACGCGGGTTAATAATCCAAGGACATTCAGCATTAAGGGACGAGTGCGCAAGGCTAGCAAAGTCAGCACGGAGGAGTGTCGTAATTTTTTCCAGAAAGGGTCACCTACTCTACTGCTAGGGATGCAGCATCTTAGCAGTAAAATTCCAGCTTGTAGGTAACTAATGAATTTCAACCAAGCGTCCTAGTTTTTAAGTCAATATAAATAACCTTAGTTACGTTAAACTCTACCCGACCAACACTGCCGCAGTAAATGAGGCGTTTTTAATACCTATCGATTTTTGAAGATCTGTCATTACAAATGTAAACTGCTCGACTTAACCCAACAATACCGTTCTGGTATCTTTGAATTTGGTTTCAAGAGTTCTATAGGCGTGAACCCAGTCTATCTACATTTGACGTGAAAGGTTCGACGCATGTTCTGTTTTCCCTTAATTACAAAGATGTTTACTCAGGCGACTTCGTTAAGGAAAGCCGAGTTCTCGATGGAGGAGTAAGTCTGGAAGATTGTAATATAGCCTAATACCATCCCTGGAATTTGCTCGTCAATTTGCTCCAACCCGCAAGGATATCAGTGCAACCGTTTAGATATTTCCAGCAGACAACAAATGTTATTTTCTCTTTTATAATGTATACTCGTTTCTCTCGCTTGTTCAATACATGAATGTAGATCACAGTGTGACATCACATATATTTCTAGTCAATTGTGTCAGTACTGCCAGGAAAATGCTATCTACAGTTGTACCTATCTGCCGCACCCAGATAGGTTCCGTTCAAAAATTTGGCATCTCAAGTTAGGAAGGAACAAAATTAGCTACAGAGCACACTCAGCTAATCAGCGAGGTTCCCCAAATCGTTATTATACACATTCACATCCAGAAAATCTCCGTTTCAGAGCTCAGCATTTTGAGTGGAATAGGAACAAAATTATGTACAGAACCCACTCAGCTTATTGGAGTGTTTCTCATTGGTAATATTACACTCTACCACAGCCGAAAGAGCCATGGTCCAAATTTCATCATCTCAAGTTAAATAGGAGCAAAAATACTTGGGTGACTGCTAATCAACTCATTCCTCAAGTTGTAATCAAATACTTTACCACACTCAGAGAGGTCCTGCTCCAAATTTTGGAATCCTAAGTTGGATTGGAACGAAATTAGTTCTAGAGACCATTGTGCTGGTTAGAATGAGTGGTTCCTCAAGATGTAATTATACTCTACCACACCCAGAGATGCCCCGTTCCAAATGTTAGTATCTCAAGTTCGATAGCGACAAAAGATTTTACTAATTCCTCAAGTTGTGATTATGATCTACCTCACCCAAAAAGGTCACGTTTAAAAGTTCATATCTTAAGCTATTTTAAGCTGAATAAGAACAAAATAAGCTGAAGAGACCACTCAGCTGACTAGAGTTGTTTCTCAACTTGTATAATATTGTATTCTACTTCACTCCGTGAAGTCCCGTTTCAAATTTCAGCATCTCATGTTAGATAGAAACAATGGTAGCTCCAAAGCTCTTTCTGCTGATCAAACTGTTTCCTTACAACCACACTCAGCGAAGCCTCAATCCGAATTTCCGCATCTCAAGTTGGATTGGAACAAAATACTACTTATTCTGCAAATTTAAATTAATGATTCCTCAAGCTGTAGTTATACTCTACCACTTCCAGAGAAGCGGTTGTACGTTCCAGCATGTTGAATAGGAGAAAAATAAGCGGCAGAGCTCACCCAGCTGATCATGGGACCTTCCTACGATGTCATTGTAACCCAGCAGTTCCCTAGTGTCTCCATTTCATCGTATCGCAGGTTCAATAGAAAATGAATTAGACTTGGAACCCACTCCGATCAGGGTGGAAGATTTTACTCAAGTTTAAAACCATCTCAGGAGCTCGCCGAGCACCTTCATGGCAGCAACTTTGGAGGAACAAACAATATTCTCATTTGAATAATGGAAATATAACTTTCGAAGTACCTACTCAACGTGGTGCTGCCTCGTCGTGATATTTGTAAGCTATGATGTTTCAAAGGCATTCTACCTAACATCTAATGTGAGAGTTCACCGTAACAGTGACCATGGCACTAAAGTAGTACTTTACTAGTAATTCGTAGGTTGAAATGAGAGAGAAATCCTAGGCATACACAGTTGATCAATGTAACTCCGTATTTTTCAATATTGTCCAGTAGTTGCAATATGGTTCCGTTTAAAATTCAGCTTTGTAGGATAACAATCAGAGCTTTTCAAATGGGATATACTGCTCTCAACTTTGTGTTTGTACCCGAATTTAAGAACTATACAGGATTCAGGGTGGCACCGTACCTTGTTCTCTTCGCCCAGCAGTCCGAAAAAGACTCCGATTCAATTTTCAGCAATCAAGTTCCAAGTCGTACCTAATATTATTTTTTCTACCAAGGGTCCCCATTTTCAACTCAATATCACCATAGTTACGTTAAAACTATTACAACTAAAACTATTACGTTAAAACTATTTCCGACCAACATTGCTGCATAAGGCGTTTTAAATATCAATTTGTGGTGATCTATCTTCACGAATAAAACCTGGTCGGCTCATCCCACCGAAATCGTGTTGGTATCGTTGAATTTGTTGTCTCAAATTCTTTACGCGTGAACCCATCCCATCCACATTTGACGTAAAAGTTCGATGCATGTCTGGATCGTCCTTAATTGCAGATTGGTTTACCTGAGTGACATCGTCAGGGAACCCGAGTTCTCAATAAAGGAGTGAGTCTAGAGGATCGAAATATTGCCCAAGTAGTTACTAGGAGTGTCTGGAGACGGGCTGCCAGTGACGCCGCCAGCGCGTTCTGTAGACAGTTTTCGCAACTTCCTCTTATCTCTACCTACCACGGGGATAATGGCAAGGCCAGAGAGCGAGGCAAGCGTTTTGAAAGTTCTTGAATGTTTTAAAATACAGGGTGTCCCACAACCTACCTTCTCCTTATCAACCGTAATAAATGAGTTAGAAGAACAATTCAAATGGTAACCCCCTTGTTTTTTCCGTAGATCTCGAGAATGTTCTTTAATACTGCCTCCCAATTTCAACGTTATATTTCTCCCATTCCCCCCGTTATATTTATCCCTTTCTCATTTTGAAAATATGATTTGGACTCTTCAAAACTCCCTCTTCTTTACTGTTATAATTTTAAACATCCCAAGTATGATTAACATGATTAATTATGGTTTTTAAAATTGAGGGTGCAGTAGTTAAGTTTTTTACTAGGCAAAAACTTCACTGCTGCTCCCCAGGTTAACAACTAAATTAACAACACTTGAAAAATTCTCTTTCTATCAATTAGAAGGATAATTACTGCTGGACCCCCCCCCCCCCCTTTCAATCCCATGAGAGTCTGGGGGATTTTCCACCCTCGATTCTAACCACAGGTTTGGTTCTATTTGTCCAACTAATTGCTTTTTACTATAAGGATAGTGTAGTGGATTTAAATATGTTTTACTTGGTGTAGGTAGACCAAGTGGGACATTTATATTCTGGTTATGCGGGTTAGTCCCTGAGGTATTCCTGTAAGGAATGTGAGCGAAATCGCCAAGGTCAGCTTGCTTGGCGGGAGGAACTGAGGGGTAGTTCGTGTCACAGCCGCGTGGAGCACTGGGCTCGCATAGTGGGTGCTGGGTTCGATCAGTTTGGTGCTGAGCCGTTGTGTAATATTCCGGCCTAAGATTTATATCTGTAGGAGGAATATGTTGGGCTTGGTTGAGGTACTGAAAAGTATCCTTTGTTTTCAGCACATTTGGAGTGTATTTGACACTCGGATCGACCGGGTAGCCTTGTGTAGAATATCGTGGATATTCGGAAATCTTTGTCGAATCATGATGATTGACTTCAGAGCGGGTCTGAAAGGTATCCTCGAACTTTTGTGTGTGTGAGGCTTGATCTAACGTTTCCTTCATGAATACGTTAGGTGAGAAGGCGATCTCTTCGCGAGGATCGAGCCTTGGGCCGTCACTAGGAACAGCGGACGAGTCGAGCAGCGGGTAGGGAGCGCTGCGTGGGCTAAGGGGCCCGGCCGCGCCGTGTTCCGCCTCCCCTTGCATGAGGAAGTAGGACGGGCGGCGCTCCATCGAAATATCCGAGTTTGTTAACTCGTTTTCGATACCTCTACGTATAGGATAGAGGGTTTGGAAGGTGGACTCGCTTGACAGAGCTTCTTTCCTTTGCTCGGATGTCAGGGTCCTACCTTGTAGTCTTGAAAAAGACTTCCTTGGACGATAAATTAGAGCGGATGAGCTGAGTAATTTATCGGCGTGCCCCAGCGGTCGGTGACGAGCCTAGTGCTACGAAACCCGGGCGACACGTCTCGGAACGTCCCAGCGGGCGTACGATCTAATGAGAATATCAATAGATGTACCGGGTGGCGTCCTGACAGAAGAACTACGTTGGGCAATGAGCAGGATAAATAATCACTGGACTCGTAGATGCCAATGCGAGATCTGTGTGGAGAGAAGGTATGCCTTGTAGAAAGCAGTAGGAAGCCGTTCTGAGATGAACTCGGGAGCAGAAGGATCGTCAGCGTAGAGCGTGTAGAATCTTCGTACTTCAGAGTGTAGTCGTCGAGAGCGGTGAGTGGAATGAATTTCGGAGGGCTCCGAGCGGGGTAATTATAGGGAGGTGGCCGCCTCCTGCCGCCTCCTGATTGGTCCGCTTAATTTCATTAATTCAACTGTGTAATCTCATTGGCTCGCACATTGTTTTCTCAGTATCTGCGAGTATGATAGCTGAGTTGGTCCTCCGGGGTGGCTTCCCCGCGTCCGTCGCTGCGACGGGGTCCCCGGAGGTGGCTTACGCGCGTCCGTTGCGGAGACAACGACCTTGAGGTGTCTTCCCTGCGTCCGTCGTTTAGACGGGGTCCTCGGGTGGCTTCCCTGCGTCCGTTGTTCAGACGGGGTCCCCGGGGTGGCTGCTGGACCAGAGGTGGTTGCTTGCCGCCTCCTGGTTGGTTCGCCTATTGTCTCTCGTGTAATCAGTGTTTCTGATTGGCGAGTAGGCTTGCTAGAATTGTCCTTGTTAGTTTTAGAGGACGTTTGATTTTCTGTTTGAGTTTTCTCATTCAAGGCGACTTGGTTCGAGATACTTGTCGCGTCTCTCTCACCCAGTAAGTGTTTAGGGAGGTCGCCTTGTATGTTATTAGTTAATATTTCACTTTTGAGAGAGAATTTCGTATTTTCTCTCTGGTGAAATATTTTGTTTGACGGAGTTATAACTCGACGTCTTATAAATATTTGTGTGTCGTGTCTACCTCTTTTTGGTAGCCCTGAAAAGGGCTGTTGAAAAGAGGGGGTGGTTTTCACCACAGATAGATTTAGGGTATTTTTCGTTCTTGAGTTGCGAGTTTTTGAGGATCCAAAACCTCCTATACACATGATTCAGATCAATTTTCCAAATAATCCATATTTTACTAAAAGGTCTGATTTAGGATGTATTTTAAGATATATATTGTGGTACTAAAACTGCAAAGTTCAGCTCTGAAAGTGCGAAAATTGTGAAATAATGAATTTTCGAACATAGGTATTAAACATGAACCTAGGAGGGAAATGGACTGGGTATTGAAGAGTTGACACATCCTAAGTATGATTAACACTAATTATTTGTGGTTCTATAAAATTGGGGGAAGTAGTGAAGTTTTGTCTAGTGAAAAACCTTACTTATTACTCTTTCAAACAGCAGAATAATACAATAAAGATCTGTCTGATGAAGCAGATATTCGCTATCGAAAGTTGAGGGGTTGAGAATCAGAAACTTGATTAGGTACCTATGGCTGGACTCCAATTTCAAGCGATTCTGGGAACCCCCCCCCCCCCCCCCACCCATGATCTATTTATGCAACTAACCTATACTATTTTACCAAAACGATTGATTTAGGATATCACTCTATTTTTGAGATCCAGACCACCAAAGAATACACATCATTCAGATCAATTTATCCTAAAATATATCCTAAATCAGTCCTGATCCAAAATCTTCTTTTAATGAGCACATTATTATTTAGAATAAGTTTTCTTTGACAATGAATTGGTAGTTTGCAATTTGATTACAATCACAGTGCTAAAAATTTCTAAACAATTCAACGTAATTAAACGAAAATTTGATCATTCGATCATGCTGCATGACAGGAATTTTTTGTTATAAAATTTGTCTTATTCATTGCATTTTTTACAGGATATCAGTGATTCAGTATGGGTACTGATATGACAGAAAATGAAAAAAAAAAAAAGTAAATTAAAAACAGTGGGTATTTGAAATCAATCCTTCTATTAAAATATAGATTAGTTGGATAAAGAGATCGTAGTTAAGTTTAAAAGTATATTTCGCAGGTTGAAATTACTAAAAAAATTTATGGTTCTGATTTGGAATCGAACCCCACATCTTCTGGGCTGTGGTGGGAAGCATTAGCCACTCGGCTACGGAGAACCTTCGCCAATGATAATAGTTAAAGTTCCGTCATTGCCCGGGGGGAGTTTCTCCGGACGGAGATAGTAGGTGGGTAGGAACGCTGTAGGAGGTAGTTGCAAAAACTCTCGACAGAACGCGCTGGCGGCGTCACTGGCAGCCCGTCTCCAGACACTCCTGTAGTTACTATTCCGGAACTTACTCGCTAATTTGCGCCCACCCGCAAAGCAATCGGTGCAACCGTTTGGGAAAATCCAGCGGACAGACAAACTAATTTTCCTTTTACCAGTATAATATGTATAGGGATAGGGAAAAGTTATAATTGGAATCTTGTCGTAAATATAATTAGTATTCCAGCAAATGGAATAATCTTGAGGATATGCATAATACCTAAGCGTTCCCACAACAGTGAACTTAACAATAATTCGAGCGTTGATCATTTTATACATTAATTATTCTGAGAAGTGAAATTTAACAAAACTAGGAATCTACCTAGTGGGTATTTATTCAATATTTGCCTGCCCGATAGATTGCAGACAATCCGAAAGAAATATGGAAGGTGACCCGTTAAATATTCAACGGGGTCATGTGGAAACAAGCAGGAGCCAAAAGGAATGCTAGTGGACATTTTTGCCGATATTTGCCTGCCCGATAGATTGAAACTGAGAAACAGGAATTTGAAATTTTACTGAGAAGTGAAATTTAAAGAACTAGAAACCAGATTATTATTGTTATTTTGTTTTTTAATCATTACCTGCACTTTCTTCGTGTCTATAACTACTACATACCTATGTAGTTTGGAACCTCAGATTTCCAATTATAAAATTGTTTACATTGATCTTCAAGAGAGAACGTTAAGTTAAAATGTGGGGGCAATTGATTTTTTTTTTTTACACTTTAAATAAATTACACTATCCTCACTCATTCTACACTACTTATCAGCTGTAGCATAATATTTCTGAAGAAGGTTAAATTATATGCATAAATCCTGTTGACAAAACAGCGGTGGAATCATAATCATGATGCAATGCTTAGGAACGCTTAAATACTTGAGGGTATATGAAAATATTGATTTCATTTGTGGAAAAGGTCATTATATTTACGGGAAGTGTAATTCATTAAAATTTGATTGCTAAAAGATGGATTGTATTTGCAGATTATTTTATTTCAACTTGCTGATCCAGATCATTGCATATTCAAAACGACAGTGAGCATTTGTACATTTCTTATTTCAATGATCATTCAGTACGTTGTGTTATTTCTTATACGTTCATACTTATGTGCAGTACACCTTTATCTTGCCTAAAAACACAGAAAGCATTGTAGAAAGTCTTGATCATATGGATGTTCAATATGATCATCATGAGATGAATCAGTGATAAATCATACAATTTTGATTGTTTGTGAATTGGTATTTTTTAGGGAATTGGTGTTTGTGAATTGTTTGTATTACCTATGTGTGTTTTTTAAGAGTATTCAGTTCCTTACTTATCAACTTTGCTAGGTTTCTAGTATGATTGATAGAGATTTAAATTTCATCTAGTACGATTGATACAGATTTAAGTTTCATTACATTCCATTTCTGATTGCTAGCTGTGGTTCATTTTACATTGAACTGGGAGTCGAAAAAGAGAAGTACCTTCACGGTTCTGAAGCCAATGAGCATTCCTAAGGCATTTTTCACATGAAACTAGAATAGTTTGTGTTTCAGTCGATAAATAAATCATCTACTGGAATTTTTTATTATTTTTATTAGGTTACTTTTTTCGGAACTGGTTCCCCTTACATTAAATGTCAAGTTCCCTTTATAAGCTAATGGCCAGTTGATCTGAGTTTTTTAAACTGGTTACGAAGATAACCGCAGCATAATTGGCCCTAAGCGTTTGTGAAACACGAGTACCATAAAAATATCTAATACTATTTAAGTGCAATGGAATTTCGGGTGGAGGGCAGACATTTACTGGTAGAAAGAGAGCAAACACTGGAATATGGAGAAGGGTTTCTTCGTACTGTCAATCCTCCTGGTCGGTGGTTCAGCGGTAGTTGGTGCTCTCGGAGGCTTTAGTTTCGTACCATCATACCCTTCGCCTAACTATTTGTGTGGTGGAGTCCAATGCGTAACGGAAATTCAATGCGATGGCTGCGACTACCCTCCAGAGTTCGTCGAGCATGTTTCGTACTCGAGATCCGTCCTCAGCAGGGTCGAAGAGTTAGTTCAAACCGTCGGCCGTTATGGTGTCAGCATTGGTTCAAGACAATCGTCAATGTCCATGTCCCTGCCTGCTGGATTTATGCAAATGACCATGAACTCGGGATCCACCCTTATCACAGATATCAGCACAGCCATCGGTGAGTACATAATGTTCAATCCTATTATCAAGTATCGTATTTACTGTCGATGTTGGTTGTAGCGATTTGAATCTGTAGTTTAATAGAAGGGCCACCACCTATTGGAATTGATCAAGGGGTGTGAGATAACCCTAGCATGAGAAAAAAATAACTACGTACAAATCCAGACCATTCTAAGACCGAATCTGCGAAAAAAGCTTCGTCTGTGTGTGTGTAACAAATTTAAAGAACGCCGGAAATTTTAAAAATACCGGAAAATTTTTCACCCAGTCTATAGTTCTCTACCGATATTCCTGATTCTTATTCAGTTCGATCCCAATTTAGGTGCAGTTGTGTGACAAACTTTGGGAATTTAAAATTTACTGTTGTGATGGTGGTTAGAGGGGATAATTAACGATTCTCTCAAGCACTGCCCAAGCTACAAATCTTGACCGATTTCTGTGATTCTTTTGTATAATTTCTGTGATAATTTTGGAACGTATTTCTGGATTTTCAATCTTCATCATGGGTGAAGGTATATTTTCAAATTTCAAATTGAGAGGGTATTAGTGATAAATCATGATGTATTAACTATTCTCGTCCGATTTTCTCGATTTTCTTTCCCCGAACGCCGATTCCGTATATACTCATATTCTCGGACCAGTTTCACTGACATCAGCTTCATTCGACAACTATATCAAAATATATTGGTAAGTAATCACGCATTACTGGGACGTCCCTATGAATAGATTATATGCATTTTGGTGAAAATTAAAATTGAAGAATACATTTATATAAAATGATTTCTCGGTATTTCCCTTCCACCCCCCCCCCCCCACCACCATTTACCTTTCTATCGACAGTTAATTTGAAACTTCAATTTCACCTTCTTCCATCATGCAATTTGAAAGTCCTGGCCATTTTTCCCAATACCAGGATGACTCCATAATTGAACAAACAAAAACTAACAAAAAAGAATAAAATAAAATAAAAATCACGGAAATCTGACGAGAATAGTTAAAACTTCAAGATTTATCGGTATTAACCCCTCCATTCACCCCCTCCCATAATGAAATTTGAAACTTCTGCCACACGATCCGAAACCATACGGAATTCAAAGTCGAATAATCAAAAATCACGAAAATCGGTCGAGAATACCTAAAACATCATGATTTATCAGTATTGGCCCCTCAATGCACCCCCTCCCAAGATGAAATTTGAAACTACTGAAATACGTTCCAAATCTATGCATTAAATTCGTAATAGAACAAAATAAGAATCTCGAAAATCAGTCGAGATTTGTAACTTGAGCAGCGCATGGAAGAATCGGTTACTACCTATCGCCTTTACTGCCCACCTTGACAACAAAGCCGCCATTCCCAAAGTTTGTGACCCAACTGGACTACAATTGGAATGGAACAAGATAAGCGTTAAAATAAATGAATATTGTAGCCAGGGTAGGGTCGAAAAAACTTGGCCAAGATTTTTCCACTTTGATTCCCTTCAGTTCTCTTCCTTTTATCGTGAAATTCGAAATTTCTGGGGTTTGTTGCACAACTGGACTAAAATTGCGATAGAAAAGGAAACCTCTCAGGACACAGATGGTGATACCACAGAGTACTCCCCCCAAGATGCCAAATTCAAGTAACTATGTGGCACTTTCCCAGCACACCACCTCGTACCATGACACAGTCGTGGCCATGGCCTGGATATCGCTTGCTGCTGATCATTCTGTCATACTTATTTATTTCCACCATGACAGCTCCATGACCATTTTCCCACTGACATCCTGGACATTTAGGATTATGGCATACCCATTGAGCTTGATGTCAACTATTTCTCTGCCTCGGTGACTTCAGCATGTAAAATAATTCCTTCCTTTCGACACCTCTAGGGCTAATCAATGTGCCGGCTAACTGCTTGGCAACTGCATCATGACATAGAATGCGGCCGCCATGATTTCAATGACACTACTGCACCGCATGGTACATATTCCCATTTTTAGCCCGACAGGCACGACTAAGAGTGTCCATTGTCCATCAACTACCCCTTGAATACCTCACCAAGATTGCTAGAGTAGCAACTCATAAGCAGTTCTGATCCACCATCTCCACCTTATGCAGGCGACCCGACGGGACTAAGGAGACTGACCCACACTTAAAAAGGTTGACCAGTTAACCTCACCAGAATAGCTGCTCAGAAGTACTGAGGGCAAACTGCAATCCCTCTCGGGTTCCTGCGAGCAGGATGACACTATCGGCCAAAGCCAACGCACCCACTTGCACCTGAGAGGCGAGGTCAAACCTCATTTCAGCTGGAAGTCAACCCAAGGCCGTCTTCATGACTAGGTTGAAGAGGAGTGGCAATGCAGGATCCCCTTGGCATTTCCGTGCCCGAAGACAACATCCCTTGACATCTTGCCTCCACGCCTTTTTGGTACAGACAGGCAACATACACTAATAAACGAGCAGGTGCTCCGGCACCATGAAGCCAATTGATCAGGACAAAATGGCTTACAGTGTCCAAGACCTTGGCGAGGTCCAGAGTGGCAAGATAGAGCTGTCGTTTCTTGATGCGGGCCAAAATGCTGGCTGAAATACATTCTGGTTATTCATTGTATGAGGTCAAACGTTACCTATGACACCAGCCACTTTAAAGCGAGATGCCAGAATCGTTCGGAAGTGGTGGAAAAATACTGGCGATATAGAAATCAGACGGTAGTCTCGAGGCCCTCTCCCTCCTTTCATTGGGATGAAAAATGTCCAGAGCCCGGTGGGTCCGGGCTAATAGAAGTAACAGATTGAGAATTAGCAGGTTTACATTCTTAGGGGCTGAGTTCCAGCATCGGGCAGACCCATCAGGCCCCGCAGTCGTAGATTTTTTGTTACGACACTCATGTGCCTAGTCATGAAGCACCGGCAAGCACATGATGCTGCATAAGGAAACCGTGGTGGAAGCTCAAGAGTGGCTCCAAAAACCAAATTAACATTTAACATATTGTAAGAATCACAACAACAAAAAAATCTACAAATCCAGCATTATAATTCAACTCTACAACTTTTTGTCTTTCTCTAAAGGCAATCACTGTTACCATGCTCAACAACTGATTGGAGTTTCTGTTGTACTAGAGTAGCCATATAGTGCACTCATTACACTACTCCCCTTCTCCTCTTCAGGCCTGTCACCAGGCCGTCTCTTCTTCTTTTTGGACTTCTTGGAATTATAATAATTGCTTTTGGTGTGGACATTATCATTTATCAAAGCTTTCCCTATTCCTGAAGCACCGCCACTTATTCTTCCCAGATGACCACCACTTGGAGACCATCATGTGGACTCGATTAACAAAATCTCATTGAAATTCATAAAGTTTGAAGTGTTGTGTTTGAAGTTAGCTCCTCTGACTCATCCAGCATAACAATAGCTTTTTTCTTCTATATTTTGTGTGTCACTTATCGATTCATCAATCTGTAGGTAGTTGGTTGATACCCGCGATGTCCATATTGTCTTTATGCTTGTCTTGAACTAATCTCCAACCGTAAATCCCATTTTCGAGGACTTCCCTCCAAACTCCTTTCATGTTGGTTGGTAAGGGTCCCAATACAAGTGGATCCCAGAATTAGTCATTGCATGATGACGGCTATAACTGGGTTGCTCTTGCGTCCCAGGCGAGTCCAAAAGAACAGTCGTGTTTCCTATCAATGGAAGTTTGTCTTTTGATTCTTGTGGTACCACGTCAAACTGCATCACTTTCTCTTCTGAAAGCGAAGAACCTTCCAGACTATCCGATTTACTCATGGACTTTCTAGTAGAATTTTGCTCATTCCGTAGGTTTTCTAATCTGATACGTTCAAGTATCCATCATTCCGACCAGCATTTGTGGGGGAAATGCAGTTTCTTAACTTGTGTCATCTTTTTCCACAACTCCAGCAGTAATGATATCGACTTTCTTTTACCTTGGTTATCCCAATTTTTGGAGTTGAGCAACTAATTCGAACTTGACCAAAGCCACCACACTTCCAACATGTAAATCGCTTTCTAGTTTACATAAGCAGCTGAGTTCTTGCTTCTAATTTTGGTACTTTACAGGGTTCAATGCTCGAGACTTCATTCAAAATATTTTAATTTCCCACCATTTCCCACTCCACAGCCATTGGCAGGGCCTCAGGCAATGCAGAAACAAAAGTTTGTGAATGTCGACATCTAGCATGACTGCCGGTCCTCGTTCTCAGCATACTGCTAGTCACTAAGTATTGGTCTAACAGGTGACTCACTGAATCCTCGATTCGGCACAGGACTTCCTCTAGTACGGATTTTGTACATCCGAATTCAGTCTTTTCCATGCTTTCGGTGGTTGACCTTCAAATTCTTTTGCGTCTTTATTCTAAATGGAACGGTCCCGGACGGGCCCTTAAATGTATGAATCACAACAACTAAGTAAGATCAATTAATCCAGAAATATATGACCAGAGAACCATACATGTTCACTACGAATTGGAGCCCATTCTCATGGTGTTTGAGATGCAGCTTTCGTAAAAAATTGACCCTGGTAAATAGCCAATTTTACCGAAATTCATATGACGCAGAATGGAAACTACGCAAATATGAAGGAAGATTATAAGGTATGAAACGGAAGTTAGTGAAAAACGTTGTCTATTTCCACGGAAAATAAAGAGTTACAATGTTATATAATATGTTATATATTATACAATGTTATATAATAACATTGTAACTCTTAATTTTCCGTGGAAATAGACAACGTTTTTCACTAACTTCCGTTTTGTAATGGGTTTCCACAACTTCGTCGCGAGTGATTTAGTTCGTATAAGGTATAAAGTTGTTACTTCACAATAGGTAGGTAGCAGTTTACTCTTGAAAACACTGAAAATTTGAAGTAGAACAGCCGAGTTTTACCTATCTTCATATAGATGTTTTTACACGATTTGTTCACGGGTTATTCAATTTTTATTATATTTTTCGTGATTTGTACCTTATGACATTGAAACTGCCGCAACTCCCTCAACCGCAACTCACTATAAACTCAAGAATAAAGTGCAGGCATTGTATAGAACGACTAGTCATTGTATACGATGCCTGGATTTCATAATTTGCCGGTAACATATATATACATCGCAAAACAAAAGTCCTAGTCATGCAGCATGATCGTAGGAGCAAATTATCGTAACATACTATTTTACAATATTCTGAAAATTAAGAACTTTGTGGGAAAAGAAATTGGTAACTACCAATTTTATTGCAAAACACTCGTTCTAAAAAATATTCTGCGATTCGAAAAGAGATTTTAGATTTTCAACTTTCTTGCAGTTTCTATCGATTTTTTAGCACATTTTAATTAAATTTAAGTACATTCCTCAGCATAACGTTCCACATGAATTTTTTGATTTTCATTTTTATAGTCAATAAACTTTATTTGAACATTATTCTGCTAAATAATATAAATTTAAAATTTTGTAGCCGTTTTTTTTTTGCCATTTTTAGTAATTTTTTCAGGAATTTAAAAAAAATGTGACCAAATTAATGTGCTCAAAAAATGATGGCCAACAAACTCGACCTTTCGTTTAACAAGCTTGATTTTTGGAGCAAGAATGGAATTTTTATCTCAATCCTAAGGAGGGTTATCGTCTGGAAGGACACACACACACACACACACATATGAAAAAGCGTAAAACTCTAGGATTCGTTTCAGACTGCCTCAAAACGGATTCCAATGAAGAAAATTTTAATTTTAAAATTTTTGGAGCCATCTCAGTAGCTTCTTTCTACCAAAAATCACTAAAAGAAAAAAAGGTTTCTCAAACTATAAGATGAGATTGTTAGCCGATATTTTTTGATCACATTAAATTGGTAAAATTTCAAAAAATTGCTTAAAAATCACTAAAAATGGTGAAAAAGTGCTAAAAATTGTTAAATTTATACTTTTGGTTGAAATATAGTCGGAAAAAGTTTATCAACGACGAACTAGAAAATTAAAAAATTTATGGACAAAATTATACCTACTGGTAAATTTACCTCAATTTCTTTATTGAGGAAAACCGATAGAATAAATGCTGCAAAAAAACTAAAAATTCCAAATCATTGAATTGCAGAATATTGCTTAGAACGTGTTGTTGCTATAAAATTGTTAGGTAGTTAACAAGTTCTTTGTACTCCAAGTGATCGAATTTCAAAACAATGTTACATAATATAATATGATAGTTTAAGAAAATTCGCTCATACGGTCATGCTGCATGACTGGAACTTCTACTCATATGAAATCGGTAAATCCTCAGAAAATACTCAACATTCATGATAAATACCAATACGTACTTCGTTTCTTGACGACAATCATGTAATGGATACAAGCATTCTCTGAGCTATACCTAACCAGGCTGGATATTGTTTATTGCTCTCTTGTATAGTTGTTCCGAAAATTAATACCGTTACGTTTTAACCATTCCATTTTCTTGTTTTGCAGAAACTATGAACTCGTTCGTCCAGCATGAGGTGGTAGGCCGCATCGCCTTTGACGTCATTAACGACCTCAGCGATTCGTTGAGTATTGTTAGGAAGGTCGTCAGCTGGTGCGGATCAGTTAATGTCGGTGGCTATTTCCCACTCCCTGAAGTAATTATCGAAAGATACCAACAGCCCCAGGTCTGGGTTGAAGAATGCGTTGGGGTTTGGCCCTGCTCGACCATCACCCCCTACTCAGAAGTGTCTGCTCAAGGAGCTCAGTCTGATTACACCAACCAGTACAGCTTCGGTACTCAGCACAACCGCGGCAACACTCAAATTATTAACAGCAACTACGATTCCGGTAGTTCTTACGGTATCGGGGACACTGCATCACAAGCTCAGAATTTCAACTACCAGGCTTCACCAGCCCCAAGCGGCGGTGGATTTCTTGGTGGTGGACTTGGTGCCGTACTAGGCGCTTCACGTTCTGTTGGGGATTTGAGGAAGCAGCGAAGAGGGAAATATTTCAAATAATCGTAATCGTGATTTTCATTTTCCACGAAAATTCGCTGTTACCTAGTATTAATTTGAAATAATAACTCACATAAGTACATGAATAACTCAGTGTCTGTTAACAATACACGTATTTTCATATAATTTTGCTTTTTATGGAGAAATATCCTTTCGTAAAGATCTCTCCTTTTTAGGACGTTTCTCTGGAGCTAGATTTGGTCAATAGAGAGACAATCTATCAGTCTAGATCCAGGAGATGTGAGACAACCCAAGCATGAGTAAAAGTTCCAGACATGCAGCACGTATGAGCAAATTTCCGTGAAAAATCATATTAGATTATGATAATATGTTCTAATATTTTAGCACTTCAGTGCAAAGAAATTATTAATTACCAACTTTATGGCAAAGAAACTCATTCTAAGTTATATTCTGCAATTTAAAATAGACTTTGGATTTTTCCCTTTTCTTTTGCAGTTAGGTACCTCTCTCCCATTAAGGAAACTAAACAAAATGAGCCTCATAACCCCTGCTAGCCCATTGGTCCGCGAGGTTCCAGGGGAAGCGCATTGGGGCGCCCCAGGTTGTGGCGTCGGCCGACCACTCCTTCATCTTCTTCCTCTTTTCCAAACCCCTCTTCCCCTTCCTCCACCTCAGTGAATGCCTACTGGTGTTCCTATTGTGTTATAGTCAATAGCTCCAACCGTGGCCTCCTGCCCACTTCTGGCAAAGGCATCCAGTAGTGGCCAACACTGCAATTGATATTGAGTGAGAGCAGCTTCTGAGGATCTGTGGGGAATGGCAGCTGAGGCGGCAGAGACTGTGCATAATGAGGTTCATCATATAAATGTATTTCTACTACAACGGTTTCCCATGCGTACACTTTCTGCCAGTCAATCTCATCGCCAGAGGTCCCACTACAAGCAGCTTGTTCAGGATGCAATCTTGGCAAATAACCATGGGGCCTCTCCAGTATCTTCTACAGGCAAGGGGCAGCAGCCCGCCTATCGAAAATCCTCTCCCTGGACCTCTGGTCTTCTTGAACACTTGAATACCGAAGTGTTGGGACTCGAGGAGTAGGTAGGCCGTATTAATGGTTATTAAAGTGCCTACCTCCAGGATCTGAGGAAGCGGACTGTTGAGGGGCCTGAAGCTTTGGAGGACGAGGTTGTGGCCTATGTACAAAGCATCTTCCCACAGGGTGAAGCAGCGACCATGGCGGGGCTCAGGGATCGGTTCCTCCTATATTATTGGTGATTATCGGTCCTCCTATATAAATAACCAAGTTTTACACTTTAACTCGCTTTGAGTCCATTAGGTATGATGAATTTCATGCGTTTTTATCGGTGAAGCTAATAAGCTAAAGTGTAAAACTCGGTTATAACGGGGTTGGGGAGATATGCTAGCGTTACCATTCGATTCAGCGTAAAACAATACGTAGAAACCGACCCCGAATTCGTATTCCTATAGGTAATTTTTCAAGTTTCCTCTCCTAATCAGCTAAGTAAACGTACAATTGACAACACCGTTGAGAAGGTAAGATTTCGGCAATGTTCTTACCGTTCTTGTGTCTTGATAAAATATTGGTTCTCATAGTTCATTTCCCGAATGAAAAAACTCAAGGTTTCAAAATGAGGTAAAATTTGGTTTCCAGAGACTTTTTTATGTCTCAAACCTTGATTCTTAAGAACTCTCAGGCCTTGATTATATTGCAAATTTATTGCTTCTTCCAACAATATCCTCATACTTGATTTTATACAGGATATTAAAGGAGTTATGGTCGTTTTAGTGACAAAAGGTCGAAAACACGAAAAAATCTCAAATATTGAATTACTCGAAAACTAAGCGTATAAAAAATCTGTATTAGGAACTCAGAAATGAGCTCTAAAGTCCACCTCCTAAGTACTCGCCACCTTATGCGGGACACCTTGTATACACATCCAGAATAAGATGATGTAAACTACAGGCATCGTTTCATATGCATGAAAATACAAATACGATGAAAATAAAATTCTGAAAATGATACTGAACAAACGAACCAATTCAATTTGAGGGAAGGTAAAAATGTGGTAGACGTTGGTTTGTAATATTCAAATGCCCTAAGTCCCTCGCGTCCCCCGGATGTGACGTAGGTAATGAAGTTGTCGCTCTGCTGTTTGAGTACAACTCGCATTTCGTGTCTCAGCTTCCACCGCCAAGTTGCCTCAATTAAAACTCTCCCGCCAAAGTCAGTTAGTTAGTTTTAGTCTCTGTATTGTTTCAAGTAGGTTCTCGGCTAAGCAAAGTTCTACCGTGCAACTCAATGTGCTTAGGATTTTTTTTAATTCTCTTAATCGATACGAAACCCGAGTGGGGAAGACCATTTTGTCAATTGATCCAAGGGCTTCAATTCTGACTCCTTTTTGGGTAATATTTTTTTATATTGAACCTTATTAATCGACTGAGATGAATAAATTTATTGTTAACTGCTCCCAAAATGTGATGGTTTACGTTTCATAATACGCAGAATCCAAAAATCAAATTATATAATTTTTTAAGTCTGCCGAGTTGGGTGTGGTACAGAGCTTCCTCGTCTTTGTATCGTTCAAGAACAATGGAATGTATCAAATGATATTGAAAAATTCCGAAGCGGAAAAGATTAGTAAATAAGTATGAACCGTGACAAGTGTTGGTGCCTAACACCACCTATACCGGTTTTAGGCTGATAATCGTCTATATCTATAAAAATGATAAGATGGTTTGTGTATGCTTCAAACACTCAAAAAGTTCTCAGCCGATTTCCATTCGGGTGGGCACGAATTGACGAGAAAGTTTCAGTGATGGTTTTAGGCTACAATCTTCTAGATTTACTCCTTCGTTGTAAACCTGCACTTCCCTACCGGCGTCGCCCGGGTAAACAACTTCGTAATAAAGGAAAAACCGAACACGCGTCGGACATTTTCAAGTTAAATGATGATGAGATGGGTACACACGTAAAAAATTGGAAAGCGAATCCAACGATTCCAGAACGATTTTGGTGGGTTGAGCCGAGCAGTTTTTATCCGTAAAGATAGATCATCAAAAGCTGACATAAAGATCGCCTTATTAACGGTAGCAATGTTGGTTGGGAGAGTTTTAACGTAGCTAGGTTATATTGTGGTTGAAGAAACCGGGACGCCCTTACAGTACCTATTGCTAGAAAAAATACCAATTTCAAAATACCAATCAAAATGCATGCCGATGTTACTGGCGCATCCCCGGCCGATGTATGATTTTTGAGCCAAATTTCATTAACTTTGGCCTGTACTTTTGGAGAAAAGCTCTGGTTGGTAAATGGCGTACGGACGGATAATTTTTTATTCAGTTTTTGGATTCCACGCATCTTGAAACATAAACCAATAAATTTTTAGGGGGGGGGGGGGGTTAAATAAACCAAAATGGCTGAGCGTGATCCACCTTAGTTTGATGGTCTGGATGCTCGCAAGCTCGCATCTCAAAAATACATAACATCAAGTAGTCAATCCCTTAGTAAAAACGCTGCAAATTATTACACAAAGGTTTATTATTCATGTATTAGACAGCCCTTCTACGTAGATCTCTGGTCCATAATTATTAAACGCCGCTTATAGTATATTTAGTATCGGAACTCGGAGCTTCGGACCTCACACATGGGTTCAATCCATTACAGCAGCGGAATCTCACAATTTTACGCTTTTTAATATAGTTGATAAACAAAACAATTTATTACCAAGTCATCTTTCCAACACATAAAAGTGTTACCTATACTGTATATTGATATCATCTAA
Organism: Adelphocoris suturalis; assembly: GCA_030762985.1. NCBI lineage: Eukaryota > Metazoa > Arthropoda > Insecta > Hemiptera > Miridae > Adelphocoris > Adelphocoris suturalis. The sequence continues at coordinate 12,643,635 of CM061040.1, forward strand.
TTGGTCAAATTTCAAAAAATGTGCTGACAAAATCACTGAAAATGGCTAAGAATTGTTAAATTAATATTTTTTAGCATAAGATTGGTCAAATAAAGTTTATCAACTATGAAATAGAACATTCAAAAATTGATGTACGAAATTATGCTAAAAACTTGAACTTCATTAAATTTTGTTTTAAAAAATCTATAAAATTGCAAAAAATAGCCTAAAATCCAAAATCTCTTTTTGAATAGAAGAGTATCATTTAGAATACTTTTTTTTCCATAAAATTAATAGCTAACATTTTCTTTTCACTCATAAATCTTCAATTTCTATACAACTTGAAATATACAAAAAAAGACACTTTTTCACCTATTTTTGGCTCATAGCACCCATGAGAGTGGAGTGATCGAGCTGGCGAGAAGTTAGGACCAACTAGACCCCAAGTGGAGTCTATGTGCGAAAGAACAGATTTTTTAAGTCAATTCTAAGGCCTTTTATGGCCCGGACGGCGGACGGACATTTCAAATTTGGATTCTACGCACCTTGAAACGTAAAGTGACAATGTTTGAGGGGGGGTTATAAAAATTTGTTGCTATACGATCACATAGGCTTATTATTGGAAATAATAAACCAAAATTTGGATTACTTGGACACGTAGGTCAGAATGATGTGTATAGTTTGTCATTCCAACGTTTTTATTACTATTCTAAAAACGCTGCAAATTATTTCACAAAGGTTTATTATTTTTTCAATTGAGTATGATCGCAGTTTTAGTTGGCTAGCGTACGTCATAAGGCCCGTCCAGACTCCTCGGCGTGTCTACTTCGAGTTGCCACAACCTATACTTCTATAATTATATACGCATGTTTATATTTCTCGATTTGAGCTCCTATCTATTCAAATAGTTATTGCCTTAATAATATCATTATCTAAGTACGTACGAAAAGTCGAGAGGATATGTTATTAAATATGCATAGGAAAAGCTTTGGTATTAACACACAAATATGACCTTGAAAAAAACATATTCATGCCTCGAACGAACGCCGGCGCCGTACCCACCACAAGCCGCGGCGCCGGCGCCTCCGCTCACCCCCCCCCCCCCCCCCCCCCCCCCATCGCCACCCACCGTGACCCCCTGCCAAGCGTGCCAGGCGTGCGCGCGTCGAAAAAGACACTTTTTTGCCCGTTTTTGGCCCATAGCATCTATGCGAGTAAAGCGATCGGAATGGTTAAACGTTAGGACCAACTAGACCCCAAATGGAGTCTATGTGCGAAAGAACAGGTTTTTTAAGTCAATTCTTAGTCCTTTTATGGCCCGGACGGCGAACGGCGGACGGCGGACGGACATTTCAAATTTGGATTCTACGCACCTTGAAACGTAAAGTGACAAAGTTTGAGGGGGGGTTATAAAAATTTTTTGCTACACGATCACATAGGCTTATTATTGGAAATGATAAACCAAAAGGCTAGGCTTTTTCCAAAAAGGCTGCGACATATATATACATATATGTAAATATGTTAGAAGATTTTTATTAAAAGCAAATCTCTGAGCCGGAATCCGCAGCATTTTCTGGGAGCAGATTTAAGGAAAGCGTGGTTAGTCATATAATAATAATGACTTGAGCCGTCCGTTAGACGATTTACGCCTGATCCTGTACATCTTCTCGTAATCCTCTCAACGTGAAAGTCAAGAGTTGCCTTGTTACTAGAATCCGCATGATGGAAGTTCGCTAAATTTAACACAGGGTCTTACTAAGTAAGGGATTAATATGGATAATATAATTTAAGACTCATGACTTCAAGTTAGTAAATCATGGACTCGATTATAATATTCTCCTATTATGCTGTTGTAATTAAAAACAGCAGACGGGATTTTCTGCTATGTTAATATAGGAAAACCACGTGTTAATTGTTTTTGTGACATTTGAACTAGTTTTATTCTAAAATTGACCTCATTGGCCTCAGCTTTCAGAACCAATGCAGCTTCCGCGTCTTCAGATTTCTAGATTTATATGTCTCTAAATACTTAACATTTAATAAATAATTATCCATTTCTAATACAACTTCCGGGAATCTAATGTGAATTTCATCGTTTTTGGAAAATGCTAGCTGGTGAATGTACTGATATATACTCGTAAAATTTGCAATTCTGCGGAATGATATGAAAATGTCAGATCAAGGCATATATGATTCCTTATGATTTTTATCACATCATGTTCAATGCCCAAATGTGATACCAACGCTAATCGATAATCGGAATATTGCAACAAACTGTGAATGATTTTATGTAGTTTATCCCTCAACAATGCCTTTCAAATTGCGAACCAATTTTAATCTCTGCATAGATAGATTAATATAGAATGATAATTATGGACAATATTATATCAGATGGCACTCTTGAACATTTTCTCACATACAATCACTTCCGCTCAGACCAAACGCTACCATTGCAAAGATGGTATCCCTGCTGGCCTTGTGCATATAATTTTTTTTTTTTTTTTTTCAAGTATATTTTTATCTTATGATTGATTCACAGAGAGCCTTAATTATTTACTCGGGCGAGTCCCCATGTTAGGAACCTAATAAATACTATAAACTATAATATATGTACTTAATTGCTACAAATGAACTTTTCCAACTATTTCGCTATGATTTTGGCGGTTGTATAGGAGTTACTTTTAAAGAACTCAAAATAATGTCAACCACTCAGCATATAAGTTCGTGGAACCCTGAGTAGCAGAACATGATTAGGCTAAATGGAACCGAATCCATTATTTATTGGAATGTTAATTATATTTATCAATTATAACGTCATGCTGAGAATGCCAATAAACCGCATGTCACATGTTTTGGTTCCAGACTATCGATGGTAGGTTAGCATTATGAGCTATGTTGTAAACATGCATCCTCCAAAATCAAAAGTTTCACACTTGCACAGCCCCAGATAGCCATGTTGTACAAAATGTAGAATATCTGAACAATTACATAGATTATGTTTTATTGTGGAAATTTTGATTCTCTGCCAGTCTGTCATCTGCGGTAAATTCCAATCTTCTATAAACCTAATGTAGTTAACCCAAGTTTCCTAGTTTTTTACCAAGTTCATCTTTCTTGGCGTTGGGGTACGCATTGAATGGATTTATAAGCTGACTCACTAAAAGCGAACGCATTTGCACTAACATGATTACGTGACACAACTATTTTTCACCATCCAATGGCTCATAATCATAGGATATACATAGTGTAACAGACACGTCTCGCCAAAGTTCGGATATCAACTCTACAACTAATTTGCAACAAAAAGTGCCTCCTAGACTTTTTTTTTTTTTTTTTTTAGAGGCTTCGTTTCAAGATTTTTTCTTGTTTTTGATCTTATGTCACTAAAATGGTCATAACTCCCTGAATTTAATGAGCAAATTAATATTTGATTACATCGTTATGATGATATTTGAAAAGATCGTTAAATTTCCTATCTCCCTAATGTCCAAACAAGAAATTTCGAGCTACTCCAATAGCTGAAAATGGAGATCAAGGTCATGATTTTGAGAAGCCAAAATTTCATTGTTTTGAATGCGCTTATTGATTTTTTTTACTGTAGTGCTTTTGAATCCCCGTGTTTAGGAAAACTACCTTAAAATTTCTGTTTTCCTACGGCATAATCAATTTGACCTAGGATGCCCATTTCGTTATTTTCTCCGGAAAAACTAAGCTTCCACTAAGAAACGGGACGACGTCGAAAATGTGAGCTTTTATTGAAAAAGTATCTGTTTCACAATCGGAAAACAATTGCTGATCATCGACACGATGGCGGCAGTTTTTTTTTTTTTTTTTTTTTTTTTTTTTTTTTTTACTTTAGGGGGTTCGACCAACCCCTCCAGAAGCATGGCCAACTCCGCCAGTGTTCAACTCTGTCAGGAAAAGTGAAAGTCTACTTAGTAAATAGGTTCATTATTCGTACACGAAGTACCTATATTTGAAAACATCGAAACACCAATGTCAGTAAATAAGTAGGTAATAAAAATATTCAAAAGCGTAAGTTCAATCCAAGTAGATCAATTCAATAAAGGCTTCTTTGTTTTTTAATAACGTAGGTACATTTTCTGAATTTCTCCAGTTGTGTTTCTCTTTACGGTATTTACGTGACGCACATTGCAAGAAGTACAAAATGTGGACATCACCCTGGCGATAAATGTTTGTGGGTCACTGGGTCATGAGTATGCGTACTACTACTATTTTTCACGATGGATTTACACTCCTCACTAATTTACAATGTCTCACTACACTTAAGGTAGTTCACGAACGGACGAAGCGGATTCCGACGAAGTTGAACTATTCGAGTGAAGGTAGGTATTACATCATCACTAGAATGACACGAAGTATCTAAGGAGTCCTACTCAGCCGGCCCCCTTTATATTGTATGCAGTGCGTCGCATTTCCCGGTTCTTATAGACCCACTGTGAATATAAGAGATACTATTTGTATGGTTGATAAGTTTGGGGGTGGTTAGAAGCATTTTTAGCAGTGTGACACTGTGCAGGAAGCCGTAGGCACTTCTTTTTAGAAGAAAATAAATTATTTTGATCAAACTGGCACGAAAAAGTTTTCATGTTAATACTTTATTTGAAATGTTTTACTCGTGTAGTTTGCGTATTATATGAAAGAGGAATTTAAGGAGAAATGTTTATGTTTAAGATTCCAGAAGTCTGTCTAAGCTTTGAATGTTTAACCCTACATTAGTGCTATAATAAGTCAGTAACTCTAGCTTGTCAACACAGGCCCTGCCTAAACTCGAGCTATATTTTATTCAGTTAATGTTAATCATGGATGTTACATTTTCTTTTCTTAATTATTTGAATAAATAATTGCTCTCTCTCTCTCTCTCTCTCTCTCTCTCTCTCTCTCTCTCTCTCTCTCTCTCTCTCTCTCTCTATCTCTCTCTCTCCCTCACCCCCATAGAGTTTCACGGCTATGATATCCTTAACCACTTTGAGGAGACCATCAGCTTTAAGTGGTTTCGTCTATCACTTTGTCGCAAGTTCTGAATCAGGATGGGGTGCGATACGCGCTAAGCGGTTAAGAATATGAGTCAACTTGGCTTCCGCTTTCAAACTGTATGTTTTGAGTTCGTTTTCATTACAAAATTCGAGTTTTTCACTGATGGCAATAATTTTTGGTTTATTATTTTCAATAATAAACCTCAGTAATCGTCCAATAAAAAAAATGTTGTACCCCCTCCCTCCACCCCCCCCCCTGAAAATTTTTTGGTTTACGCTTCAAAATCCGTAAAACCCAAAAATCGAATTTAAAAAAAATCCGTCCGTCCACGGCTTTTCTCCGAAATTAATAGACCAAACTTCATAAAACTTGCGTCAAAAGAATCGCATTTGGGGTCTAGATGGTCCTAGAAGCTCGGCATTTTTCGAACATGATTCTAATTCCGCTTCATCGGAGCGCATCTGCTTCGGAGAAAACTAAACACCTTGGCATTTCAGGTTCAAAAACTTTTGAAATTGCTTCCGCAATTGATCGATCGTAATTCAGACAGTAATTCATCTCTATTGAGCCTACCAATAAACCGCTTTCCCATTTTAAATAGGGATGAAAAACGAAATAGTTATTTCTATCCAAGAGACGAAATTAAAGTGGATAGGTAGGTAGGTACCGTCAATAAGCGTTGACCTTGAATAATAAAGGTTCAGAATGTTACAACTCGAAGTGCAAGAAGATTAGAGATGACTATTCACCCACTAAACTACTTCGGTAGGTACACAAATACGATGAGTCACAAAAGAGGGAAATTGATAAGTAGGTATTAGGTCAAAGGACAGATCCGCTAGTGCAAGACGTCAGGATTCTCAAACCTTATCGCAATAAATCATTGTTATCCTCTAGGAAGTACAATCGAAGCAAATGGCTTTCTGCGCCTGCCACCTGCTAGTCTCTTAATTGTTCTAGTGACCATAGGTACCTGATTTGAATCAAATGTGCAATAGAACTGGTCTTAAAATCCCTTCAGGGCCCCACGTTGGGCTCCAAAATTGTTGCTCCTCGCCAGGTAGTTTACTGCTACATGAGTAGAAATTAAAAAAAAAAAAAAATGAAAAGAGCCTCAATTAACAGTATTGGGTTTTAAAATCTGGGCCAAGATCAACTCAAGCTGGAGAAGGAACGAGCCCTGGATGAAGGGAATAGCAACTTTAATACCAGTTTTTAAACGGAAATTTAGAAACTTATTCTATTAATAATATTGATGGTAAATCATGAACAGATTCGAAAATTAACTATTTCTCGTGAGTATAGTAGGTAGATAGGCACTTTACTTCTATTTCAGTAGGTAGGTATTTTATGGAAAATAACTAATAAAAATAATAGGTATCTGGTAATTATACCAGGTACCTACGAGTGGCCACCCTCACATAAAAAAATAAATGCGTGTAGGACATTAGCTTCTAAGTTCAAGTTTTAAATTAAATTTTACATTAGATTTATATTCATATTTTGTAGATTTATGTTAGTTTATAGTTATAGTTTTAGATGTAGTTTTAGAATAGTCGAAAGGTATCCAAGTTCTGGATGTGGACCAAATGTACTGGTGCAGTGGAGCTCGGGATTTCCAAAAAGGGGCCCAGACTTTTTCCAAGAGAAGTTGCCTCCAAAGCGTCAGTGGTTGGTACTTCGGGAGGCTGTAACAAATTCAAACTATGAGAATCGGAGTCTTAGTATCAGGGGTGTTACAAGTTTCGTAGAAACGTTCTGATCTTTTGCAGGATTGATGATTGAAATGAAAATTACCTCAAAGTGTAAGACGAAAAGAGAAGAGAAAAGCAGCTTTTCCGCATTGGCGATCCTCCGTATAATCAGGATGAATTTTTTTGAAGAAAGTTAATAAAATCAGTTGATTTGACTGGCCGAAAATTAACTGACACAGTTGAAAAATGCTTGGCTTAAACAATCCGCACGTGGCGCAAAGTGTTCCACTTCCTCCTTCCTCTTGAAGGAGTGGGAAAGGAGTGGACCATCAGGATTAACCTCTTGATTTCCTGATACCGCTACAATATGTTAAATATCAAATAAATTAGTTTGAGAGTTCATACAGCTGATCTAGGGGGCTTCAGAATTTATAATTAATTTCTAGTGTACCGAGAGGCTTTCATTTCAAATGTCAGCTTCATAAGTTGAATAGCAAAGAACTTATTCGGATCTCACTCAACGTATTTGACGGACTCCAGACATAATAATTCGTTTTTAGACGTTCCACTTTGCCACCATTCCAAATTTTAGCTTCATTGGTTGAATATAAAAGAAATAAGCTCCGGAACTCACTCAGTTGATGTAAGGGGCTTCCATTTTATAATTCATTCCCAGATGTTCCAAGGGGCCTTCATATCAAATTTCAGCATCCTAAGTTGAATAACAAAGAAAGTAGCTCATTTGCTTCAATTCACTAGATATCCAGGATGTAAATGTTAAGGGTAGACCAATGGCAAGGATCGATTCTAGAGATCATTTCTGATCGAAAGTTTCTCGGAGAAATTTCTTTTTAAACGCTCAGTTTCCGAGTAATTAAATTATTAAGATTTTTTTCGTGTTTTGGACCTTTTGTCACTATTACGGTCATAACTTTCTCAATTTGCTGTGTAAATCAAAATTAGAGGATACCGTTGGAAAGAATATTGAATTTCTTATCAGATAGATGCCTGACCTGTTTTATGAATTAAGATTGTAGACATGAAAAAGCTCGTTAAAAAAAAAAAAAAACTAATTTTGGAAATGTTGGGTTTTTTTCAATCGAGAATTGAACTATGAAATCTAATATTCTTCAAAGGTGCAGTAACGCTAAAAATTGCGCCATGATCTCTCCTGTCGAACGGTGTAGTCAATTTTTCTTTTACTTTGCTAATTAGGGGAAAAAACCATGTTCTAATTTGGAAAAACGTTGTTTTTTCAATGAAATCAAGGGTTTTCTTGAAAAATAACCTACCTACCTTGAAAATAAGAGTTTACGGTATGTTTCTATGAATTTTTTTTACGCTGAAACAAATGGTAACACTTTCAGATTTCTCGAACCCCGTTTTAAGATAGTTTTACACTTATAACCCTGTAAGTAAGATAGATAAACTTAGTTTCTCCCGTAAAAACACATAAAATTCATCATAGGTACCAAATGAACTCAAATTTGTGAGTTAAGTGTAAACCTTGGTTATAACGTAACAAGTTTTACGTATAAATAAGGAAATAAGGTCGCTTTAACTGTATTACCTACTTATAATAATCAAAACTGTAGAGTAAATTGTTACTAAAAGTTATCTTCAATAACAAAATATTTTAAAAAATGTAGGTTAATCAAGATCTTACCTATGAGTGGTAAAGGAGTTAAGTGAATGAAAAAGGGAAGATGGTAGGAGTAACAAAGTTGTCGATATATGTGAAAATGATCAGAAAGTTTTTGTTTCGATTTTTGGGAAATAAATATGTCTCCATAAAAACATATTTTAGGTTGCAAGCTGCTCGACATTTTAGGGTTGTCGGAAAACGGTCTAAAGTTTACGAAAAAACGTCGCAGTTAGGTATATCTATTACGGTCACTGAGGAATGATGCTGAAACATTGTGGACAAGTTTGATTAATATATTCAAAGACAGTTTGTGTCAGCCCAAGAAGGTCACCTGTAAAAGGTACCTATAGCCGTTGTACATGCATGATCAAAAATGGTAATAATCCACTCAAAATCAAACTACAGACGAAGAAGAAAAAAATCGTATCAGATATCTAAATCGGTCTTGCTTTATGGCTTATAGAGCGAATTTTCAGAGAAAAATTGTGGATACAATTGAAATTGGCACTTGAATTCCGACCATTCGGGCAAACCATGTCCCGAATAAAACTGAGGGGACAGCCGTGTAAAGACATTGCAGAGAAAATTTGACGCAGCACAACACGATACGTACAAAATTATATTCATTTATGGCTATTTTTCACGTAACAATATTTTGTTCTCCCTTATTATGAATCTTAAGGGTACTTATGTATTATACCGACCACACCAAAGTATCGATATGAAAGTATCGATTTCTGTTCACTCCTAATCGTGATAATAATAATAATAATAATGAAATAATAATAATAATAATATAATAATAATAATATAATATAACAATAATAATATAACAATAATAATAATAATATAATAATAATAATAATTCTGGGCATCACAGGAATCCAATTAACAATTGATAATCGTAGTAAGTTTATAATTGTTTAATTAATGTAAACCCGTTATCCATTGATGATCTTTGTAATTCTGTAATTAAAGGGTTGTTTTTCATGATATAATGTTCGTTTCTATAAAATATCTATTTCAGTGTTCCTTATTGGGTGTGGTCGGTATAATACATAAGTACCATCTTAAGTCTCAATCGACGCAGCCAAAAACCTTTTTTTTTTTTTTCTTTTTTTTCAAGCTAATTTTTGTAGAAAATGAAGCTAGTGCTATGGCTGCAGAAATTTTTAAATAAAAAAAACTTCTAGAATTTTCTTCATTGAAATCCGTTGTGTGACATTCTGAAATGATTCCTAGATACTAACACTTTTTCCTATATATATTTATTTATTCATTTATTTATATGTATGTATCGTTCCAGACGATAACTCTGTTCAGGATTGTGATAAAAATTCTGTTATTGCGCCAAAAAATCAAGCTTTCCAAACGAAAGGATGAGTTCGTTGGCCAGCACTTTTTGAGCACATTAAATTGGTCAAATTTCAAAAAATGTGCTAAAAGAATCATTAAAAATTGCTAAAAACGGCTAAAAATAGTTAAGTTTGTATTTGGTGGCAGAATATTGTTCAAATAAGGTTTTTCAACAGTAAAATTGAACATTCAAAAATGTATGTACAAAACTATGCTGAAAAATGTACTTAAAATGCATTACCATTTGCTAAAACTCAATAAAAACTTAAAAAAAGGTCAAAGTTCAAAACCTCTATTTGAATACTAAATTTTCATTTAAAATATGTTATTTGCCATAAAATTATTAGTTAACCATTTGCTTGCAATCAAAACGTGGCTTTGAAATTGTTTTGAAATACTCGTAATTTACGAAAATTCGCTCTTACGATCATGCTGCATAACGGGGACTTTTTAAAGCATTTTTATCAGACACTAAATTGCGAATTTGAACCTGAAGTTTTGGACCGATGTTGCCAACGTTTTTGCCAAGACGGATTTTCCTGCGTTAACACATATTTTTTACGCCAAATTAACGTCTCCCCTACGTCCCTCTACGTATACGGGGTGTCTCATGTTATACGCGAAACACTTAACCCAGATATTCTGCAACAATCTTCCGATCGAAAGTTTGTGACAATCTGAATTGTCGTAATTAATTTCCTTACTGTCTATACTATATTTTGATATATTTAAATATTATTTTTGGGATGAAGGTTAATAAATAAACAAATAAATTAATCACTGGGATTATTTTAACACCTATTTTTTTAATGGTGGTCCGACTTCGTGCGGTTGTGACAAAACGAGAAATTATTATTTTTCAAATCTGTTTCAGCAGATATTTAGATGCATACAAAACCTATCATTGAAAAAAAAGGAATTATATATATAGTTAATTTTTATAATGATTAATTATCAACAATTAATTATATTAATTATAATGAGTGCTGAGATATTGGGCATCCAATAGCGCTGTTTTTTGTTGGGCAGTAAATGACCTCAAGATTCATCGGAGTTTTTCATTTGAGATATAATATGTGTCTCTAAGATGGGCAATAATTACCTACTCGAGGTAAGCGGCGAAGTGTTAGGTAAACCTAAGACAACCCCTAGAAGCTGGCTTGCTGTTGACACATAGTTCATCATACTACTTTGTCATTCCCTCTTTGTGCTTAGGAGAATGATACTTCCCTTCGGCCCTTTGACGTGCTATGCACGGGAGGGCCTTGTTAATTGCTAATGGAGCCCCCCTGTTCCACATCCTACATGACCGCAGAGCCCTCTGGTCGGACTTACAATTACACCGAGGTGCTCTCAATTTCCTCCCACAGCACATGCACTCAGTTTCCTGAAGGATTTCTTGATGGTTTCTCCTAATTATTTATCCACACAGTTCACGAAAATTACATCCTTAGAGTGCCCTCTGCATATACGTAAATAATAATTACATTCACGTTCTATCTATTGCTCCAGTACTAACACCTTCGACGACCAACTACTTCTTGATGTTTTTTTAAAATATATAATTGGCAGAGTAGTGAGCTCTGTAACTCATGTTAATCCTGTTCAACTTTACGTGCTGAACTTGAACGGGGCCTTTCTGAGTGTGGTAGAGTATAGTTCCGACTTAAGAATCCATTCTATCTAAAAAGCTTAGTGAGCTCCGAACTCAATTTTTTCCCAATCCAACTTGAGATGCTGAAATTTGAAATGAGGCTTCTTGGATGTGGTAGATTATCATTACGACTTGAGGAATGAGTTTAATTAGCAGTCACCTCAGTTCTTCTGTTCCTAACTAACTTGAGATTCTAAAATTTGGGACGGGGCTCTTCCGGCTGAGGTTCTAGGTTTCTCGTTTCCACTTGAGAAACACTCCAACCGGCTGATTGGGCTCTGTATATATTTTTGCTCTCATTCCACTAAAAACGCTCAACCTTGGAACGGTGCTGAAATGGATGTGAAAGTGCGTAATGACGATTTTGGGAACCTCTCCAATTAGCTGAGTGAGCTCTACCGCTAATTCAGCTAATTTTGTTCCTGTCTACCTTCGGATGTCAAATTTTGGAACGAGCCTTACTGAGTGAGATCTATAGAATTTTAGATAGTATTTTCCTGGCAACACTGACACAGTTGAGTATATATTTTTGCGAGAGAGGGAGAGAGAGAGAGAGAGAGAGCAATAGAGAGAGAGAGAGAGAGAGAGCGAATATATTTATTGACAAGATAATACAAAATACAAGTTTGTATTCAAAGAAATGTTACCTTACCAATAGCATATAGAATAATGAAAATAAAAACAAACTTCTCGTTGATTCACCCCAACATCATAGGATTGTGGCATATATAAGTCTTGAATCCGAAGTCGCCGAAAGTTCTGATAATAAACTGTACCGCTCTTTATAGAATTAATAAAATAAGTTCCTAATGATATCATTTACTCCACAAAAAACGTACGAATTGCACCACTATTACCTATTTAAAGAGGTGAAAGTAAAATGAATTGAAATAAACCCGAGGGTTAGTGAAGTCTCTCAAATACATATCTGTTTCCTAACATAAAGGAATTTCAGTTTTATAATAATTTACAACAGAAGAGAACTCTAACAAGACTAACAGGGGGAAAAACAAACATTTTAGAAACTAAATTGGACTACGAACATTTTTCTATATGCCAGAGCGTCAAATAGTGTCTTATCCATGTTATAGAATTCAACCTCTTCAAGCAATTTAACTACCCTTGGGACCTCAGAATAAACGACACAGAAGTGCCAAAACCGGAACTCCGATGTCATCGGACAGCGACAGAAAAAATGAAATGTATCATCCTCATTCTCCCCCAGGTATTTTGATGCACTAATACCTCGCAACTGAGTTGTTCACATCGTACCTTAAGTAATAGTTTCACGACTTTCGGCTTGGTAGTATTGTGAACTCGTTGAACAAAACCGTATTCCAGTGACAAGAAAAGCAAATAGAAGGAAAACCTGAATTTCCTCCTATCTTTCCGCTTCTAATACTTTTGCTCTAAATTTTATTAAACCAGCAGAACTCTAAAAATTAAAATCGCCAATTTCCATTTCATGATATTGTTCTGCTAGCTGAGACCTCAGTAGGGTTGACAAAGATTGTCAGAAATTTGGAGTCGTATTATAGTAGGAAAAAGTGATTAATGTCTTGGACAAGCGAGCGAAGCGAGCGGGCACAGCTTGAATGTCCATATATTGCAAATTTACAGTCGCAGTTTATATCAGAATCCATTTGCTACAGATAAGGTTGAAAGTTAGGCAGTTCGTAGGAATACCAAGTTGACTTAGGAAATTATCTGATTGAAGGAAATTAGTGGAATGTATACGAGCGTTTTGGACGGTATATAGTATGAAGGTAAGTTTGAGTAATAACTTGGTAATTAAGTACCTACTATGTAAAAATGTGTCGATGGTGATTGCTTGAAGGATGAATAAACATCCTTTAAGATGATTTAAGTTTTTCCTAATGAAAAAATCTTGAGCTACATATATATATTGTACGGGGAGCGGCGATTCCTTCCCGACCTCCAAAAAGCATGGCGATTCCTTCCCCTTAAAGTGTTGGCGATTCCTTCCGGTTACTCAATTCCTTCCGCCGTGCAATCGGCGATTCCTTCCCGTTACTCAATTACTTCCCGCCCAGGTGTTGGTTAGTTTTGAAGCAAAAATTAACTCTTTAAGTACTCGAAAACCCAAATCAAAGTATTACAATCACCAAGTATTAAAATCACAAAATAAAAAATCCGTCGTAAAGTTCACATCTCAATTTTTTTTTGTCTGACTCTTGGGAGTAGTATGTTGGTCGCTGTCATAGGTCATAATGTTGATTTAGGTTTGTAAAGCCATTAAACCATCTACGAAACTAAATATGTGGGGATGAGGTGAATGAAAGTTTCGTTTAAAATGGTTTAAAACTGGTTAGTTGTTTAGGCGTAGGCTAGTTGTTTGAGGCCTTTCAATTGTCGAACGTTGACGTCATATTCGGAAATCTCACTAAACACGGATCTCACGATCTGTCGAGACAACATAGATACATAATGTCGGCAGCGCCAGGATCCACAATCGACCATCTATTATAACTAAACTAAAATTGCAACTTGATGTTTTGCGACTCCTCCTGACGGGCCTTATCACTTTGAGATTGGAGGGGAAGGAATCGCCAAACCTCGGCTCACTGGCCGGCTTCACACCGGTAGGAATCGCCATCTCCCTCGGGTCGCTAAGTCCAACTTTCACATTGACGGGAAGGAATCGCCGGTTCCCCATATTGTACTGGTGATTGGATAGCTACAAATTAGGCCAATAAAAGTGGACATTACTTTCCACTCTGTTGGGATATTGGGTTAGTAAAAATGGACATTACTTTACACTCTGTTGGGATGTTGGGAAAGTAAAATTGGAATTACTTTCCTCTCTGTTGGGATGTTGGGAAAGTAAAATTGGACATTACTTTCCACCCTGTTGGGATGTTGGGAAAGTAAAAGCGGACAGGCTCCGCCCCTGGACCCTCGGTAACTTTCCGCCTTGAGCCTTCGGCTAAAATGCTAAAACATGGAACATGCTTTCTTCCCGCTAATTCTTAAATGTAAATAAACTTAAAACTACGACATAAATGTTTTAAAACCGAAATTAGAACAGAGTACCTAAGTAGGTAATTTTCTGTTATGGTGAGCGTCTACAATTACTATTAGCAAGATTAACTTCTCATCCAAGTGACAACAAAACAAGCGGCATTATTTACTATATCCATTTATAACATAAATAAATATAAAACTACGGCATGAATAGAAGAACAAGTACGGAAGAAATGCGTGATAAATCGAGAGCTTTCCAACGAGTGGAGAACGATTTTTATCCGGTGAAAAATAAAGAAGTTTCATTTCCCCAGCAACGGCTTGGTTGTACGTGCAAATTAAAAGAAAACTCGGCGCTTTGCGCCTCGGCGGGGGGCTCCGCCCCCCTGCACCCCCCGGTTTATTTCTTTTTCCATACTCTGTATGAAATCATAGGAACACAGAATGTGTTTTTGCGATGATTCTATTTCCTTACCAACGGCTTGGTTGCACGTGAATAATAACAATAATAAAATAAATAATTGTTAGACATTTAATTTGGTCTAAAACCCTATAAATATTATATAAATAAATATGTAACTACAAGAAAAATACTATATAAATTGAGAGCTTTCCAACGAATGGTGAACGATTTCTGTGCGATTAAAATTGCGGAAGTTCCATTTCCCTACCAACGGCTCGGTTGTACGTGAAAATCATAAGAAAATTTACAAGCGGTTGCAATCATGTTGACAATATCAATTATTGAGAATGATCATCTGTGTGTAAACAATTGATTCAAATACCCATGCTCATAACTCAGGTTGATGGCCACGCACTTCGCAGTAGTTAACATAATATGGTTGGATAAATCAGGAGCTTTCCAACGAATGGTGAACGATTTCTGTGCGATTAAAATTGCGGAAGTTCCATTTCCCTACCAACGGCTTGGTTGTACGTGAAAATCATTATAAAAGGCGCATAACGGTTTTTTCTGTCGGTTTTTTGTGACGATTTTTTTTCGGTAGGTCATCGCAAAAACACATTCTGTGTTAAAACAGCGTGACGGAAAAAAACGTGACGGTAAAATCGTATTCACACCCCGCTAAATTTTTCGACGCGGTGCGCCTATAGAAGTTCACAATGCAAAAGTGAGACTTATTGAAGGACCTTGTTGAAACTAATACGAGCATTATGGAGATGCATAGTTTGCAGGTTTAGGCACACGCAGACGCAGGTGATCAATCTATCCGTGTAACAGCGACATTTCTGAGCCGAAATGGTTCGTGAAGGCCCTCAACTGCATGACACAAATAACGGTCCGCGGTTTTCCATATGAAACGCTAGAGTCTACTTGACAATAGGGGGAATCGCCCATCCATCAACCCCCACTTTCATATCAGATGGCTGATCGATCAACTTTGAATATCGCTCGCTCCGCGGTGTCGGTTCACTTTTGCATACAGGTTCACGTGCCGTTTAGACTAATATTCGTACAATAAAGCGTTTTGGGGTCGCAAATGGGGTTGAAATAGGGTCATCCGGTGCGAAGATTCTCACAGTAATCCCTTAATCCAACGGATACCCAACTTTACGTGGGATCTATTCAGCAGTTTTCTGTGTAATTGGTGGAATAACTCTCTATAGAGTTAAACACAATGCTCTTGATCGCGAGTTGGCAGATTCAACGTTACAGCTATCGATTCAGCTGAACTAAAACTTTAGCTATTGCAACAACCAAGCCCGACCTCTTCATGTCATTTCTACATCGTCATGACGTGAAAGCTGTATACAGAACCTGATAAAATGAAAACCAATTACGAAGCATCATCTTCCTGATTATGTACTTATTTAGTATTATTATGTACTAACTTATTATTTCACAATTTTCTGTTATGTTGGGTGCGTTCTGAAACAGATACGACCTGTGGGCGCCGACTAGATTGGCACCCGAATAACTTCTTTATTACCAACTTACTGAAGAGCTCTAGACTGGTGGTGGCTTTTGGCGGCTTCCCGAACTCCCTTCTTTCTCCGGGCTCACTCATCAGCCTGATTGCTCTTAAGACCGATAATATTCAGGTCACGTGGAGGATTGTTTATGTTTTTGGTTAGTATGTGTATAACTTTGCGTTTAGCTCAGCTGCTTTCATTTTCGTAGCGGTTCAGGCAGTTAACGATTTTGGCATGAATTGAGATCTTTCCGACGAGTGGTGAATTATTTCTGTCCTATGAAAACTGACGGAGTTACATTTCCCAAGGCATGACACCGTTGTGAGCGGAAATCATTGGAAATCACTTCCATTGCACTTCAAATCTATCTATTCCTGGGTCGACCTTTCTTGCGTCTTGTGGTCAACATGAATTAATTTATTGTTCACTTTATTATAAATCAGGGCAATAAAAAAAGAAAAAGATTACCGTAAGGGATAAGAAAATGGTTGATGTTAATATTTTAGAATCACAAGGGGAGGAAATTGACTGGTCGGATGTTTATAATGAGCCAGATGTGAATCATAAAGTTGAAAAATTTTCAAATAGGTTCAAGGATTTACTTAATAAACATTTGTCAACCAGATCAAAATAAACAGACCGTGGATTGATGATAAGATAAGAGAGTTATTTAGAAAAAGAGACGAAGCACATAAAAAGTTTTTGAACAATCAGTCAGAATTTAATAAAAGTAATTATTGTAGATTAAGAAACAAGGCAAAACAAGCGCTACATAATGCGAGGACTAAACATTGCATAAATCTTTTTTCTATGAATCATAGACCGAATGAGCACTGGGAAATAATACGAAATCAAGGCATTGGAAATAAAACGGTTAACTCAAAAACGCTAGGGTTCAATTTGAATTTGATGAATAAGCACTTTTGTCGGGCTAACAATCTTACCATAAATGAAAGTATTATGATAGTTTGCAAAGAGATGACAAACCTTTTTTGATAATTAATAATATTGATGAAGAATCAATCGAAGAACCCATTATGAAAATAAATTCTGAAGGGATTGGGCATGATGGAATACCAGTTTACTTTCTAAAGCTTATTATTCATTAAATATCAACTGTATTGAGTCATATTCTAACGCATCCACTACTTACCAGTGTATATCCCGCAGATTGGAAATCATCGATTGTTTTACCACTTAATAAAATAGAAAGCCCAAAATGTTTCAACGATTTCAGAGGGATTAATAATTTATGTGTTCTAGGTGAAGTACTAGATTTGTGCATCAACAAAAATTTTCATATTTCATTGAGGCTTCCAATGTGATAGGTCGGTACCAGGCTGGCTTTCGCAAAGACAATAGTACAGAGCTCTAGTTCTGGTAATCGATGAGGCAAGAAAAGGTAAAGATGGTCAGAAGATAACAATATTATGTCTGATCGATTTCGCCCTGGCCTTCGATTCATTAGATAATAAGTTAATTTTATCAATTCTCCGATCGATTAATATTTACCAGAGCCTAGTTACATGGTTTGAATCATTAGTATAAAACAGGATGCAAATGATTAGGGCAAATGATGGTTTGCGATCGAACTGGTGTACGAATAAAATTGGAATACCTCGGGATCTGTGCTTTCAGCACTGATCTTTACTTTACACAATAAAAAAATTCCGGCCAATTTCGATAATTGTAAATATCAACTTTACGCCGATGCTTGCAGCTGTTCCTACAAGTATATTACAGGGATATAGTAGACGGAATTTCTAGAGTAAATCATGATATAGCTAAATTATCGTCATGGTGTTGTGATTATGGTCTTCGGATAAATAGTGTGAAATGTAAAGTGTCCTTAATAGGAAATCGTGTACTTATGAATAAATTAGATATGGAAAGATTGTCATCTGTTATTGAGATTCAGTTGCTTTAATTATTGAGAACTCGGTGAAAAATCTGGGGCTTCAAATAGATGAGGAACTGAAATGAGAATTTCAAGCAATGTGTGTTTATCCATCCCTAGTTAAACCTTATCTGGCGTTTTAATTTATCTAGTCCTTCGACGGCTGGATAACTATTATAACTGGAGGTTAATGAGATATCTAGAGCTTTTCTAACCTCAGTCAAGTTCATTTATTTATAAAAATCTTATTTGAATCAAGTTTGATTGTCTTTATTTTTGTACCCTCCAATGGATATATTTGGGAATTTGTCTTCAAACAACAGCAACGGCGAAGATTCTATCGTAGCATGATTCGTTGAATGGAAGAAGACCCATATACTAAGACCCCGTGTAGATCACCTACTAAAATGGGACTAGTTCGTTCTTTACTTAAAAAGTTACCGTTCTTTACTTTATAACATTGATCGAAGATGAAATTAAGTCCACAACTTACTAATCACAATAATTCATTCATAATGATTCAGGTTGCAAGATCTTAACTCATACATGTATTTCTCTCACTAGAAATGAAGCAAATAGCAAAAGTAAGGTGGTGTCTTATTTGCCGAGCTAGTACTGTCGATGATGACACTGTTGTTTTGTGGACGTCAGACGGTTTTTCTAATAGTCGATCTATGAAGAAAATATAACTCCATGTGTAAATCGCCCTGATTTTGTCGCCTGCGGACACCAATAAGGATGCTAACGGCGCTATCTGGCAGACAGAATTTATCTGAGGGATAATTTTATCCGCTAGGTATTTCGGCATTGATGAAAGACTCACATTCTTTATCTGGAGTATAGCGCTATACTCAGTATAGCTATGCTGCAGTTAATGTAGATAATTGATAAACCGGCCTTGAAGAAACTTTAGTTAACAAATTAGCAAATTTGCCAACCGTCAGTACCGTCACCTGGGGAGACTTGGGATTGGAAGGGAGAGTTGAGACTCCTCGGAAAATGTTATAAATGATGCCACTACGAGCAGCAACGCTGACTTAGCGACACCGTTGTTGTCTTGACTTCAAGTTGTTTCCTTCCTGATGTCTGCTATCAGTGTTATCACCTCGAAGCGCGCCAATGTCCTCTTCATTCTACAGGTTGTTTCATCAGTCGTTTTTTGTGCTCCTCAAAGGGCTGCTAAACTTTCACCTCTGCAGAAGGTGATCATCATTTGCTGCAAGTTTTTACTTTCTAGACGTATTATACATCACTCTGAGAGAGTATCCTGAGAATTTGAAGTTAATTTCTCCATACAGTTGGCTGTTATCAGCGGTTTTGTTGAAGGGGGAGAGTTGAGACCACGTTTTGGGGAGAGTTGGGACTTGACGTTTTATGAGTTCTTTTTGGTTTTCAGATGCCCAATTCAAAGACATTTAGACACTCCCCGGGGTTGAGTGGGTGCGAAACTTTTTGGTTCGACACAAAAATGATTTGACTGCTCGGAATGGTTTCAACGTTTTTACAAAACGTGCTGAACAGTCAGTTGAATCTGTCAACAAATTCTTCGAGAACGCCACTCCTTTTCAGAACCAGGTTGAACTGAACTAACAAATCTCGTGAACTATGATGAGACTAACATGACGGACAACCCAAAAACGAAGAAGCAGACTTTTTCAGCAATATGTTGGCAATTTTCATTTTTTTTTAACGTTCACATTGGTCTCAACTCTCTCAAATAACATTTAGACCTGAGAACTGGCCAAAACGTACGCAGTTTCAAAACTGTCCCACTATTGAGGAGAGTTGGGACCAACCTTCAAAAATAGATATAAACCCCCCATACGTGGGGATTTTAATTTTGATTCCATGGGAGGATAGCCTGAGGTCCCCTCTTTCCAAAATTCCCTCAATATTTTTTTTTCGATGAACAGTACAGACTGGGTAACACGAAATATAGTGAAATTCGTATCCAACTCTCCTCAGGTGACGGTAGGGGTCAGCAAAAAAGTCCGAGCGCCATCTATCAGATCAACAGCGTGTTCTCTGTGAGAAGAATACCGAATATCTCCGAATGGCTGTGCCAAAAGGGGCGGTAACTATAAATTTGGCGTTTTATCGCTTTATGTTTATCCTCCGGACCTTTTATCCTTTGTTCCCGCTGTAGGCAGGTAGTCGCTGAAGGTCTCATGGCTTTTGTTCTCGTGTTGCAGACTGGTTCGCGGGTTCGCGGGAAAGCTTGGAAGACCTCTTGAATAAGATCCGGGAGCAAAGCAACAAAGCGGCCTCGACGCCGCCCCCCGAGGACCTCCCCGTGTTCGACGCCAACTTGGTGACGAACGCGACGGCTCAGCTGGGCGGCACCGCCTACCTCCACTGCAGGGTCCGCAACCTCAACAACCGAGCGGTAAGTAATTCCATCAGATGGCAACACAAAGGATCATTATTGATTGTAATTTATTTTTATTTATTCAATAGTTTTACAAAAAAATATATTGGGCCGTATAGGGATGCCCGAAGGAAGCGAAGCTTTACATCAGCGGTTCCCAACCTTTCTAGCTTGGGGGCCCAATAATATTTTTTGAAAAAATTCGAGGCCCACCCCGACTATATATATATATATATATATATATATATAATGTTTCCATAGGAATTTAAGCAAATATTACATCAAATTAAAACATACTGAGCAAAAAGGAAAAAAAAAAAACATTTTACTGAAGAACCTTTATTTATTTATAGATATATTAACATGGCTGTTCAAACATACTGGGGTCTCTGACATTGTTTGTCCCCTACTAGTGCATCAATATTGGGATCGAAACCTAACAATTTCAGACTTAGGTCACTCTCTTAATTCACAAAACACTGAACAGTCTCGAGTTTTTTGGCCTTGCTTTGATAAAGTTGACGATTTTTACTGCATTGTTAAGAGTTTTTTTCAGACACTCGCCCAAACCTTTAAATGCAAGAGCTTCTCTATATATCTTGCAATGTGTCCATTTGACAAAGGGAGCTACTGCCCTAACTCTGGCGATTAACCCCCTATGAAAACTAGACATAGCTTGTGCATCCAGACCACCAAACAATACAATTCATTCTGACCTACATGGAATTGAAGAACTCACAGTTCTTCTTGTAGGGAACGGTTTCAAGTAGTTGCCGGGGTGGGGGACAAACTTGATCGTTCGAGAAGGTCTCGTCATCATAAAGCGTAGAATAGAATTATGAGTATTGTCATACTCATAAACAATCTCTTCTAATTGGAATTAATTTCATATAATTCTAATAATTTGCATCCTTCAGTTTTATTGCATACAAGTTCTCACATACAATATATAACATGCAAGTTCCAAATCATTTACAAAGCTTAATTATCTGCCTGTTCATCAAGATCAGAAGTACATTCAGTAATTTCTACACCATTATTCTCATTGTTATATTCTATGAAAGTGATGATTGGCGTCGTAGAGTAGAGAAAGAAAGACCGGGGAGGCCTCGGGTAGAATCGGGATCGTTCGGGACAGTTCGGATTATGACTGACGCTCGGGAAAAAAGTGAATGAAATAGTTACACATTAAATACAAGCGCCAAACACAGATAATACGAACAGACTAAAAAATATATACGCAAAAAGGAATTCATCAATATACACGTATATAAAATTTAAATGGCAAAAATTAATTGGAAATTATATTGATCGTCTTTATGATGGTTGTATTAATGGTATAAATGAACTGTCACGAGGAAGGGCTCAGGGCTGTCAGTACATTACAACGAAAAATGGGAAGGCTGTCAGCAGTCAGATCCAACTGCATTGAATTAACATTGCTCTGCATCCGAATCAATGGCGAGTATGTTAGGTAATTAGTTGCGCAAGCCTGGACGTGAAAGGTAGTGAACGGGTAGAGCAGGGTGACACGTAATAGCTAATAGCTTTCAGTAGTTTTAATTAACTACAGTAATTAACGGGAAAACTGCAAACATCCTTTACTTTTAAACAATATCATTGTGTGGGTTATCCCACTCAACAAAGACTGTTTACTCCAGCGTACTGGGCGTACTAGGCTCCGGTAGCGGGGCATCGCAGAAGGACACTTTACATCCCTAAACAAAATCAGAGTTTTGCACGTTGCTCCATAACTTCCTTTTAGAAGCGTAATCCTATCTTATCGCACTAAATATAACTTATCGAAAATCTTGCTCTCCTTTGCCCTAACACAATGCGATTTCAACGAACTCTCATGTCCTATTTGCCCTAAGTCATTGAACGTAAACTAAAAGCTTGGTTTTCAAGCTCGCATCTCAAAAATACATTATATCAATTAGTCAATCCCTTAGTAAACATTTTGGAGCAGACCCTTGCCCACCTAAGGTATTAGATATTATAGATAGTTAGGTATAGGGATACTTATTGAATGCTTAGGTTAGTAATAATATTAGTCTATGGTAAGGGTGAATTCAACCTTGCCTAGTTATGATGGTTCTTTAGGTTATTAATTAGGTGTAGATTAGGTATAACTTCTTGCTATCTTTTCGCTGGCTGGGAGTACTCTCAGAGGTGGTGTTGTATGAATGGAGTGTCAGGGAGTGCCAACAACATCCTGGGGCACTGATGGCAAATTCACTGAGGGCACTCGCTACCCTCTTTTGAATCCCCTTTGTAAGATGAAGTAGTAGCACATTGTGCGGCCTTGTTTCCAGTCACAGCCTTAGGAATCCTTATGGAATCCAAACTGGTAGCGAATCGGGTACCGTCTCCCTTCCTCATTTACTCATGATGATTGAGCTGTGGGACTCCTGAGGTGAGAACAAAGCGGTAGGCGCCAAGATATCTCCTCTGTGTCGAGCTAGCGTCCATGCTGGCCTTGATGGAGAGGTGCTGTATGGCCATGTATGGCGCCGTCTCCAGTGAATGGTACTGCGGGCGGGAGAGCCCCAGGCTACAGGTGCATAAACTTTGTTGAAGCCCCACCTGCCTGCCACCGGTTGAGGTTGGATTCGCGGGGGCAGTGGTTTCAACTCTCTTAACATGCCGATAGTTCTGAAGATGTGGGATGGAGTCCGTGGAAGTTGACTCGCGGGGGTGGATCTCCTTTCGCCGATTGGCATTTGGAGTTATGTGGATTTCCATGAACTCGGGTACCAACCTGCATTATTATTATTATTATTATTTAATTCAGGGTCCATGGGAGAGGTCAATTACCCCTCGGTCGCACAATATGAAGCCGGGACATATTGTGCGGTTCTCTCCCCTGTTTCCAACCTATAGGTTCTGGAGCCAATCCCCATCCTCCACCAGAATGAGGATTCCCCCCCACAAGGTCGTCTACCGATACTATCTCCCCTGGCTCTAGGGACCCAAAGGTTCTGAATCGTTTGGCTTCGAGTGCTGGGCATTCAAAGAGAAGATGAGAAGCGGTTTCTTCCTCCTCTCCGCACGTTCTGCACACTAGATCACCTGTGCTGGCTCCAATCCTGAGCAGATGTTTCCTGAAGCACCCATGCCCAGACACCATTCCCACCAAGAGTCTTATTTTCCTCCTCGAGAGATTTAGGGCAGCTGTACTTCTACGGTGGCAGGGTGCGTTCATTACCAGTTTTCCATGTTTCTGTTTTGGGGTGTTGTCCCAAAGCCGTTTGAGTACCTTTCTTATCCATTCCCACAAAGCGGTTTTTACCGAGCATTTTGCTATACCCAGGAAGGGTTCCGGCCCAATGAATTGCATTGAGGACCCGTTAGTGCTATCTGGTCTGCCGGTTCGTTTCCTGCCACTCTTTAATGCCCTGGTGCCCATCCCAAGGTAATCTTGTTGTCCTTTCCCAGGGTATTTAGTACATCCCAGCACTCCCTCACCGGTCTTGACCTAGTTTGAGGTGCTGCAAGTGGTTTAAGAGCTGCCCGGCTATCCGAGAGAATAAGAATACTTCTCCCTCTCATTCCTTGTCTCAGATTCTCGTCCACACATTCCCTTATTGCAAATAGCTCTGCTAGAACTATGGTGTACTCACCCAAAGGGAACGACGCCTCCAGGTGTGGTCTCCCACCAAATATACCAGCCCCAGACTTTCCTTCCATCCTGGAGCCATCAGTGTTGATGGCTACATCCCCAGTGTGATTAGGAGGCCTGACTCCCGTCCATTCACCCCTTCTAGTAATCTTTACCTTGAACTCCTTATGAAAGTCGTAAACCGGGGCAGTTTGGTCACTTCTCATATGGAGAAAATCTATCCCAACAGCCCGTAGGATACTTGCATGTCCTATGGAGTCAGTTGTTTTCCATTCATCCATGGCCAGTAGTCTGTGTGCCGTCGCTGCAGCTGCACAGTTGGTATTGCGATCTAGAACGCATGCCTTGACTCGTAGGTTAAAATGTTTACTTGGCACCTGCCAAAGACGTTGATTGTGTGAACAGTCTCCTCTCAGGAGGTTCTTCCCAGCTGGTCTGGGGGGAGACCACAAGGCATGATTGCTTTTTTTTTTTTTTTTTTTTTTTTTTTTTTTTTTTTTTTTTTTTTTTTTTTTTTTTTTTTAAGGAGATATTGGATTCTTTTGCCCACCTAAGATTTTGAAAGTGCCCAGTTTAGGTGGTTTAGTTGCTGTAGGTGCCCAGTTCAGGTGAACCCATTTGGCTTGCCTTTACCTGATTCTTCTGACGTCAGAAATGGCCACTGCCAGTGGTGAAGTTCATTGAATACTTGCATGAAAATTACGTTGCAGTTAATTTCGCCTTCCCTCCGGCCTTATGGTCGTCCAAAACTGCAGATGTTGACCGTACATCCATGTTTGCAGCCAACATTTCTTCTTCGAAACAGCACAATATTTGTGTCTTTCGTCATGCCCTTTTACCCAAGCAGGCCGAAATTTATGGAAAAGTTCGGTCCGCGATGAATAACAGCAAACGATTGATTTATCAGATTTTGCATGTTTTTTAAACATTTATTCATCTTTATAGTAGTGATCTACCTACTTTTTTGCAATTTTGACGAGAGTAGTCACTATACTTCATTTTAGTCTTGCAACATCGCTTTTGTTACTTCTTGAAAGACCTCAAGGGAGTAAACTTTCAATCGAGAGTTTTTAAAACGTGAGTTAACTGAACTGAGAGGTCAGGGGAACCTGGGATTTAACTATTCTTTGATTTTCACTTTGGAAGTAACGTGGAAACCCCTCTATTACATTGGTCGGCGTAGAAATTGGCATCCTTTAGACCGCTGGATGTGCAATCATTCATTTCCCATTACAATTATGAATCTAGAACCTAATTTCCAATTACTGCTGCCCCAACAAACATGTTACTAATAGTCAGTTAGTTTTTAATATACGAAGTAGCTGCCTTACTTAAGGTTATCATCCAGAATCTTCAGGGGATGGGGCGAGTGAGATGAAAATGAAGATTGAAAATCCAACAATGCGTAGCGAACAGAAAGAGATTCAACTTGATCAATAAAACAATCTCTCGAATCGGCAAAAACTGGGGTTGAAGCAAAAAATCGACGGCCCCATCAAAGCCTTCGGCCCCTCCTTCGCTAAATACAAAATTAAAAATTCCGGCGACGTATTTCGCAACTACACAGTTCACAGCAACGAAAGAAAGACCGACAACTGAAACTTTGGCGTTGGGTCTGTAGTGCCCATAAATATAACACCACATAAAAACGTTTGCCAAGTTGTGTGGGCAGTAAAGCTACCTCACTTAATATAACATGGGCGTAGGTATTTAATAAGCTGAAAAACAAAACCCTGAAGGTTGAATGCAAAACAAAAGTAATATATTGTAGCGGTAACTACAGTGTTTATTTAAAGTTTCCGACATTATTGTTGTATTGTTAAGATGGAAAAAAACTGAACGGTTTCGGATCTGGAGAAATGTTTTTGTTTTTGTTCTGAATACATTATTTAAACCTCACGTTTTGTAGATCGATTGTTACAATTTGTATATACATGCTAGTATGCAAAATCGGGATATAATTCACGCTTGCGAACGCACGCACGCTACTATTGTGGTAATGGCTAGGAAATTTGTGAGATATCGTCTAAGAGCTAATCTAGATAATCTCTGAAAAGTAATCAAAGTGGACTAAAACTTTTTTAGTTTTTGGTGTTACGAGGAGTTACCGTAATCATCGTGAACGAGGGTGAAGTGTTAAACGTAAGCCTATTGGAATGTTTGTATTCATGTTGAAAATTGACCTGAAATATATATTTACACTTAATTTAAATGATTCGGGAAAATTATGCTTGAATCTGAATAGTTGAAAATCGCAGAAATCGTCAAATTACGATACTTTTGCAAAATTCATATACGGTAATTTAGTCAAAATTTCCGTACTGTCCTTCAAGTTTGAGAAGCCTTGAGATAATTATGTTGGATAGACTTGAAGTTTTCGCATGCGGAAAAGCTACCTGTGTGTCGAGAGGGATGAATTTCGATTGGGACTATCTGCAGGTAAAACCGTTCAATTTCTGAAAATTTTATCGAAAAGAGGATGGAAACTGTAAGTCATGCTTGTTACAAGGATTTGGAGTTCGCGCACGAAAAGCAGGTAAGTATTCATGATACGATCATGAAGAAGTTCGTGAGGGGTAGTAATTTTAACGTAATCGTAATTTTAAGCTTCCAATAGACAAGGAGATAAAGATGCTTTTTCGGTTTTCGACGGGTATCAATTATTTAGTGACGTAATCGATAGGGCGGGTATACAGCTTTATCCGCACATTCCTTTGAAATTGCATCGAAACCTTATGGAAATTGAAGAAATTAAGCCCAAACGAACCCCCAATAAATCTTTCAAGGTTATTTACAACATATTAATGATCTATGGATTCATGTCAAGGATACGAGGATGCTCAGTGCCGCTTGGCAGACTTTTTTTCTCCAAATCACTAATTTTTTTCCTGTTGAACAGAAGGATTCAAGGTTTATAGGAATT
The DNA here is from genome assembly GCA_030762985.1 of Adelphocoris suturalis. Taxonomy (NCBI): domain Eukaryota; kingdom Metazoa; phylum Arthropoda; class Insecta; order Hemiptera; family Miridae; genus Adelphocoris; species Adelphocoris suturalis. Next base: position 12,670,688 of record CM061040.1, read on the forward strand.
ATTATTTTCTATATGAACTATTCCAATTTATTTACACCTCTTTGGATTCTTATCCGCAGCTAAGCTATTTATGAATGAGCGTTTTTTCCCCAGTAGCCAAATTTGTGTTAAATGTTGTAAGGGTAAGATTTGTTTGTCTCCTAATCCCTTGGTTTTAACGAGATTGAAAGGTTCCCGTTTTGGTCTCAATACGCACCGTCAGGCTCGTGAGACACTTGACCATAACCAGAGAGTATACTTCCCCTGTCTCCGCGCTGTTTTAGGAAGAATGACAAATGATAAGTGGAATGGTTAATAATTATGACAATTTTGATGACAAGCATGATGACAATTTTGAATTGGTCAACACGTATTTATTATGAATATTCAGACATTAGTTCGTTCCGCAAATACACTTGTATGACCTGGTTATGGCATATGTTTGTTAGCGCTAGAGAAACTACCTACAGCCCTTTACACTCCTGTATTATACACACCTACCTAAGCCTCCACTTGAGTGGGTGTCGGTGAAACTGTTTTTGGGCAGGAGATGGAAAAGGGGGTGTTTGCTTACTGTTGGCTGAACGGCTCTCTGTTGATCTTGAATCTTTTTCAGCATTTGCGTCTCTTGACTAGGGAGACTCGCTGATCTTCGGCTGCCGAATTCGTCTTGGAGTCATAGGTATGCGGGCGCCGAAGAGTGGAGACCTGCGACCGGTCCGTCTTTCATTGCTTCCTCAACGGACAAAATTCCGCCTCCGGACGGGTACACAATTTCAGAAACAAGTCCTCGAGCTGATGCTCGTCAAACAGTTTTATTCACTCGTCCAGGGTGTGTCTGCTTTTGGTGGGCCCAATCTTCGCCCAGCAATTTCCTCCAAGTCGTTCCTTGTAATTATTTCCATTCCTTTCATTGGGTACAAGTTTTCGTGACGTAAGTTGCAGGGCGGTCAACGATTCTCCTTACTCCTTTCCAGGGTGCGAGTGGGGGAATTCAGCCTCATTTCAACGTCACGCCATTTCTCGTAATCCGCTGACATCAGCGCAGTCGTGTTTGTGTGAATTGGGTCTGAGAACTGCATATTCAGGACGTCGGCTTATCCTTGTCTCGGGTATTGTCTATTGTCAACTGTAAATTGTCGATTTACGAGTTGACAAATGTATGATAAGATGTACAAAATTAAGTTGGAGTAGCAAAATTAGTTACTGTATATTTACTCGTTAATACATTATTCACTTCACTTATTAGTAGATACATGGGAATTAGTTTTCTTCATCGTAATTAGAATACCACAGTAAATAAATCTCTTCATGTTCGTATACCTACGATCATAACTGCCCGATTTATAAATCCAGACTCCGTCTCTGTAACCCACGAAGAGTCAACCAGTGATCACTCATAAATGTAATCTATCAGAAACCTAAAGTTTTCGCTGCACCTGCGCAAATATAATATCCATCAGGAATCGTTGTGCCATTGTCTATTCGTCGAGTAGTAGAAAAATATTTATACGATTAACCAGTAGAAGTTTCATCGAGCCTCAAGTTCTTGGCACAAGAATGGCTTATAAAGGGTGTAAACGTTAATGGTGGACCACTGGCCAGGAGTCGATTCTAGAGCTAATTTCTGATCGAAAGTGTCTCAAAGGGATTTCTTTTTAAACGCTTGATATCCGAGTAAATCAATTTTTGGGATTCGTTTTGTGTTTTCGACCTTTTGTCGCTAAAACAATCATAACTCCTTTTTTTTCAGTGTAAAATCATTTTCAAGGGTACCGCTGGAAATAACATTTAATTTCCTCTTATATAGATGCCTGACCTTTTTTAAAAATTAAGGATGGAGACATGAAACAGCCGTCTGAAAAGAAAATGTTACCTAATATGGGAAATCTTGTTTTGGTTCAATCGAGAATTGAACTATGAATAGCAAAAATTTTTCAAGGTGCAAGAACGGGAAAAACTGCGCCAAGATCTCCCTTTTCCAACGATGTAGTCAATTTTACTTTTGTTGCTAACTAGGGGAGAAAAATATGTTTAAATGATGGAAAATATTGTTTTTACAAAGAAATCAATAATTTTCTTGAAAACTGAACTTCTATAAAAATACAAATTTTACGCTGAATCGAATGGTAACACTTGCAAATCTACCTAACTCCGTTATAGCCAAGTTTTACACTTTAACTCTCAAATTTGAGTTCATTTGTCACGATGAATTTTATGTGTTATTAGGGAGTGGGAAATTCGTGACTTTTCGTGAATTTCGTGAATTTTTTTTAGAGGGTCATTCTTTAGAAAACCCCACTATTTCATAGAAAAGCCCATGTTTTCCAACACACAAACATACTTTTATCACCTAATTAGTAAAGTAAAATAAAAATGTATTAAACTGCAAGGAAGCAGAGATTTCGGACCAGTTTTTACAGATGAAGAACGTCAATAACAGTACAGAAATGGGACACTCACAACCAGTTTAAAAAATTGGATTCGGATACTCGAGAAAATTTCATGTTCAGGCAGTCTTATCGCCGAATGAATCCTATTAAAAAAAATTGGTTTGAAATTAGAGTGGAAGGAAATTTACCGCTCTTTCCAATGGTACCCCCAAATTTAAACTTACTGATTTAATAATTGTAGTTATTGCTGTTCAGGGACTCAAGATCGAAAACACAACAAAAATCTCAAAAATTGAATTACTCGAAAACTAAGCATTAAAAAAAACTCTACGAGGAACTTCCGATCAGAAATTATCTCTAAAAATTACGCCCTGAAGCACTGACTACCTCATGCGGGACACCCTGTATATTTTAATTAGTAAAACTTCTATCGATCTATAAACTCATGTAACGGATATACAACTCCCGACATGGTAGACGTTTTCATTCATTATTTATTTTCATAAATGGAAGTTCCTACATTTTAAAATAAATAAAAATTGCTAAAAATAAATAAAACCCGCATTCCTGGAAACTAAGTTTCAACGTTTTAAATGAACAGCATTAGTGTGATGGTTTTTTTAAGCTTATGTCACGAATTTAAATTTGTCCATCTTGAATTGCCAAAAACAGAGTTGCCAGCCCGATCCTAAGCACCCGAACTCACATAGAGTATATCATTTTTCAAAGGGCAGAGGAATCGTAGGGCCTAACATTATTTGTACATCAAAGGGCGATTCGTCCATTTGTTCAAACGTTTCTGGTTTCAACAAGGGATACCTGCGAGGAGGCAGTTACACAGAGTAACAAGATGGAAGTGGGCTAACCCCATTCGAGCCGTAAACTTCCGGTTTATTTTCTCTCCCCCTCGAAGGTATTTTTGAAGGCAAGTCAAAAGCTCGTGTAAAGTGCCTTGAGAGCCAACCGGGAGGCGGCTGAGTAGAGAGGGAAACTCGTAGAAAACAAATAAGCCTCAACAACTTTCCTTCTAAACCGCTGGAAAAAGAATGAACTGGGTAACAATTTTTACTGTCAAGAGAAACTCTTGTGTCCAAGGGTATTGCCAGGCTGCTGACGTCAGGTTATCAGCCTCGTCGATAAAGCCGTTTCATGGCCTCCTACACGATTCTGATACTAGTTGGGTAGCCTGTGAAACAGGACTCACCGTCGGGCAGTGTACGGGCAGAAGGAGAGGGAGGTAGAAAACTGCTTGAGAAGTTATATTGACCCGTTATAGATATATACTTGTCGTCGAGGTACTAGCGTCCCTTTGTGAGCTCGGTATCGATTGGACATGAAAACCTTCGAAGAAAGGGGTGACTGGTTGACTCTTCGTGGATTACAGAGACGAAGTCCCTGAATAGATTCTATAAATACATCGGGCAGTTATTTATTTGTTTATTTATTTTTATTTACTACGAACAAAATTGCCCAATTTACTGTTTATGGTAATAATATTAATTTTTATCTAAATTTACTAACTATGCTACGCTAGATTCAATAACATTATTCTCACAACAAACAAAACAAGCTTTATATGGCAAAAAGAAATAGAGATCACAAATTCTCAACAATAATGAATAGCACTACAAAACAATTATAAGAATGGGGTAACATAAATAATTTAAGAAATTTTTGACTATAACAATAATTTACAATGTCTCTTGAACGCCAGCTCACTTAAACAAAGAAGGTCGACATCCGACGATAAACCCACCAATCGGTTAAACTCCCTCTGGCATCTAATCAGGGGCCCACTGATGCCAATAGCTGGTCGTCATAGTCGGGAGAAAAAATGTTTGCATGTGGCGAGTTGGATTGGGCGGCACATAAAAGTTTAAGTGTGAGAGCAGAGAAGGACAGTCAATTCCACCGTTGACCAATCTATGTAGGAAAATTACGTCTAATTGCTCACGTCGCCTCCTAAGAGTCTCGAGGCCCAATACTCTCAGAATTTCCGAAGGATCAAACTCTCCCCAAATTTATTGCCCATTTTGGAAGAGATATATCTTAGGAACCGGCACTGTACTTGTTCGATCATCTCCATTGAATTTAGGTAGTATGTAGACCATGCAAAAGATGCATTTTCAAGTAATGGGCGGACCAACGAGGTATATAGAGCATTGATAAGGCATGAGGATCTGAAAAATCACTGGTACCGTAAACCGGGGTGACTTGGGAACACACGAGGTGAGAATGGTACAACGACGTTTTTCAAATTCAAATCCTGTTGGCGGGCTTAAAAATGGCGCGATCGGCCAGCTGTTATTTTATTTTTGTAGAGGATGGATGGTAAAAGCAGTTCCATGCATCGAAACCCTCTTCCATGGATTTTTATATGCTTGGCGGGTAAAAGTGATTACAGCTGATAACACGATTTGTTTACAAGTCCTGCTAAGGTGTACATGGTGCGGTGGCTGAGGACCTCTTCATGCTTTGTAAGTGATTTATATTCGTAAATAAACTTATTGTGAAGTGATTCGCGTTAGAACTGCTCAAAAATTGTTACTTAGTGATTTTCTTTGTTGGATAAACTAAAACACCTGCCTTCCATGTGGTGAAAATGGTACACCGGGTGTGTGACATTTTCTCAACGGATTTCAATTTGATTTGAATATTTTCAAACAATTTTTTGTAACTGGGGTAGCGAACCATTGTTTTAATTGTTCTAGGGGTAGCGACCCATTGTTTTGATTGTTCCTGGGGAAGCAACCCATTGTTTTAATTGTTCCTGGAGTAGCGATCCATTGATTTAATGTTTTAATGGTTCATTGTTTAAGTGGGGTAGCCCCATTGTTTTATTTGTTTCTGGGGTGGCAACCCTTTGTTTTACTAGTCAATGGGAGCTAGATATTGAACAGACTGTAAATAAAAATAATTTTATACTTACCTTGTTCACACTCCCGCTCATTCATTATGACCATGTATAATCCCAAATTGTGGATAGAATGGTTTTTTCACAAGGGACGGCATGCAATGAGATGTCTACTCGTGTGCTACGATTCCTAATTTGAAAGTTTCATTTTTTTTTTTTTTTTTTTTTTTCATTTTCAGATTTTTTTATATTTTTTCAACTTTTATGAGCTCTAACACCTTTTTAAAAAGTTCTTGCTTCGATTGGGAGAGGTGACAATGGTACAAAGCGTTTTTGATAGGATATATGACCTGAAAAAGTCAGTGTACCATTCTCACCCCAAAACACGGGGTGAGACTAGTACAACTTTGAGGATTAATTACTCCTCTAATCCTCAACCTAAAAAAATATTTGAAATCGTAGAAAAGCTTGCTGATAGATGTAGTTTTTGAAACGAATACGATCAGAGTGACGATCCTGCTCAGTAAGGTTGAAAAAGTCAAAAAACATCAAAAACCGTACCAAAGTCACCCCGGTTTACGGTACTTCTTTTTATAAAACCGAGCACTTTCATGGATCGCGAACAAATGATGCCTAGGTACAAGAACCTGTAGAGATTTATTTTCTGTGGTATTCTAATAACGACGAAGAAAACAAATCCCCATGTAAATTAATAGGTGAAGTGACAATAGTAATAACGAGTAAATATGCAGTATTCAATTTTGCTTATCCCGACAAAATGTTGAATATCCTATCATTCATTTAACACAAATTTGGCAAGTGGGAAAAAACGCTCTTTCATAAATAGCTGCAGTGAAGCTAGTTAATTAATAAGGATCCACAGAGGTCTAAATACATTGAAATAGTTCAAATACAAAATAATGCCGATGATTCTTGGGTCCTTCTGTTCAAATTAAAAAATTAGCGATTTGGAGGAAAAAGCTAGCAAAGCGGCTCTGAGCTTCCTCGTATCTTTAACGTGAATGCATAGATCATTAATATGTTTTGAATAATCTTGAAAGATTTCATTGGGGGTTCGTATGACTGCGGCGATCAAATCACCTTTCTGTACGCGCCTTTCTGTATCGCCTTCCTGTTTTGCATCAAGTTTGAGCAAAATCAGACAATTCGATTTAAAGAATATGCTCCTCGATAGAAGAGTAGGCAGGCACGAAAGCAACCAGTGAGTCGGAAGCAGTTGAGTCCATTGAGTCCACAACCTAAACCGTTTCTTTCAAAAGGATGTGGAATTTGCGAATGCGCAGTGGAAACTGTTGATTTTTGACTAATGAAATTGACAGCGGACCATCTACAGCCTAACCAGCACATTCCCAGAAAAATTAATCAAAATCGAATGAAAACTGTAGAACTAACGCTTGTTAAAAGGATTTGAAGTTTCTCGTTTGGGCAGCAGTTGATTAATGTTGCGGTCGTATTGAAATTGGTATGCGATTGTAACCGCCTTGCTAGGAAAACAGGTTTTTTAAATTTTTAGTTTGTGAGTTTGCAGCGATATCAGTGGTGTTGTATACTTCAGTTCAACCATCGATCAGAACTGCAAAACACTGAGCAATCTCGACATTAAGCGTGACCACTACCTAGGTACCTATTGCCCTCGTATCGTCTCTTCAATCTTTCTCCTGCAGTCTACCCTGTCAGTTTTCACTTCCTCCAAGGTGTTGCAAAAAACGGGCAAAACCGTTAAATTCATTTTTATCAGAATTCAACATTTCAATAACAACATGAAGTAAAACGTGTGAGACGAGGATGGTGTGAGAAATCAATATTTCTCGGCAAATGTTTATCAACTGGGAACAAGAAGTTCCAGTCAAGTAGCATGATCGTATGAGCGAATTTATTTAAATTACCATTTTTGTCTTCCAAGATGGTCCCAGTATCTCTGGTAAAAATTACGTAGGGTCTCAGCATCCCGCCTATCTTCATCGTATGCTGTCGCTTCTTTTGGAAATTTCTTCTCCATCTCTCTTCTCCCCCAGGGCAGGGCCCGTGTACAAGCGTTCCCGAAATGAAAGTAGTATGTACGAGCGTGCCCCGTATGTACGAGTGTCCCATCTCAAGAGCCCACCGTACCCAGTCTGATCTGACCAGTATGTACGAGCGTTCCCATCGATCAACGAGCCTCGGGATACCAAAACAAGTACATAGATGATGCATACCATTAGGTAGGTATATTGTAACACATAAGCATAGTAACAGCAACTATTCTTTGAGCCGTGGTTGGTACTTAGTGGCCATAATAAAAATGAATTTTTACAGAGTCACCTCTCGTTGGTCAAATTTTTTTAAATCCATTTTCCACCCACTGATCCTTTTGTTTTCCTAGTTCTCTCACGGGTGACCTTGTTGCTTATCTGTTTTTACGTAAATTTCACTCTGGTTGGAGATCAACGCATCAACAGATTTTAAAAAAAAATAACAATAATAAAAATTTAATGAAAATTGTCAGGTGGTCGACAAACGTCACTTCATCTCCAGTAATATCTATAATCTATATTCATCTTCTTCTTTGTGTACAAGGTTCAGGGAACTTTTTACAAGTCAATTTATTTTAGAATCGAATACTTTATGGTATTTTTAAAATACCCAAATTTCTTTTGGGAAATTTTGTAAGCGATACTAAGAGGAGCTCCTCTATTAGGGAGAATTTATTTATTTTATTTTTTCTTTTCGTCATATTAATGAAACTCTAATGTAGCTTGGTTAGAAGGTTTGAGTCATTTCCTACGACCACCCTTCCTCATGCCAGCTCCATTAAAACGCTTTTTTCCGGCTACCCTCCGAATTCGAGTGAGATTGGAAGCCTAGGCTGTGAGAAAATGATTCCTAATAGTTCCTTTGCGCATCTGCAGAGTCGAATATTAATAAATGTGGAATGATACTGATAGAGGACCATCTACAGTCAGATCCACACATTTCATAACATCGCCATCAAAATCCGAAGGAAACCGTAGAAAATTAGCTGTTTAGCACAAAGACAAACACAAAACCAGAGTTGTCTTGGATGGCTTAAACCCTAAAACATAGAATGGAAGTAAAAATTTTGATTATAGCGGGAAAAATTTGTTTATTTCCCCAAAAGTGAAAACTGCTTCATTTACCTTGGTAGGCTCAAAGGAAAAATATGAGCTTACTCGTATGTATTTGAAGAGAAGAAACCTTTGAACGAGACGCTATGGAGAGGGTTGACCCCTTCATTTATTTTATCAACGCCTTACTTTCCTTAAATATGAATATTCTTGATGATTCTCTAACAAATATGATGGTGTCATGGACTGCAATCCATTTCGGACGTATCATTGCATAGGAAATTATCCAATTATATTTGTCCATGCTAAGAAAAATCATGGATACTATTCATAATAAAGGAACTTTTTCCACCCAGAAGCTACGGGTTGGTAAAACATTCCAGAACTGGATCGGGTGTTGCCCCATCCACCCGTTTTCCTGTTAGCGAACCCGAAATTTCCAAGGTTTGTTGCACAACTAGATTTAAATTGGGCTTGAACAAGAAAAGAATCTCGAAAATTATAGCTTTGGTAGCGTAGAAAAAAGTTGTCATACACACAACCCAACCCCCCATACCGATGGCGAGACCAAAATTCCCATGGTTTTTTGAACAGCTAGAACATAACTGGGATAAAAAAATTTCAAAAATCACGAAATCAGGTAAAGAATATTAGCTTGTGCAGCGCTCATTAGGATCGACTTTTACTCTTCTCACCGATGGCAAATCCTAAATCCCAAAGTTCGTTGAACAATTAAACTAAAAATTGAGATAGAAGAAAAAAAAAAAAAAAAAATCACGAAAAACGGCTAAAAATTATAGCATGGGCAGCATTTTTTCGGATCGGAAATTACCCCCTCTACCCCCTTCCCGATGGCAAGTCCTAAATCCCGAAGGTTCGTTGCACAAATAGGATAAAATTAGGATTAAAAAAAATCAGTAAAATACGCAGAGAATTATAGCTTGTGTAGGGTAATTAAGGTTCTGCTATTACCCTCTCTCCCCTCCCTCCTGTTGGAAAATCTGAAATTCCAAAGAATTTTTGCACATCTAGATTAAAATTGGGATCGGACAAAGAAGAACAAGTACGAAAGAAATGCGTGATAAATCAATAGCTTTCCAACGAATGGAGAGCGATTTTTGTCCGATGAAAACTAAAGAACTTCCATTTCCCCAGCAACGGCTTGGTTGTACGTGAAAATCATGAGAAAATAATTAAAAAGGGGGGGATTAAAACTGCAAATGCTTGCATACAAGTCTGCAACACATTGGGACATTTTATGTCTTTAGTTGCATGTATGCAAACTCTAAGAGCCACTCTGCTGATCCGTACCCTGGGCATCGTCAAGTAAATGTCCTGAAGAGGCTACATAGGAAATTACAGCTTCCTATAGTGTAAAGTATAGAAATTTTATATTAAAATGATTTAACCACTTCTTCAAAAATCAAACCGTTCTCGCAATATCACAAATCAAACCGTTCTCGTTTATTCGGGTCATCTGCTATGCATCAAATCATCGAAACACCAGCTCAATGAAATCATCAGAAATTAACAAGCGGTTGCAATCATGTTCACAATATCAATAAACAAGCGGTTGCAATCATGTTCACAATATCAATATCAATTGAGAATGATCACCTGAGTGTACACAATTATTCATATAACCATGCTCATAACGCAGCTTGTTGGCCACGCACTTCGCAGTAGTTAACATAATATGGTTGGATAAATTGAGAGCTTTCGAACGAATGGTCAACGAATTTTGTGGGATGAAAAACGACGAAGTACCATTCCCCTAGCAACGACTCGGTAGTAAGCGGAAATAATCAGAAAACCAACCGTAACGCTTTTTTTAACGCTTTTGTATACGCTTTTTTCGTTTATATAAAGACATTGAATAATGTCAACAGAATCTCGAAAATCGGTTGAGATTTGTTGCATGGGCAGCGTCGACAAAATTTGTCACGCGCACACATACCTACTTATACAACACAGACGCACACAGTCATTTATACCCCTATAGTTTTTCCACGGATTCAGTCTTGGAGTGGTCTGAAACGGATTTGTATTCAGTTTTTTTTTTTTTTCTTTTTGTCCCACACCCTCTGAGTTAATTCTAATAGGCGTTTCTCTCATTTACGGAGCCTTGCCTAAATGACAGCTTCAGTGTAACTTCCAAAAAATGAGGCAAGCTAAAACCGCGAAATTGAGATTAAACTATTAAACAACGTTATACAAGCAACTTACTGGTAAATTCAACTCTGGGGAGTGGTATAGGGGTCACTACAGGATCTTGAATGGATCTACCATATGTTGCGTTGAACATCATTAAAATCGAGTCGGACGGCCCCACGCTATACCAGCTGCCCCATAATCAATTCATATACTAACGAGTTAAACATCCGTGATTTAAATTGTTAACCAGAGCCATGGAGATTCCGGGGCTCAGGGGTGCAGCAAATGACCCGGAGAAAGGGGGCATTAGCGGTAATAGGTTTCCTCTGATATTTTAAAACTCGTCTGCCCTAAAGGGCGCAAAAGCTGGTCATGGGTTGTAACCATCGACGATTCCCGTTGATCCTTGGAAAATATCGGCACGTTAAAATTCAAAGCTTGAATGCAAAGGATGCTGACACGATTTTAATACGAACTAAATCACTCGTGACGAAGTTGTGGAAACACAGTTCAATAAAAAACGGAAATTAAATATATAATATATAATTCCATGAAAATAAAGTTACACTGTTAGACCGATTTCGACCTTAGGACATTGTTAGTAACAAAAGTAACAGTTTTTGTTTATTTCGATATAATTGTTTATTTATAACAATTTGTTACTGACAATGACCTAACTATCGAAATCTATCTAACATTGAATTGTAACTCTTTATTTTCCTGGAATTAGACAACGTTTTTCTTCCGTTTTTTATTAAATTAATTTTTAAAATATAATTCCTAATCCTAATCTTCATCCTATAAATATATATTGGCCTACACGGAGAAACGGATACGGGTTGTTACTATCGGGTACTGTATGTATAAAACATATAAATATAACAAATATCCACTTGTTATATCTACCAACTGTTGCACGTGCCAACTTCCACAATTATTTTTCAATACGTAGAACATGTCAATGCTATTCAAGACATTATACTTCGCACACAAAAACCTGGATGCCATTTGTTCAAATTAAATATATGAGTAGCGAAACAAATAATAGTTTACATACCATTAGCCGTTAGCCGCAGTGGATATAAATATTATAAAATTATTAGGTACTAAAATATTCAAACTAGGGTCTTTTAGACCCAGATCACAATTATGGGTATTCAACATACAATTTCAACATTATATTCGTATGAAGCAATGAAGTAAATTTTTTCAAAATTGATCTTTCTGGTCAGAATTACATTTTTTCCTACTTTTTATTGCGATTATGAATAGGACAATGTGATTTCTTCAACCTCCATGTGTTTGGGGCATCCTTATCCTGGTTTTCCACCCCTCTTTACAGAAAAATTACGAAATCTTTGTTTCACAATAAGTTATACATAAAAATTGATATTATTGAAATTTGAAAATTGGACCATCTGTCCGACGTACGTGGGGTGTGACTTAGCAAAACAGTACATGGGATAGCTGCACCAGGGCTATTAATGAGTAAAACATTATGTATGATGTAATAAAATAAGTTTTTAATTAATTTTCATTGAATGAATGAACTGTATAAGAAATGAATAATAAAAAATCAGAACTGTATCAAAAATATGTTAATAAAAGTGCGCTATCATGAAAAACAGTATTTTGAAAAAATGGTGTGTAGTTTTTTTAATTGAAACAAAGTAGTGTTTTTCATTTTCAGTACTTCTTTTTCCTATCTATCTTACCACACAAATCATACTTTGACACAAATGTGCAGATTTCATGGAGCCAATGGCTACATACAATGCATTGAATCCAGTCTGTTATAATTTTCACCATAACCGGCACATTCGTTTTCATCCCATTCACTAATATAGTCACTGTCATCACGGAGTCTTTAGATTTCTTTAGATTTTTTTTTCTTTTTTTTTGTAACTTTATTTGTTCGGTGGAGTTCATTATTTTGGAAGTGCTGGAGTAACGACCTCTGGCATTTTTCTACTTCCTTGTCACTTGAATAGGAGAAACCATGTTCAAAATCTTGGTGGGTGACCTTTCGTAGGTTGGAGAAGACACATCATCCACAGTGCGCCAACAGCTGAGGTACCAGGAATGGGCTGAGTGATTTCTGAGTTCGTAGAGATTTGGATGTTGGAGAATTGTTACCTTCACGATATGGTGGTGGTGCAGGATTGCTTACTGCTGGTGAAATCTCATGTGTGATTAACTAGAAATGCGTAGGTAATCGGAATCGCTGTTCTGTCAAGAGGAATACCAGTGGCTTTGAAGATAGTTGCTGCTGGAAGCTACTCAAAGAGAGGAGTATTGGGTAGGTACTTGGAAAACATTTTCTATATCATTTGCCAGGTGACATCTCATTTTAAAGATTAGTTAGCATCGAACAATGGTGATACCAGTTTTTGGAGTGAAACGATGGCCATGAAAAAGCGGGATTTATTCTAAAATTGTCAATCTTCGAACGGAATAAGATATTGTAATTCCAGCTTCACCATCTTGTTCAGTGATAAGAAATCTTTAAAATAAGATGCAAGAAATAGAGAGGAAAAAAAATCCATGAACCTACCCAATATTTTGGGTAGTCCAAACGTTTTTGGATTCCTTTCTGATTTTCACCTGCTTGAACATTAGTATTAGGTAACCCAAAAACGCCCTCCAAGCTTATCTGGCATGCATATCTTGAAAATTGTGGAAAAAATATAAGGGGGAGGTTACTTTTGATTACAATTTCCAGTTCTTAAATTGGATACAACCAGGATTGGATGACACACATGCCATATTAGGATGGTCCATCTATCCCGTTGGTCAACTGGTCCGTCTATCCCAAATGATAGGGATAGATGGACCACCGCGCCATTATGCACCTAGGTTACTTGTGAACAAGGTGAAAGCGTCATTCTACTCCTAACGATAGCACCGATGATGCTCGTTGCCGAAAATGATTGGAAATCATAGTTACCAAAGGTTATATTATGCATAACAATCATTAGCTAACAATTTCCTTGCACTCAAAAAGGTCAAATTTCAAAACAATTTAACATTATACAATACGATAATTTACGACAGTTCGGTCACACGATCATGGTGCATGACTGGAACTGTTATGACCCGCACAGTGTAGAGGAAAGGCTGAAATTCGTTGTCAGAATCAATACGTCAATGTTTTCAGTAAATATTAGGGAGATTTTTTGAGTTAGCCCCTCAGAGGTTTCACATAAGGTCAGGACATTAAACACAGATTATTGCGGTTTTACGGTCCTATTTTGCTAAAATTTGAGGGTAGCAGGAACATAGTAGTAAATTGAAATTCTTCTTTTACATTGAATTAGTTCTAGTCACATAAGAAAAACGTTGAAAATAATTGGTCGATTTGATAAATTTTCCAAGTGTTGTAGGGTTCGCTATCATTTTAGCCAATAAGTTATATTGCTGTTAGACCATTAATAGAAGAAACTGAAATATTGACATTACATTGATTAAGTTATATTACTTTTACTGATTAAGTTTATATAATTATTGAATTTCTTTCAGTTATGTAATCAACCAATTCGTCTACTATCTGAAACTAGTAATTCAAAGAGCCGGTGCTCGATAAGATTTTGAATAGGTAGATCGTTATGGAGTTACCAATTCGCAAGACAGCAGAATCCTATTTCAACCAAGAGGAAGTTTTTGCGGTGTGGTTATTATCATTTCCTTCGAATAAACAGAACGTGACCACAAATCTTCCAAGAATTTTTTCCGTTTATTTTCATATCTTTAACACAGTGCCGCCTATTGTACACAAACAAAGGACCCCTAAAGTAACAAATATCACCAAGCGGCCTCACACCTATTGTCAACAAAACAGGGAGAGAGCGGTTCCGAGACGATCAAGATGCAAGAATTTATTTATTATAAAAGTTCAGGAAATAGAAGTTGAAGAAAATATAGTGGTTGAGGCTGGAAAAATAACGATAACGCATGGTGCTGCTTGCCATCATGCGTGAGGTTTGTAATTTTTCTAGATGTTTCATTCGGATTAATTAATTGTATTTGTGTACACAATTGAGATACCAATTACTGATATCCAGATGTATGCCAAACCTTCAATGACACCTTATGTGTGGAGTGAGAGTTACAAGTCTAATTTAAATCTCAGTTTGATCTTGTGTTACCATCTGAATAGGTGGTAAACACAACACTTGAATTGTGATATTTAAACTCACAAAAATTATTAGTTGACTTATTTGCGAAAATGCAGAAAAAAGGTTTTCCCTTAATTATCAAACGTTGAGCTGCTGGTGGCAAACTTTCCCGACCGACTATTGACTGGAGACAGTAGTTTTTTATTTGGAGACTTTAAAAAAAAAAAAGATTTTTTTTTTCTTTTTTTCGCTACATTATCTTTTATAATATAAAGGGTGTCTCTACTTGAGTAAGACTTCAGGGATCGATTCCACAAGTAATTTGCAACAAAAAGCGCCTCCTATCTATTTTTTTTTTTTTTTTTTTTTTTTTTTTTTTTTTTACCTATTTTTTTTTTTTTTTTTTTTAGCGGTTTCGTTCTTGAGTTATCGACGATCTAAGATTTTTTTCGTGATTTCGACCTTATCTCTTAAAAATAGCTGTGACTCCGTCATTCTTTGAGTATTATCAAACCTGAGGATATCGTTGGAAAGGACGTTAAGATTTCTATCTTTTTAATGCCAAATCATAATTTTTTAAGAGAGTTAAGAGACCTAAAAAAGATATCAAATTACAAACTTTGTAAAATTCTAAAAATTTGGGTTTTTTCAATCTGATTTCTCCCTCCATAAAAAAAATGAACAGTCGTTTGCAAGTGCAGTAAAAACCGTAAAATCTCATCAGCTTTCCAACGGTATAGAAAAAAATTGATAAAATTAACAACTAGGAGGAAAAACGGCTTATGAATGCGAAAAAACGTGGTATTTTAGACGAAAATGGATGGATTTCAGGAAAAAAACGATCCCCCACAACTTTATGATTTAAATGTCGAATTCTACGTGATTTTTCACGCTGAATCGAATGGTGACCCCTGCAGACCTCTACGACCAACGATTAAGGGCAAAAGTGCCCTTTGACCCTCGAACCTCAGAGAAGGGCCCTTTAGAAACCGGCCTTAGAGCCACTGTTAAAAAATTCTCACTCATTTGATGGGTCAAATTATGAATAAACATTTTCATAAGAATTAATAATAATAATTCAATATTTATGCTTTTTAAAAACAAAATTTAACTTCTCTCATTAGGAATTAATGAATAATTCATTCATTTAATAAATAATTCGGCGAATTCGAAGGTATTGGGTCTCAAAATTTCTCTGTGATTCCAAGTCACAATTGCTCAAGGTGACCTCCATCCACCTGGATGGATAGTCTTACTCCCCGGCTCAGCAGCAATGATTTTTTTTTTTTTTTTTTTTTTTTAAACATTATTTCGGAACTCACAAATGTTGTGGTTGCACGGTTGATAGCATTTTTCACAATCGACCAAAGAGCTTCCTCGAGCGCTCCTATCCCACCACAATACAGCCGATCCATTTCAAAATACAATCATCACCCCACTTCTATGCAGGATGGTTCACGTTGCCCTCTCAGTTTATCACACTTGGGATCAGCCAAAGGGCAAATGATAAATGTGCGTTCAGAATCTCATCATTTACCCAGTTCACAATTAGTGTTTAAGTGAGTGCAAGGTGAGGTTGATAATTTTCGTAGGGATGAGAAACAGAAGAGGAAAAGAAATTGTAGTAGAGGAAGACGATGAGAGTGAAGCTCGCCGCATAGTTGCTGATACGGATGTCGGGAAGTCGGGATTAGAAGCGGAAATATTTCAGAAGACACAGCCATTGGTGCTTATCAGTTGAGTCCCAATAATGTTCGATGGAAGTAAAGTAGACGATAATAACGTGTTGAATGCAGTATGGAAACAAAATCTGAGTGATATGGATGTGGATGAATTTTGACGTAACTGCGCTATTGTCAGGAGGATACCATGGTGCAGAAGGACCACTAATGCGGATGAACATAGCATATATAAAATTTGATATGAGGTGGATCTAGACTGAGGGCAAAGATGTTCAACCAGGAGTATATCTACCTGTCGTGGTGAAGGTCTAGGGTAGAAGACTTCACGGAGACAACAAAGTGGCATTGGAAACGTGGCAAGCAATTGTAGGGTGTGTGGAGAAGGTGAAAAATGCTGCAGGTTATGTACAGATAAGACACATCTGCAACATGAATGTCCGAAAACGGGGAGACCGGTGTGTGGTTCTTGCCGGGATATCAAGGTGCCACATGATCACCTAGTCGGCACCAATAAGTGTGAGGCCAATTGGAAGGCACTGGCCAGACTCATGGTGACAACTGATTATGGCGTATAAAATGTTCAACTGTACAGTGAGTGCCCGAAGGTTTGACTCAGGGATGGGACGGACTCAACATATGAGGCAGACACATAATGAATATTATGTACAAATGATGGCCGGGTCGGACGAGGGACCAGGAAGACACAAGTATTGGAACGATGAAGAGCTGTTGACAATAGCAAGATGTGCAGTGGGGATGGTATATAATACGGAGAGGGAAGTGGCTGAAGCCTTAGCTGGAGTAATGATGGGCAGGAGTGCTGAAATGATACGTCGGCAAAGAAGAAGGGAGGTGTATGGGGCGATTCGGGAACAAGTAAGGGGGGAACTGGAAGGACAACAGGATGGATATGCAACGGGTAATGGTGAACGTACCGGGTACAGTGATGGCAATCACGACATCGAGGTACGAGGAACTGAGATGCACGGATGGAGCCCCGGGTGGAATGAGGAAATGGCTCGGGCGATGCAAGAGGATCTACAGATCATCAGAAGCCAGGCAACATCGGAGGGGGATCACGATCTGTTAGCGGTGGCACAGTTGGCTCTACAAGGGTTGGATGGAGAATGGGACCTGGAGTAGTGGTGTAGAAGAAGGTTTGAGACTGAGACGGAGCAAGGGATACGCAGGCTAAGGAGTCAACTGAGGCGACAGGATACCCAGTGGAGCGAAGAGGGACGGGATGATGGCGACCTGTGGAAGACGGATAGGCGAGCGGCAGTCAGGGACATCGTGCAGGGAGGGGCAGTCGGTTATTGCCCCGAACGAGGAAACCTGTAGATGGTGGGAGCCCCAGTTCATGCAGCCCTCGCTGCCGTTTGTAGGAGAAGTTAGGCACCCCATGGATGGAGAACCGGATGGGGTGAGGGCCCCCATAACTTGCGAAGAGTTGAAGAGAAGAAAGCCAGGGAGCGCCGCAGCGGGATTGGAAAGGATATCGGCGGAGAAGTAGAATGCTGTGCACTGGAGGGCGAGACGAATCTTCTTCCATGTGGTGATGATGAGGGGTGCCCCTCCGACGTGGCTGTCAAGAGGGTGGACGACGTTGTTGCCGAAGTGTCCTAACCCGCAGGATCCGGGTCAGTTGCGTCCGGTCACGGTGCCGTCGGTTCCCCTGAGGCAGCTCCATAAAATACGAGCAGGAAGACTGGAACAGGAGGTGAAGCATGTGGAAGAGCAAAGGGGACTGAGGCGAGGAGTCGATGGAATAGCACAGAATGTGACGCTGCTGCAGGAGGTGCTGACGAATGCTCGGGCGAGGCTCAGGGAGATTCACGTGGTTGTGGCGGATGTGGCAAAGGCATTCGACACGGTGAGTCACGATGCCCTACGGAAGATAGTCCAGGCGAGAGGATGGCCACCTATAGTGCAAAACTACATTGCAGCATTGTATGGTACGGCAGCCACATCAGTCGCCAGGAGGACTCCGGTGACCGTAAGGAGAGGGGTAAGACAGGGTGATCCTCTCTCTTCGACACTTTTCAATGTTGTGATGGATCATATTTTGATGAACCTTCCCACTCGGGTTGGGTATATATATCGGGGTCAGAGATGGTCGAGGGCAGCCTTTGCCGACGATGTTGTGTTGATCAGCTCGTCAGGTGCTGGGATGCAGGCACTGGTAACAGCATTTAAGGCGGCGCTAGGAACCTGTGGAATGGCCATGAATCTGACCAAGTCCCTCTACGTCCCATTGATGCCACGAGGAGGCAGGCTGGTAATACCACAGGAGGAATTTACAAGAGGGTTGGGTATCCCTGTTGCTGGTCTGTCGACGACGTGGAGGTATTTGGGGCTATGGTTCGGTCCGTATGGGGTTTGGCGAGCGGACGTGGCAAGGTGCAAGGACAGTGTGGAGAGGGTGATGTCCTCCCCATTGACTCCTCTGAGGAAGTTGGAAGCACTGAGGACATACGTGCTCCCGATGTTTGTGCACGAGCTGGTGCTCGCCACGACAACTGGTAAAGCTTTGGCGGCGCTTGATAGGGGAATTAGAGGGATTTTGAGGAGAATACTTGGAATACCCCAGGATACACCGAACGCATACTTCTATGCGCCGGTGGCTGACGGTGGCTTGGGGTTGATGAAGTTCGAAGAGAGTATCCCAGTGCTTCGGGCCCAGAGACTGGCGAGGGCAAGGAGAGAGGTGTTTGGGGTAGACGAAGAAGTGCCACAGGTTTCAGCGGTGGACAGGAGAAAGCAACGGGCACGGGAATGGCACGAGACAACAGATGGACGGCCACTGAAGCCTTCGCGGGACTTCCTTGGATCAACTGCATGGTTGCGGGCGGAGGATGGTGGTGTGCCCCCGTGGCGTACCCTCGCGGCGCTGAAGACGCATTGTGGGGCCGTTCCAACGAGGACGAGGCGAGCATGCGGAAGGGTTGGGGTGACAACATGTGGGAGAGGATGCACAGAGCGCAAGACTCCGAATCACGTGGTGCAGTGTTACCCGTATACAAGGAGGGCCAGGTGCCGTCGGCACAATAGTGTGTGTGCATTGTTCGTGGAGTACGCAAGGCGGAAAGGATGGAGGCACTGGAGCGAGACCAGAATAGTGATTGGCAGGACAAGTGTGATCCCCGACCTGACAATAAGAAGAGGGGATCATGTAATGGTGATTGATGTGGCTATTACAACGAATAGCACGGGATGGCCCATGCAAATGGTCTTGCATGGCGGCAGGGACCGAGCAAGTTTTTCTTGCTTGTGCTTCCATCTGTTCCTCTCCCGTCGATGACAATTCGAGTCTTCGAGTTTTTCCAACGCGGAACATGCAAACATCCATTTTGTTTACGGGCTTTGCAATGGGAAATCCTCTGGGGCTGTTGCTGAATATGTCGCACGGTACCCAGGCCGTCGTATCCCCAATTACTAAGTTTTCATCAATACACACCACTGGCTCGTGGAAGCGGGAAATTTTCGAAAAACCTAGAGAGGTACTGTGCTGGGCGGAAACGAAAGAATCCTTGCCAAATTTGATCGTGATTCAACACTGAGCACCCGTTGTGCAGCAGCTGAACTAATGACATCTAAAGATACTGTACACCGTGCTCTATGGGATGATAGAAGGCACCCCTTCCATCTCCAAAGAGTGCAGCACATGTTGGATAATGATAATCCCATGAGGGTGCAGTATTGCAACGGGCCTTTAAATCGCACAAGGAGAAACCAAGGGTTCTCTCAGTCCATATTATTGACGGATGAGGCAACTTTACCCGGAATGGAGTAGTGAATCTGCGGAATTTGCATCAGTGGGCCCAGGATAATCCCCACGCAACGATAGTCTCCCACTACCAACAACAATTTAAGGTTGGTATTTTCATCACCATCTAATCAATATTTTAAATTCCATTTATTATTAGGTTTGACAAAACGTTACTTTTTTCTGAATCCCGATTACAGGTGAACGTATGGTTGTGCACAATTGGGAACCGCCCCCTTGAACGAATTAGGCCGGTTTTACACGAGGTGGTTTAGTTGATTAAACCAGTTGAACGGGCGGGTGCATGGAGTGTAGCTTTGTGGAAAGTGAATGAAGTTTCGCGAGCCCCTTCACACGCGGTCAAGTCGTCCTCCCGTGCATGTGGGAGCCCAGCACTGTGCCTGCACCGTTCTCATCCCCACTAGTTGATTTTACTCAAAGGACACTACCACCAATGAGTGTATTCACACGAGACGCCTAGTTTAGTCAACTTCGAGCCACCATGGAAGGCATAGCTCTTCGCAGTTTGAATGTTGAAAATTTTATTGAAGCCATTCGAATTTGTCC
Organism: Adelphocoris suturalis; assembly: GCA_030762985.1. NCBI lineage: Eukaryota > Metazoa > Arthropoda > Insecta > Hemiptera > Miridae > Adelphocoris > Adelphocoris suturalis. The sequence goes on from CM061040.1 coordinate 12,691,284, forward strand.
CGCGATATGGGACATGAGATGTAGTGATTATGGTGATACGATTAAAAAAAGTTAGGCGTGGAGGGAAGTGGGGCCAGAAAATGTCATGGTGCGTTTGACGACTTGGAGCCAACCCAACAGAGTGGAATCAGAGGAACATTTCATCAAAATAATTTTAATTGTTTAAGTACCTAAGTACCTAATTATTAAATTAAGAATTTTACCTATATTACCAAATGTCAACAACCAAGACATATTACGAAGTATCAACTTGATTTTGACATTGAAAACGTCTTAGTCGACGGGTCAACTGGAAATTTTGTTACGCAAAGAAAAAAAAACGTCACGCAACCTATAAACAAGGTAGGTTTTGTTATAATTGTGTATACTAGCAATGTTATCACCATGACGACGTGAATTCATATTCGTGGAAGAATTGGGCATCGTCGAGACTAGCTTACAGCAAATTCAGTAATTGTCGGTGAATAATTATTTTGTTTTCTAACACTTATTTTATTTAAAACAATGAAAAAACATTGAAATTACTTAGGTATTTTCAATGCTCATAGCTCTTATATCATAAGAGAGAAAGTATCTACGAGCGGCCTGCCGCGTTTTTGACATGAATATGTCTTTTGGCTGGGGGTCAAGGAATTTTTTGCGACACTTTTTTTGACATGGATTTGTCTTTGCTTTGGGGGTCAACAAAAAATTTCCGTCACGCAAAAGTTGATGTCACAATTCCTAATGATGTTCACGTAGAATCCAGCCGTTGCTAGGAGAATGGAACTTCCGCAGTTTTCATCGCACAGAAATCGTTCGCCACTCGTTGGAAAGTGATAAATGTTCACATCTCAAGCTACCAATTTCCCCCTCCTTAGGTACCTGGCTACAATCTTAAATTAAGTTGATTGGACTATAAACAATAAATTTTCTCCACTTTATTTCATTTGCTCCACTCCATAGGAAACATTTTCTTCCCCTTGACAACAGTCGACTGTTAACAACAACTCATTATAGTGACTGTCATGAACATAAAAATGATAGCGTCTGTATTGGAGAAATAACTTTAATAGTATGTATATTATGCTTTTTATGCCTCCAAGAATAATAAAATAAATTCGTTATCCTACATTTCGTCGCCTACAGTCCAAAGTTAAAGGATTTGCTTACAACTCTCGAGGACAACCGTCATCCCCAATCAAAGACATGGTATCTGCGTGTAAAGTAGATAGTAGAACTCGTTTACGAGTTTTTTTGTTTTTTTGTTTTTTTCCACGGGTCAACGAACTTTTTCAGTCTCTTTACAAAATGTCTAAAATTTGTAAAACGTTTCTGTATTTGAAAACAATAAGTATTTATTTTACAAATTTCGGATTAATATTTTGATTTTTTCTCCCTGATCCTTAGAAACCAAATAATTGGGTTGAGAAGCCGTTTACCTGTGCGTTGAACGGACACACATGTGCAACTTTTCCTCGTGGGAAAGTAGCTGAGGATGCAACACCGAAAAAGCACCCATTTCCCAATTTTGTGAATTTGGATGAACACACATTGTTCGATGTGGTCTCACTTTTTTTTCACTTTCTTCGTGCAGAAGAGCAAGCACAAGAAGGGCTCCAGCTTCCTCGGGTTCTAACATCGTACTAAACGTCCCCTTGGAAAATGAAGTTGATTCCACGTGGGGAAAAAGTTGCCTCGTCTGAAAGGATCATTCACACGGCGCTCAACTTAGTTGCCAAGGGCAGGCGATTTTAGTAATCAACTAAACCGCCTCGTGTGAAGCCGGCCTCGTGTTCGTTCATCCATGTCTTAACAACTCGGAGAGAGTGCACCAGACATCAGTCGATTTGGAACCAAGAGTTAATTCTAACATTCAGCGGGACGTCTTCCATCAACTCGGGAAAATCATTCACCAGTAGACGAAGGAATGTCCATGAATTGAAACGGTCCGCCACGAATATTGGTTCAAAGAGGCGGTTACCAATTATGCAGATTCACTACTCCATTCCGGGTAAAAGTTGCCTCATCCGTCCATAATATAGACTGAGAGAACGCTTGGTTTCTCCTTGTGCGATTTAAAGTCCCGTTGCAATACTGCACCCTCATGGGATTATCATTATCCAACATGTGCTGCACTCTTTGGAGATGGAAGGGGTGCCTTCTATTATCCCATAGAGTATGGTGTTCAGTATCTTTAGATGTCATTAGTTCAGCTGCTGCACGACGGGTGTTCAGTGTTGAATCACGATCAAATTTGGCAAGGATTTTTTCATTTCCTCCCAGCACAGGACCTCTCCAGGTTTTTCGAAAATTTCCCACTTCCACGAGCCGGCGGTGTGTATTGATGAAAACTTAGTAAATCGGGATACGACGGCCTGGGTACCGTGAGGCATATTCATCAACAGCCGCAGAGGATTTCCCATTAAAAAACCCGTAAACAAAATGGATGTTTTCATGTTCCGCGTTGGAAAAACTCGAAGACTCGAATTGTCATCAACGGGAGAGGAATGGATGGGAGCACAAGCGAGAAAAACTTTCTCTCTCCCTGCCCCCATGCAAGACCATTATTTGCATGGGCCATTCCGTGCTATTCGTTGTGATAGCCACATCAATCACCGTTTCATGATAAATTTTTGTTATCAGGTCAGGGATCACACTTGCCCTGCCAATCACTATTCTGGTCTTGCTCCAGTGCCTCCATCCTTTCCGCCTTGCGTACTCCGTGAACAATGCACACACACTATTGTACCGACGGCACCTGGCCCTCCTTGTATACGGGCAACACTGCACCTCGTGATTTGGAGTCTTGTGCTCTGTGCATCCTCTCCTACATCTTGTCACTCCGACCCTTCCGCATGCTCGCCTCGTCCTCGTTGGAACGGCCCCACAATGTGTCTTCAGCGCCGCGAGACTACGCCACAGGGCACACCACCATCGTCCGCCCGCAACCATGCAGTTGATCCAAGGAAGTCCCGCGAAGGCTTCAGCGGCCGTCCATCTGTTGTCTAGTGCCGTTTCCGTGCGCGTTGCTGTCTCCTGTCCACCGCTGAAACCTGTGGCACTTCTTCTTCTACCCCAATCACTTCTCTCCTTGCCCCCTCCAGTCTCTGGGCCCGAAGCACTGGGATACTTGCTTCGAACTTCATCAACCCCAAGCCACCGTCAGCCACCGGCGCATAGAAGTACGCGTTGGGTGTATCCTGGGGTATTCCAAGTATTCTCTTTAAAATCCCTCTAATTCCCCTATCGAGTGCCGCCAAAGCTTTACCAGTTGTCGTAGCGAGCACCAGCTCGTACACAAACATCGGGAGCACGTATGTCCTCAGTGCTTCCAACTTCCTCAGAGGAGTCAATGAGGAGGACATCACCCTCTCCACACTGTCCTTGCACCCTGCCACGTCCGCTCCCCGAACCCCATATGGACCGAACCATAGCCCCAAATACCTCCACGTCGTCGACAGACCAGCAACAGGGATACCCAACCCTCTTTGTAAATTCCTCCTGTTGTATGGTAATACTACCAGCCTGCCTCCTCTTGGCATCAATGGGACGTAGAGGGACATGGTCAGATTCATGGCCATTCCACAGGTTCCTAGCACCGCCTTAAATGCTGTTACCAGTGCCTGCATCCCAGCACCTGACGAGCTGATCAACACAACATCGTCGGCAAAGGCTGCCCTCAACCATCTCTGACCCCTATATATATACCCAACCCGACTGGGAAGGTTCATCAAAATATGATCCATCACGACATTGAAAAGTGTCAAAGAGAGAGGATCACCCTGTCTTACCCCTCTCCTTACGGTCACCGGAGTCCTCCTGGCAACTGATGTGGCTGCCGTACCATACAATGCTGCAATGTACTATTGCACTATAGGTGGCCATCCTCTCGCCTGGACTATCTTCCATAGGGCATTGTGACGCTTCTAATCCCGACTTCCCGACATCCGTATCAGCAACTATGCGACGAGCTTCAATCTCATCGGCTGCCTCTACAACAATTTATTTTCCTTTTCTGTTTCTCATCTCTACGACAATTATCAACCTCACCTTTCACTTACTTAAATACTAACTGTGAACTGGTTAAATGATGAGAGGCTGAACGCACATTTATCATTTTCCCTTTAAAAAAAAAAAATCATTCCTGCTGAGCCGGGGAGTAAGACTATGCATCCAGGTGGATGGAGGTCACTTTGAGCAATTGTTGTGACTTGGAATCACAGAGAAATTTTGAAACCCAATAGCTTCGAATACGCCGAATTATTTATTAAATGAATGAATTATTCATTTATTCCTAATGAGAGAAGTTTAATTTTGTTTTTAAAAAGCATAAATATTGAATTATTATTATTAATTCTTATGAAAATGTTTATACATAATTTGACCCATCAAATAAGTGGGAATTTTTAACAGTGGCTCTAAGGCCGGTTTTTAAAGGGCCCTTCTATGAGGTTCGAGGGTCAAAGGGCACTTTTGCCCTTAATCGTTGGTCGAAGAGGTCTGCAGGTGTCACCATTCGATTCAGCGTGAAAAATTACGTAGAAATCGAAATTTAAATCATAAAGCTGTGGGGGATCGTTTTTTTTTTTTTTTTTTTTTTTTCCTGAAATCCATCCATTTTCGTCTAAAATACCACGTTTTTTCGCATTCAAAAGCCGTTTTTCCTCCTTGTTGTTAATTTTATCAATTTCAATTTTTTGGCTATACCGTTGGAAAGCTGTGAGATTTTACAGTTTTTACTGAACTTGCAAACGATTGTTCATTTTTTTTATGGTGGGAGAAATTAGGTTGAAAAACCCAAATTTTTAGAATTTTACAAAGTTTGTACTTTGATATATTTTTACGGTCTTTTAACTCTCTTAAAAATTTATGATTTGGCATTAAAAAGATAGAAATCTTAACGTCCTTTCCAACGATACGACGACTAGGCATTGTACACAATGCCTGATTTTAAACTTTGCAGGTAACAGATACTCAAATATCTTAGAGGTTTTTGAATTTTTTATTTGATTAACCCAGCGATCTCCCACCAACATAATATTTCCTGCTTTATGGAAATATTATATATATTATATGGGAAATAATTTTTCCCACCGCGGTACCTTTGGGCGAAAAACCTGACACCGGATCAAAACGGATCGTAATAGACAAAATACCCGATCCCGTCCTGGATCAGAACGGCTAGTTCCAATCCACGAGACTGGTGGAACGACCCCATGTCTAGTGATGACCATAAAGGCAAGAATTCCTCGTCTAAGAAGTTTTCACCCTTCTGTACAGCGAACCTCTCTCCGCTCAAGGGGCGAGTCAATGAAATCGTCAGGTCGAATTCTGATTTTCTCTCTGGGGGGGGGGGGGGGGGGGGCAGCTAATGACGTCCGCATCGCCGGAGGCAATTGGGTGAAAAGCCCTAACCTGGGATGATTGTTTACTTACCTTAACTTACTTAGGGCCAGGGGTATACAAGGTAAGATTTAAACTGAGAGCCTTTTAATTACGAAATTTACTGTTAGCGTTTAGTGGGTCGATAAGCCCTTATCACATTTATTACGAAACTGATAGAAGAAAGGAAAAGAAAAGAAAATATAAAACGGCAGTCTTAATACATGGAACGATTGAGAAAATTAATCCTAAGGTGACCTGTACAGTGTTTGAACGATTAAGGAGTAAACGTGATAACTTCATACATGGTGTCTCGACTTAAGTAAGTAAAACTTCAGGGATCGATTCTACAAGTATTTTACAACAAAAAGTGCCTCCTAGAGTTATTTGCAATTCTTAAGCCGACCCCCAATAATTTTTTTAAAATGTCCACTTTTTTTGTGTAACGTTTTTTGTCCCGAGATGGGAAGCGAGAGGTCGTGGGTTCGAATCCCGGCCAGGCCTGAAAATTTTTTTTTTTTTTTTCTCGTGAGACGAATTGCATAGCAAATTATCCTCGTTTTCTACACAGTAGAAAAGAGAAAAGATCCGGCGAGGCGCGAAGCGCCGAGTAGAGATTAGGGGGGTCCAGGGGGCGAAGCCCCCCTGGCGGGGTCAAGGGGCGGAGCCCCTTGCGAGGCCCGAAGGGCCGAGTTTTTATTTAATTTATTTATTTATTATTATTATTATTATTATATTTTTTTTTTTTTGAGGTTTTGTTTTTGAGTTATTGACGATTTAAGATTTTTTTCGTGTTTTCGACCTTATCTCCTAAAAATGGCTGTGACTCCTTCATTTCTTTGAGTATTCTCATAGCTGAAGACATCGTTGGAAATAACGTCAAATTTTCAATCTTTTTGATGCCTAATCATAGTTATTTAAGAGAGTTAATAGACTGATAAAAGAGGTCAAAGTACAAACTTTGTAAAATTCTAAAAATTCGGGTTTTTCAATCTGATTTCTCCCTCCATAAAAAAATGAACAGTCGTTTGCAAGTTCCGTTAAAACTTCAAAATCTCATCAGCTTTCCAACGGTATAGCCAAAAAATTGATAAAAGTAACAAAAAGGAGAAAAAACGACTTTTGAATGCGACAAAACGTGGTATTTTTAACGAAAATCGATGGATTTCAGGAAAAAAAACGATCCTCTACAACTTTATGATTTAAATGTCGAACTCTACGTAATTTTTCACGCTGAATCGATTGGTGACACTTGCAGACCTCTACGACTAACGATCAAAGGTGAAAGTGCCCTTTGACCCTCGAACCTCAGAGAAGGGCCCTTTAAAAACCGGCCTTAGAGCCCCTGTTGAAATATTCACTCATTTGATGGGTCCAATTATGAATAATCATTTTCATAAGAATTAATAATAATAATTTAATATTGATGCTTTTTAAAAACAAAAGTACTCTCCTCTCATTAGAAATAAATGAATAATTTATTAATTTAATAAATAATTTGGCGTATTCGAAGCCAAGCTGTGATTTCAAGTCACAACAATTGCTCAAAGTGACCCCCACCCACCTGGATGGGTAGTCTTGCCCACCTCACAGTCGACGTATTGGCTTCTAGGATTTCTTGGCCATGAGCTCTCATCTGGCCGCAAGATTCAGTAATCCTGGTGACGAGCTCTTCTCTCAAACCTACAGGGTTCGAATAAACTTTGGACTCCAGCGTTCCCCAAACGTAAAACTCCATTGGGGTCTATCAAGGATTTAGGTAGCCCCCCAGAGCTGCAATGGGGCCTAAATCCGAGAGAGAGAGAGAGAGAGAGAGAGAGAGAGAGAGAGAGAGAGAGAGAGAGAGAGAGAGAGAGAGAGAGAGAGATATTACTCGTACTAATATAGCATTAATGTGCTATGTTCGGAGTAGATTGGTTTTCCCAGTTCTAGGATCACCATCTATCGCCAAACGCAGCAGCTCGATAATATGGGAAGAGGCGCTCGACGCCCGTTGGGTAACAACGGAGCGACGGCAGCGCATTCTCTGGGATTCTGACGAGAGCTGTCACAGGCCAAGTCTGGACTCCTGGCCTGCCATCCTACAGGACCGTACCTTCCGATCCACCGTTCGTCGTTTTCGTCCGTACTTAACCATTTTTGGAAACCGAATTGTCTTTCAGAAATGATTCTGTTTGCCTTTAAAAAAGACACAAGTCTTGTTTTGATGCATTTCTCCAGAATTTTGGATAGTGATAATGTTAGAGGGATAGGTCTGTAATTACTCATCACATCCCTATCACCACTTTTAAATAGTGGTATTACTACGCATTTTTTAAACATGGAAGGATACGTACCAGTAGCAAACACCAAATTGAATATAAAAGTGAGGGGTGGTGTAATATAGGCTGCTATATTTTTTAGCACCGAATTTGTAATATTACCAAAATTATAAGAACTAGGCTTATTTAGCTCTAATAAGTACTTCTCAATTTGTACAGAGTCGACTGGTGTCACAAATAATGATTTCTCTGGAGCATGCCATATTCCTATTTCCTTAGCAAGCAAATTTAAAGACTCGACAGAGGGCCGTTGCGCATCGGCTTGAGTCCTTTCTCCTTCTTTTCCAAAATACCCATTAAATTGTTCCGCTATATCTCCACCATCACTATACATTACTCCATCGCCTCCCGCTATACAACTACATACATTTTCTTTACTATGTTTAATATTAGCTGCAACTGTAATTGCCTCCCAGATTGACTTCTATCTCCTTGCGCCTCATTAATTAATTTTCCAAAAAATAAGTTTTTAGCTTTTCTAATTATTAAGTTTAATAAGTTTCTGTACCGACTGAAAAATTGTTTCAAGTCAGCATTAAACGGTTGAGTTTTCAGTTTTTTTTTTTTTTTTTCTTCATCTTATCTTTATTTTTAATTGAAACTACAATCCCAGCCGTTACCCAAGACTTCAATTTCTTTAATTTAGAATTACTTCGAGGTATACACTCTTTTGAACAATGTGAAACATGCTTCTGCAGAATATCAAGGAATGCCGCAAAAGCTCTGTCAACATCTAATTCACAGTACACATCTTCCCATGTTTCACATACAATTATCTTTTCAATTTCTCCATGTTCACAACATTTACCCCACGATGAGGGTCTGATTTTTGCTTGTTCCTATCCACAACCAATGATATTCATGCCAGAGCAATAGAATGATCAGTCAGACCACAATTGGACGGTATTAAGCAGAAGGGAGCCAACCACAAAAACCTAGTTTCGTGTAATTAGGCATCAAAGTTATTTCACGTTTGTAAATCAGGTAAAAACTTTACCAGATAGTTTTTTTTCCCCCTTAAAACTTGCTTGAATTCTACGTCATTTAGTTGATTCAATTACTTTAGTAGAAGAAAATCAAGATTTTATGTGGTTGGTTCCATTCTGAAAAATGCAAAATCGCTGTACTGAAATCTGAATGATGAACCCCGGCAGCTGGTTCCAGTCTGAGAAATTGATTAACCGCTATCCTCAATCAACTGCAAGGATCAAGAAACCATGTATTTTTTTCTCTCTAAACCACTTGAATATTACTATATATAAAAAAAAAAGACTTTGAAGGGATCATTATGAATAGTATATATCACTACATTCTTGTCTTCATTGTACCCAGTTGAATACTACTCACTATTGTTATAAACAACTCACAAACTTATTAATTTATTTCTGAAAAAGGCACTTAGCTAAGAGTTCAGTTTCCTAAGTAAGTTTTCCCAATTTTTTCTCAGTCTCGAGGTCTCACTACGAAAAAAAACGCCTTTCTGTATCACAGTCAATCTAATACTTTTTAGGAACTGTTTGCCTGAATGACTCATTAAAAACTAGTTACCTACATGACTCATTAAAAAATAATCAACTCTTAAAGGACGCTTAAAAATTACAGTTTGGTACATTTAAAATAACAGTAAACATTTTGAAATTACAGTTTAAAAAAAGTTGAAAAAACATAATAGCAAACACATGACTATTAGTAAAAAATTACAGTTTTATTGCACTGTATGACCTGGTACAGTCAGGCAAGTGAAAATCATTATTAGGCACTGCTCAGTACTAATCTAATACACATAAAAGAACTTGAAAAAAATTATATTATATGAACCAAGAATGAAATGATCCTGAGCCACAAACACAGCCTACCTATTCAACTTCAACATCAATATCTATTGGTGCTCCAAATCCGTCTATGTCATCTTCAACAGCCCGACTACCTTCCAGGGAATTGTAAAACGGTTTTGCTTCTTTGGTTAGCAGGTGCATTAGCGATTTAAGGTCTTTGAGCTTCGGAGCTCCAATAGGTAGGTTTCCCATTTTGCCACATTGGCTCTAGGTTTTCTTGGAAAAAGGTGGTCCCTTCACAAGAGGGTTTCTTCCCTCTCGCTGTTTTTTTCTCTAAATTGATTACTGAATATTCCGACTCAAAATCAGACCTAGTGTATATAAAATACGGGTCCCTCTCTTCAATTTTTATTTCTCTAATTTTTAACCAGTTGATTTTTTCGTTACTGCCTCCATGCTTTCTGTTAGTAATTTTTCCTTCCAGTTTTTGGGTCCCCTAGAAATCTTGTGATGTCATTTGGGTAACAACGAATGGTTTCTTCTTCCTTGCACTTTTCATTACGTTTACGTAATCTTCAGGCAGGTAGAGTCTCTGTACGTGGGACAGAACCGACTCTATGTTACTAAAATCGGTGTCATTTGGTAAAAAACTGAACCTCACGACCCCAACAAATCTTATTTTGGAATCAAGCAGTCAAGAAACCAAACCTTAATATTTGAAATAATTGAAATCGATTGAGCCGTCTTCCATCCAGAAGAGGAACCAACAGTCCATCTGCTGAATCAGAAAACGCTGGTTTCTTTTCAATGGAACGTGATCACTCAGTTGGCTCTGTTCTGAGAAATAGAAGAGGCGATTTCGGGTTCAACGTTTTTTTTTTTTTTTTTTTATTCGAATTTAAGAGGGAAAACTTTATCAAAACAATGGCTCTTTTTTGCTGAAAGCGGGTTCCGCAATTATAAATAATACCAGAACTATCTTCGACTAAACTACCTCTGACAAATATATGATCTAGACATGTCTTCGAGCTTGGTCTTGTCCATTTATTTATAAACTGTAGAAAACCGTATTGAGCCATAACATTCAGGTAACTATTACATAATAGTGAATAACTCTAGACATTGATGTTCATGTCCACCCCAAAGAATACCTATAGGAAAACAACTGGAATATTTCTTCAGAAATTTATCAAGATTTTCCAAAAAACGAAATGGATCCCGAGCAGGCTATCTGTAAATTGCCACAACCATCCCCTTCAATTTATACCTTGTGAAGGCAACTAAAACCGAGTTACATTCCTCAATACAGTCCACGTTGACTTCATTCACCGCCAAAGTATTATGAATATATATAGCCCCTTCTGCTCAATTTACGTGCGACGAACTATAAAATACGTTATAACCTGGTAAATCAAAATTAAGTAAACTGTCATTCCACGTTTCCGACAATATAATAATATGAACAGTACAATTCAGGGCGTTCAAAAGAACCCTAAAAGTATCAAAATTTTTCTTTATACTTCTTATATTTAAATTCAAAACTATAAGCCCATTGATTCTTGACAGTTTAGCACTTACTTGTTCTACCGTATCACATTCAGCAGTAGAAACCGAATTAAAAGAAATCAAAAAAGAACCAGCTTCATCCATAGAAAAACTAATGGCACAACTGCAACCAAAAACTATTTACATAGGTAGTAAACACCCGATCAACTAAACCATTGAATTTAAATCCTCCATATTCCTAATCCTAACAGCTCTTTCACCCTCAGCTTTTCTGGAGTAAATATTGAAGTTATTGGTCCATACAAAACGTATACCCCTTTCTGCCGCCTTCTGCTTCGCTTTACGAAGCAAGA